>OX438785.1:11350890-11950890 GCA_949316455.1 Acleris holmiana | reverse complement strand
AACCTCGCTTCTACAATAAACGTCCATTGGATAGCCAGCGAAAGATTTTCTAAAAGATTGCACAAGTTTTAGAAATTTGGGAAAATACCTCAATTTGTTTAATGTCTGCGAAACGTGGTTGGAATTGCTCATACGTTTGACAAAGTTACTAACGTGAGATGAAAAAAGAAATAGTTGGCTACGTTTCTAATGAAGTCTGAAACACAATACATGAATCATGTTAATGTAGCAACTATGTGAATTCCAAATTCCAAGATTAAATTGGTATTCTGGGGATCAAGTTGATATAAGCTCATCTTTGGTTTTCCATGAAGAGACAAAATTGACTACTAAATTAACTAGTTACATAACAGTAAGCTTATGACTGACTAAAATTCAAAAAAAAATCTACTACAGAATATTGATTTGTTTTATTCTTTTATTTCGAACAAGAAAATCACCTGAGGGCAAACTGTCTGTCTGGAAACTGTCACCATCGCCCGAAGACGTCAGCATTGTCAGGTATTTTATCTGTTTTATCTCCTTCTTTGCTAGAATCGACCCTTTAAGCTCGTACACTCTAGCCCCTATTTCACCATCTTGACAATGACAGGTGACAGATGACATTTTAGTGTACATGACGCAGCTTAGATGAAATCCAGTGATGTATCAGCGTGTTGACTTTGCAATATAAACCGAATTGTCACCTGTCACGTGTCATTGTCTGGATGGTGAAATAGGGGGCTGGTTGTAGTGTGACAAATCCATCATCTGAATGAATACGAAATTAAACCAGCTCGGCGTACTGGTTTCCTTCAAAGACTCAAGGCTTCTTCAAGGAACCCAGTTACTTCTAATACCAAGAGCTCATCCAAGTTGTGGTTGGACCTTGTTCAGGGTACGTCTGGATCGCTACTAACATCGCAATCTTTAACCTACCGCCAAGTAGCTGTATTCATATTGTTTTATTCCGGTGTGGGGATAAGACAACTGGTGAAATTACTAGCATAGAGGCATTCCATCTTTACCCTCAAATTGGATCTTAGAATTGTAGTCTGAACAATTCAAATTTCTTTGAATGTGTGTGCTCGTGTGCCTTATTTTTGTTTTGGAAAAGAAAAGGTCAGCAAAGTCGCTTAATGTATACTCGTTTTACCCGACCGCACGAGGGTTATGAGTTTAACAGTCAACGAGTATATTATATGGTTGGCGATGATAGTGCAATAGCGCGTAAAGAACAAATGATATTAGGTGCACAATGTACCTTAGGAAGTACGCCAGTAAGATACATTTTGCAACCCTTTGAATTTATTAGTTACGCGGTTTAGCAGTATCAATAATCTGATGTTCCCTAATAGCCACGATCAGACAGATTTTATTTTTATGGCGTGTCATTATTCTTGTGACTTTCGTCATATTAGTGGCTTGTTGAGTTTAAATTTGTACATTTGAAATCATTGAGCCACGATTGTCGAAGACAATGTCAAAACGATAGTTAAACTTTATAAAATTAAGTGAAACAATTCGATTACTAACAATGATGTGTTTATAAACATGAAACTGCTACATGCAAGAGGCATGTTCAGCTCAGTACCTCACTGGCCACGTTTGCCGCAGACATTTGCGGTAGACCTAGATAGCCACTGATAGGGCTCCATTAGTTATCGACGAGGCAGGCCAAGAGGGAGTTCGTGACAGATTGTACTTATTTCTCATTGATTTGGGGGAAGAGGAGAAAAATCGCACACAAAGGCATTGTTTCGGAATATAAAAGGGTAGGAAATAATACTGCAGGAAATGTATATTGGAATTCGTTGAACACAGGACAAAACAAATTTAGTAGATTTTTAGAAATGCATTTGTGTTTTAAAATTGAATTTCAGCTCATTCGCTTGAAAACTATTATAGTCTCTGTTGAATGGAGTGCATTCAATAGAGACTATAATAAAAATATTAAATTATATCTGTGATCAGATTTTTCATTTCTATGATATTTTTGCAATACAGCGAATAATAATGGAAAGTGTACCACAGGGTACGTACATGTTACCTAATGTACTAAAACAGTTACCGAAAGACAATTCAAACAGACTGTTACATGTAAATATTGTAAAAATGTACTTAAATGTCACTACATAACTGGTAACAAGGAACAGGATATATTACTTAGTGTTGATAATAATGTAATGTCAAGCGCCTCTGCTTACGACTAAGCCATACACGCTTTTGTAAGTAGATGAACACAATATTAGTAGATTTAGATCTGAATCGTTTGTTTTAAATATAAAATGAATTTATGTGTAAAAGTAACAAAGGGCGTAGCCAAGACGCAAACACTGTTAAAATTTCGGTTTTCTACCCTCCTAAGCCAAAGCCTTAATAAGCAGTACCTATCTCAAATTCAATAGCCAAAGCAGATTCAATCCTACCATATTAGGTAATAAGGTTGCATTTGCTACAGGAGTTTTGTTTGAGATACTGTCATTTGTGTTAGCAGTGCTAAAATGTATGGTGTTAAAATAAGCGGTCCACGCGATCTGTCATCAGCTTACGTCAATCCTATACATTTTGTATATTTTCGTAAAACGTGAACTTAACATTATCCGCATAAGTCCCTAAGTTCTCGATTGGGGACATACTCGTAATGCCAAATATAAAAGACACTAGTATACTCTATAATTAAGACAACAAGGTTGCAATTACAATGTCACTTAAATGGGTATGTAGGTATTAGGATCTTACGAGGTATACATCTTGACGCGGCTCGAAAGAAGTTACATTGCAATGGACCGAAACGTTTGGTTTTTAACCCCTGACAAAAGAGGGTTGTTATGAGTTTATTAGTTTTCTGTGGTTACGTGTCCAAATGATCAATTAAATCAATCGTACTGAAAAATTGGAATAAAATATGTGTTTAAATTATTTATACTATTATTAATAAAAACCAACAACGTATTTATGACTCTTCAACGGCTGAACTGATTCTCATGGAACCTTGCCAAGAACCAACCTAGTTAAATTAGCTTTCATTTCATTTCATCTATTTGGTAACTTTAATGGCACACACACACTCTCTTCTCTTGTTCTTCACGTTCATCCGTGACTCGATTTATTTTACCGTCAAATTTAATTCGAATTTCATCCTCTGAAACACTTATAACTAGTTAAACAAATTTCAAATTGCTTTTTCAAGTATAATCATAGGCGCGCGCGACGGGAACTCTTGAACCAATCCGATTGGATTAAATGCGGACGCCAGCTTAGTCAGCCAATTAAAAACAGATTTTAAAATCGACGGGGCAATTTGCTAGGCGTTAGGTGTTGAGAGGATTAGAGAGTTATGGAAGGCATATGAACTGTACAATACTATATACTAGATAATGTTTATTTACCACCAAAAAACCAAAAGACGGAATACAAGTTAGTCCAGTTTTGTGGGGCAATGTATGTAATTTTATTTTTAATATTGTACTTATTATATAAATAAATAAATAATAATAAATAAGATGTTAATTATAGGGGAACCTGCCGTTTGGCCAAAATACTTTTGGTCAAATGTATCATTTCTCAAATTTTTGATTTGCCAAACCAATATTATATAATTTTTCAGAATTTATTTTAGTACCATCGTGTAGAACCCTATAGGTTAGGTTAGGTCAGCTTTTATAACAACCTGAAATATTTACGGTTACAGAAAACAAAGCAGGTTGGCAAATGAAAATTTGGGAAATGAAACATTTGGCCAAACATATTTTGGCCTAACGAAATAGACCCTAATTATAGGTAAAATAAAGATCTTTTATAGTTTTTATTTTATTAGGTAATGGATAAATGATAAGACTTGTTTTACCTAGTAATTATACTCTTTACTTATAATTGTGGAGTAACCGTGGGGTAGCTTATGCTATGCTTTGTCTTTAGCTGTAATTATGACTTTTTAATCTGACATTAAGTGACAAAAAATGGTATAAGCTACCCCATGGTTATTCGCATAGATATAGATTTGACGTCAAGCGACCAGGGGTAAGAGAAAGATATAATGACGTCAAAACGTACATTATAGTACACAATTTGACCGGTTTACATTTGGCACACATGTTGCTTACAGTTTGAAATGTGCCTATAATCCGACTATGAAATGCCCTGTCGGTAATAAAAAAGAAAAAAGTTGTTTATTCAGTAAGTAGGCCGCACGGGCACTTTTACACGTCAAAACTCTACCACTGCTGAGAAGAAACGCCACAAGAAACTCAACAGTCAGTCATTTTTTTTAAATATTGCTTATGAAAATGATAGAACTTAACCTAGCATTATATAAATCAATTAATAAAATTTAATAATATATACATATACCGCGCATGGCGTGAATACGTTGATAACTCGTTGAAAAATAATGAAGTAATTTGAACTATATGCAATTTGTTCTAAATACAAATTTCACTCAATTTCATCTCGACTTATCAACTTATTCACGCCATGCCGAAAAATTTGACAGTTCCCGAGGGCAATCTATTGAGTCTAGAAAGCTTTAAATTAGTAAGAATATCTGTGCTATTGCCTCTTTATCAGTATACATGATACTTATGATAAGAGAAAACGACAAACAATTAATCTGCGTATACAAGCTTCTCCTACAAGAGTATTAATATCCTTTTGTTAGACTACCGAACCCTAAAAAGCACGTCAGACGCCTGTCAAAGATGATAAGGATGCTATTGAATTACGGCCGCATTAGGCGTAACACGCTTGAATTGAGTCTTTACCGTTAATAGCCTGCTTCCTGACAGATATTGGCCAATCAATTGACGGAAGACGGTGAATTATATCCACAAATATTACACATTGATTCAGGCTACTATATTTTACTCGTGAATTGGTTCTCGTTTATCGGTTTTCACTCGGTAACCTCATTTTTTTACGGTAGTAAAAAAACCGTAGCCAAGTACACAAAGTCAAAAACCGGACAAGAGCATGTCGGACCATACTCAGTGTAGGATTCCGAAGCCGTAAAGTACTACAACCATAAAAAACAACAGGTAATAACTAATTTTCTATTGAAAGTCATGTGGTGGCGTCTTAGATGATTTTAGTAGGTATAAACCCTTTAGTCGCCTGTATCTCGAGAACCAATGATGTTTACTTAGTAGTGATAATTTTTGTATGTGTGGTGTAAAACTGTGTGATAGAGTAAGGAATGAAAACATCAGAGAGAAGTGGGGTCTGAAAGAAAATGTAGTGACCAAAATTGAAAAGGGCATGCTTCGATGGTTCGGTCATTTAGAAAGGATGGATGAAAAAAGATTGACGAAAGAAATTTACAGTGCTAAAGTGAGTGGAAGGGTCGTAAGGGGGCGCCCTAGGCGTACTTTTTTGAATCAAATCGGGGAAATACTGGAAAAGGGCCGAATCTTAAGTACCCGAAACCGACGTGCATGCATGACTCGATGTATGAATGTGGAAGAAGCGAAAGAGCTTTGTCAGGATCGTAGCAGGTGGAAAGAAGTGGTCTCTGCCTACCCCTCTGGGAAACAGGCGTGATTTATGTATGTATGTATGTATGATAATTTTCCTTTTAAATTCGTTATGTGCGCTTAATGTATATGTAAATTCATGCCAAATTACAGCTTTCTATAGTACTAAGAGTCTCTGAGCAAGGTTGCGGACGGACAGACGGACGGACAGACGGACGGACAAGGCGAAACTATAAGGGTAAGTCAGATTGACTACGGAAACCTAAAATGGCCTCTAAGGTATTTGAATGTTTCCTAAAAAACCGGGCAAGAGCATGTCGGATCATGCTCAGTTCAGCCTTCCCAAGCCGTTAGTACACGAAGAACTATCTCGAAACAACAAGTATGAACTATGTTCTATTAAAGTTAGTACTGATCAGCTCTAAATAACTTTAAATAGAAAATTAGTACATACTTCTTAAATGATGTTTAGTAGCTGATTGACGAACATGTCAATGTCGAAACTAATAACCCTAAAAAAACGGATAAAAGGTAGTTTTATTATATTGCTTCGGCTTTTCGTATATAATCTTCACTGTTTTTAAATCGAACACGGTTAAATGCTACTTAAATATCTTTTAAAATAATGTTAAACTTAAATCTTTGTGCTTCTTAGTTATTTTCGGAAAAAACACGAAGTATTTTGTTGTTGATTCGCTTGAACTCGTAATCCCAACACACGTGCCCTCAAGCCCTCGGTTACTCACTAGATATATCTTAAATAATATATAAAATACCCTTGACCCTTTGAACATCGTCTAAATAGCTTGAGGTAGCAAAAATGTCGACATTCTGTTGATAGAAAGGTTCACACAAAGGGTCATCGTTGACAAATACAACTCTTTGTAAAAATAGAGGACAAAATGTTTTACAAAAACCGGACAAGAGCATGTTGGACCATGCTCAGTGTAGGGTTCCAAAGCTACTACAAATAAATAAAAGTATCAAAAAAGCAATAATAATTTTCCATCTCCAATCAAGTCTACTTAGTCGTAATAGTTTTCCTTTTAAATTCGCTATTATGTGCTTAATATTTCCAAAACGGTTGGCCATACATGCATACGATCACGCCTTGATTCCCTGAGTGGGCAGGCAGAGCTACAAAAATACCAACAACTCTAAAAATACTTGTTGACAATTCTGTAACCACATTTTGCACAAACAGGATAAGATGTTTACTAGTGTATTAGTGACAGGTTGCAAGCCCATCGCCTAACAGTACTACAAGCCCTTATTCCCTTAGTCGTCTCTTACGACATCCACAGGAAGACATAGAGTATCACAATCTTGCCCAAAAAAAAAAGACATTGTACGTCATGTAACATTTCATTTTATAACTTTGACGGCGGAACGTTAATGATATTACATTATGCAAAATGACAGTTTTGTAGTATCAAGAGTCTCTGAGATTGACATGGCGCAACTATAAGGATTCCTTTTTTTTATGTGAAGGGGAAGGCACTCGAGCACTCAGGCCACCTGTGGGCCGAGCACGCTGCCACGGGACATTTTTGGCATAGGGTTGGATCATTAATTCGTCTGTTCCATATTCCAAAGTAAGTATAAAGAGCTAAGGTTTCAAATAAAAGTGTGTTTAGTGTGATTTGAGTCCTTTTATTACCAAGAAACTTAATCTCCGGGTGGCTGTCATTTTAATAATTTCATAATAATATTTGACACTAGTTCCCGTTTGACACTAAGTCCCGTGGCAGCGTGCGTTGTGCGGAGTTCTCATTCTAGCAACAGGGACTTAGAAAGCGACTTCCTCTTGTCTTCCCCTGATGGTACGTGAATCCGAAACCCATAGACATTTGAATTCTCAAGACTGGAGTCCTAAGACCTCAAATGCGTTGCCAACCCTGAGGACTACGATGATATGCCTCTATGCTACATTTGTCATTTCACCGGTTGTCTTATCGCCACACCGAAACAAAGGTAGCGATCTGGACGGACCTTGCACAGCGTCTTACCACCACTAAACTCCGTTGACTACGGAACCCTAAAAACGTAATATGTCAGTGGTTTTATTATAAAAGCAATATTTTCGGGTGGAATAAATAAGTAATACTAGAAGACTTTACGGCGGTTGGGTACAATCGCAGAGGATGTTTAGAAAACATATGACATGTCTTGCCTAAATTAACGATCGATCTTGGTGGACATCTCTAGGAAAGGTCTATGTCTCGGAGCAGAGCAATGAACGTGTTTTGTTGGGCGTGACGATGGTGAAGTTAAAGATGTTAACAAATTCAAAATTATAACATTATCAACAGAGTTGCAACCATTTCGTGACAACAGACCTTTCGTCTATATCAGTATTTTATTCCTTTGTGTTTGTCTGTATGTTGTTGTTCTTTCTTTCTTTATTTTATTCAATCCTAAGACTGCATACACGTTTTCATTTCCATAGACTAAAAAGGAATGTCTCTATGCTAGTAATTTCACCGGTTGTCGTATCCCAAAACTAGACCACAACAATGTGAATACTCATTGGCAGTTGGTTAAAAAATTAGAAGGTGGTGCTAACACTACAACTTAAACTAAAGGTAGAAGATAGAGATAAAGTTATTTATTCTGTGAGTAGGCCTCGCGGGCACTATAACACGTCAAAAATCTATCAGTGCTTCCCTAGAGACCACAGCTGAGAAAAAATGCCGAAAGAAACTAACAGTCAGTTTTTTTTTCAATAAATATTGTTTATGAAAAAAATAAAAATATCTTACGTAATTAAGCAGGAAAACGTGTTAAAACTACTAATAATCACACGCGAGCTAATAAATAAAAAAAATATATTTATACCCACCCATGACGGTGCAAGACAACATTAAATAAAATAAAATAAACTTTCGATGCGTTCTACTACAGACACCATAAAATATCCTCTAGACTAGATACAATGTTAACATGATTTTAGTAACTAAGCTATATCAAATTAGGTATCTGGTTTAGACCAAGCATTTTTGTCTGTAAGATAATTCTCGACCCTATTACCACTTACCAATTTCAGCACTAATTTTTAGTGCTGAAAATGGTAACTATAAAACTACTTCGGGTAATTTATTATAGAAAATAATGCATTGACCTACAAATATGATTTATATTAAAAGCTAAAGTGGAACAACCAAATTTGGTTAGCTTACGTCATTACATCGTACGTAAAACTATCAAACAAATATACTCATGACGGTAACTCATCACTTCATCGAATTTCACTTCAACGAATGTATCATTTCATCGAACGCTATTTTCTGCTGAAACCATGTTTTCAGGGTATCTTAAACATTAATTACGTAGGTTAGGTTACGATAGATGTTGAAGATACCCTGAAATCATTATGGTTTCAGCAGAAAATAGAATTCGATGAAATGAAATTCGATGAAATGATACATTGGCGACATGTTGGCCTAGTTGGGAGTGGCTCTGCCTCCGAAGCCAGCGGTAAGGGCGAGATTTTTGTGTGATGAGCGCGAATGTTTGTTCCTGAGTCTTGGATGTTTTCTATGTATACAAGTATATATTCTCTATATAAGTATGTTTATCGTTGTCTAGTACCCATAGTACAAGCCTAGAGCTTAGTTTGGGACTAGGTCAATTAGTGTGAAATTGTCCCCCTTTTTTATAGAGACCCCTTCCTGACTATGACGAAATTTTGCACTGCTTTAAATACTGAAGCATGTAGGCTGTATCGTGTGCTATTACGTCATAACGTATCGTTAATTCTTGGCTCCACATTCTGGGCCAGTTGGCTCGGATCCACTCGGCTCTTGTTCTATGAATCATGGGAATATTAACCTCGATGAGTTTGGTGTCGAGCTGGTAGAACAATTAGTATAGTTAACAAGGCTCAGGCTTTGTAAGAATATGTGTGGAGTCAGCCAAGAGTTTCGTAATCCCGCCTGTTTTATACGCATTATCATAAAAGGCCTTATAGATTTTTTTATGAAAAAGATTAAATTTTGGTATTTAGGTAGTTCTCAAAGTAATTGTACCTAGATAAAGACTAATATTACGAACCTGTTACTTTTGCAATGAGTAACGAAAATTAGTGACTCCCATGTTATAGTCCATAACTAGTGTACACTTCTTTATAAACCTACCCTTTTAGTAATAGCACTTTGAACATATATGAAGTTTAATTTTGAGAGTGGATTGAACTGAACCAACCTAATTAGTTGGTAATCAATAATATTATTAATAATAGAATGAGATTGAATTGACATTAATTAAACGATTGATCGTTATTATGTTCCCGAGGGGCTGGATTGATTGCTCGCAAGTGCAACTCTAATTAAATTCTTAACTGTTATTGTTTGATATGTTGATATCAAACAATAACAGTTAAGAATTTAATTAACTTGCATATTCAAATTAATTTTAAAGCCTTCTTGTTGTTGAAGTTCATTAATCCTCATAATACCCAAAACTCATTTTCGTGACATTGTAATTGCAACCTTGTTGAATAGCTATAGGACGCATTTTGTGTATTATGACCGAAGGTATAAACCTGGGGACTCAGGGGGTTAGAGTAGAATAAGGAAGTGTTCAAGTCAATAAAATAAACGTGCAAGGAAACACATGAAATTGTATAAATTTATTTCATTGCTGTAAATACATAGATGAAAACGTGTAATTGTATTAAAGAAGAAAATATTTTCTTTTTAGAACAACTTATCTTTGCAATCATTAGCCAGATAAAAATAATATTATTTATTTAGCTCACTTCTACTTTATCAAATCTTAAAGAACATACCTACAAGTAATTGCTTTTCTTCTCCGAACACTGGAATATTCTGCGTAATAAGGTCTTCGATTGATCGACACCCTCACGTAATTGCGTAAAGGCGACAGCTGGGCTATACTAAAGGGTGGCATTATTTTCTTCCCACCCTAGTGTTGCCATGTCGTTCGATATACTGGAGGAAAGGCGCATTTGTGACAATACGCTAAGGAAATATTCACCCACCCAGTACCCAGTATTGCCAAAATTTACTAATTTATGAAATATAAATAAAATAATGAGTAGTGTGTGCGTCTATTGTCTGACTTATTAGGTTATTTAATGTCTATTTTGTTGTTTGTGTTGTGTTTGATGTTTTATGCCGTTGCTTCTTTTTAACTGACTTATAAAAAGTGGAAGATTTTATAAAAAAAGAAAGAAAGAAAGAAAGAAACATTTATTCGGCTAAAATACAATTACAATTAAATAATAAATGTATTGTTTTGATTGTCATTTATATTTTTTGGTTGAGCGTTGAATTTGTTTAAATTTTCTATTTCTCAAATTATTGCAAATTGGTCACATTTTTTACTAACCTCGAATGTTGCAGCGTAAAATATCGGTAACTGAAAATTTGAGGGTACCTAGTAATGCTAATACGGGATATTATCCCGTATTAGCATTTTGTCAAATGAACAAAAATATATTTAGTACGTGTACGCAATACAATGCGGCATGTAAAAAATCTGGATGACAGCAATCCTCCATTTGTTTTTTTTCTACTGGTTTCATAGAATTAAAAGAGGTCACTTGGTTTTAAGAACTCAACATCTTTTTTTATTTTAAAATGCTCTCTTTCGAAAATAAACGACATATTACAAGCACGAATAAAATAAATACGAGAATAAAAAAAATAAAAAACAATTCAATACTTATTTCGAGTATTGAGATTAGGAATTGTTTTTCATTCTTATATATATACAGTTATAAGATCGCGATTGATACTGTGAAAATTTTGAAATTGTACGCAGTAAAAAAACATGAAAAAACTTACCTTCAGAAAGATTAATTAAAAAATATTATTTTAAATGAATCCTCGTAAAAGTAAATGGTTATGTGATTAAGTGGAACTTATTTTTAAATTACACAATTCTTGACTGTTGATTTAGATGATATTAAAAATAAAAATATAAGCTAGAGCCTTTCTTTTGTGGACATAGTAAGAAGTTCCGTGTTATAACCAAGTAGTTTACACAATATGTCATCGCGTACACGAAAAACTAGGTTACATTAATTTCTTGCTAAGTCATTCAGGTTTTTTTCACAAAATACACTTAAATCAGAACAGACAATAAGTTGTACATTTTGAGAAATATAAAGAAAAGTTATTTCTGTTAAAACAGTCAAAGTAATTTACCAAAATAAATTTGTAAACTAAGTAAATTATTGTTTGTCTTTGCTCAGTACAACAAAAGAAAACAGCAGAGCTAAATGGAAATGAGATTTCCAGACTCATCAAGTATTTGTGAGAATACAATAAGGTCCGGAAAATACTGCGTAACTGGATATTTTACTTTGCTGGCTCCATTAAACAGATGGTGGGCTAAATACACAAAATTTGGGAATTTGGGAGGATAGAAAAATATATTTTAAATTTTCCTAACTGCTGAAGTCTATTGTTATATTGTGCAACCATTATTAACATCGTAAAACTGTAAGTATTTGTTTTTCAAGGTAAGGAAATATCTTTTGTATTATAAGTTTAAACTGTTTCGTCTAATGTATTTTTAAGTTCAATTGTAACTCACTGTGTTATATCTTGCTGTTTGTTTCCCAAATAAATAACAGCATTTGACCCTGTTAGCCTAGTTGGTATTGACCCTGCTTACGAAACTAACAGTCTCTAGTTCGATCCTCATGGGCATATTTATGTGACTTCATTACCGAGTCAGCTTCTTGATACTTGTCCTTCGGCTTACTAATGTTCCAGATTTCATCCCATTACGATAACAGGAAGAGATCCAACATTGACTTGCAAGTTTAGAACCAAAATAACGGAAAATTAACAAAGAAATTAAATAAAAGCTTACAAAAAAAGGGTCACCATATTTTCAAAATGTAAGACTCGTTTTTAGTAAACAAGTTATATTCGGCATGCCACAGGGTTCACTGCTCGGGCCCATGTAAATCAATCCGACAGCTCACAGATCAAAGATAAAATTTGTCAGTCGCATTTGCGGATAATATCTCACGTGTTCAGATTAGTGTGTCAGTAATAGATTGACATGTTATTACAGTGTTCGGTGAAGATGACGTTGTAAATGTCGCTTGTTTTACACATCTGAAGGAATACTTCGAAAGATCAATTTTGATTTAAAGCTATCCAAATGAAAACATATTTTAATACAAATGTTTTTGTAAACTTCAATAGCAGTGGGCGGAGTGCGTACCGAAGGACGCAGCGTTGGTAGACCTCGAACAAGGTGGACCGACGATGTGGCTAAGGTTGTGGTAAACCGATGGATGCAAGCGGCGCAGGACTGCTCGTTGTGGCAAACCTTGAGGAAGGTTTTTTTGTGAGGAGGTTTGTGTTTTTTTCGGTTAAAATTATGATGTAGATCATGAAGGAAAAGATAAGCTGATTTTTACGGTTCCGTTTCCGAAGAGAGTCAAAAGTTCATGGTTTTATTCCCAGAATACATTATAACGGTAGATTTACTAACAAAGAAACTAAAATAAAAAAAAAATTAATAAAGGGGTTCCCATACAAGAAACTTTTCCAACGTATTATTATATTTGTTGTATTTTCCCTTCCCGGATTTTTACGGCTGGGAACCCAAAGTGACTTGTAAAAATATGAAGCGTTTAAACTAAATCAGGACTTGTTCATTGCAAAAAGATTGTTATAGTGCAACAAGTCAATTGTACAAACCCGAAAATGTGCTTAAGCCTTTTTGTACTTTGCTTTAAAACAATAACGATATATTATAACACTGGTTTTTTTTCTGTCAAAGTCTTTATATTAAGAGTTATTTCAAGTCACACTGCATGGTGGTGGGTGCGGCGAAGGTGAGCAGTGGACGATGGATACAAATTGCCTCATCGCCACCGCGGCAACTATTGGCATACTTCATACATATCTACCTATGCATTCGTTTTTCGATCTAGCCGCTCGTAGATGCCGATGCCATTTTAAAATGAAGTCTAAGTAGGTACAGTAGAATGATTTTGAGTTTACAACTGACAGATGGATTGTCATTACTAAATCGGTAGACGTGGGTAACAGTATTCTGAAAACTGCTTTATTTGTATAAAAAAAAGTTGATAATTAAATGAAGGCAAACTCTCTGTCAGTAGTAAACTTACACTAATCGCACTGTAACATTTACCGGAATTTGGGTAAAATAATAATTTTGACAAATATAGTGTTGCACTATTTTCATTTTTAAATTGACTTTTCTTAATACAAATTAAAACAAATACACTGTAAAATCCCTTAAATACTTCATGACATTTAGTGTGCCTAAACATCTTCTGTATCACCCTTGGCAACTTTAAATTGACATTGAAAAATTACCCCAGATCGAATGATTGATGGCAACACTGCGTTTAAAAAACGATTCGGACGCTTAATTTTTCTGTCGTCAGATGCCACTGGTGGCGTGTGATGGATGGAACCGGAATAGAAAAATGGAATTTAGAGGCCTTGGACTAAAACGCACACCGATCTTGTTGCGGAGTTATTTTTAATTCATTATTTTACGCAATCACTACCGCATACAAGCTTCATTCTTCATTTCTCTGAAGCAAAAAGAGCCTGAGGAATTTGTTATTATAAACCTTGATGCTCAAAATAAAATATAATTTTCTATTCAAACATACTGATTCTATTGAACCTTTATATTAAATATTCTACTTCTAGTACTTCCTTTTACTCAATAACGTTTATCTGTCTATCGCTTTTACACTCGCACTCATACCTTATAGTATATTTATCACTTGTGTTTTTAGTGGCTGTAAAAGTTTAGAAGTTAATAACCATATATCATAGTCATGTAATAATTATAAGTTAGAACACAACACTTTGGACACATAAATTAAAAGCAGGAAAATAAACTCAAAAACAATCGAATGCCAAAATAACTCAAACATGCCACCCAGCGTACTCGTAATGCCGAGGCTCACCACGGCACCCGTTCTCAGTGGCCTATTTAATAACAGTGGCAAACGTTTGAAATTCTGAACAAACAAAACGTACTCGTAATTACTAAATTAAATACACGTAGTCGCTACAAACCAAAAACCTGTCTGAAATATATTCAACTGTAACAGAATAAATTCTGAAGTCACAGCTTGTTGCAGAAAATAGTTGGAAACCGGAATCGTGAGGCTAATTTTGATGAATGTGGGTCGCACATAAATAGGGCTGACATCTGAAATTCTCTACTAAAGATGGAATTGGCCCGCCCACGGGAAAAGTAAACGGTTTGACAGCAGTATTCTAAATTATTCAAGTAAATACCTGGGATCAATAGGGAACAATCATGAAAAACAGAAGTAAGTTTCAGTTGAGAAAGTTTTAAAAAATACATCTAAAAGACAAAACACTAAGTTTTGACCCATTTATTAAGATTTTATACAGTATCAAAATTTGTTAAAATTTTAAAACATCTCTTTCCAGACAGCGAAAGAAAAAAATTGCATGTTCCCTAGTCAACACAAATGAATTTAGTTCAAAACTAAAATCTTGGCTTGGATTGTATTTTAAACCATGACATCATGCCTCACCACTCAATTAAACGACACATGTTCTTCGTCAATGTTCGTAAAAATTAAGTACGGTGAAGCCAGAACCACTGACACGCTACGAACGCACGTGGGTACAATTTTGCTCCGTATCAAAATTGTAGGCAGGTATTTCTATAGCTATATGTTCTCTAACGGTCTCTGTCCATTATACCGTTCCATACCATGACCGTACTATGAACGTATCACTACTGCTAAAGAAAGTGACGGTCGGCTCATACTTTTTAATACAAATAATATTAGCGTGTAGCTTGTATCTTGTAGCACATTACTGCAACCTGTCACTAACACACTAGTAAACATCTTAGCCTACTTGTGCAGAATGTGGTTACGGAATTGTCAGAAAGCCACTCTGGGAATGAAGGCGTGAAGTTATGTATGTATCTATATAATATTGTACCGTCTGACACCTTCCTATTACGGTCATAGTACGATCATGGTATGATTCTCATAGATCGTATTCACTGACTAAAATGTGAATATCTCAGTTCTGCAATGGAATTCGTTTAGGTGCCCATAGAACGAAATAAAGCAGATTTTTAGATCTATTTCATGACATAACTCTTATCTTTGTTGGTTTTAAGACCTGGCTTTATACAAAGTTGTCCATAGTCAAAACCATAGTTGTAAACAAGAACAAGTTTCTCAACAGTGGTGGTTTAGTAGTCGTGGTCGCTTCCACTTTGTTGTCTATCAACCTACCGCCAAGCGCTCGCAATGTTGTGTTCCGGTGTGGGGATAAGACAACTGGTGAAATTGCTAGTATAGAGGCATTCCATCTTAGTCCTCAGGGTCGGCAACGTATTTGTGGTTATAGGATTGCAGTCTTGAGATTCCATTTGGTCTCAGATTCTACTCACCATTAGGTAGCCTGAGTGCTCGTGTGCTTTTTCATTGCCATCACAAAAACATGATGTTTATTTTAAACATGTCACAACATAAACGTTCTATTCTTCCTTAAACTGTGTATTGTGTGCACATCTATAAGTGTCAATGACAACCCTGATCAAATAAATGTACCTATGCTATATATAGTCTTACGTACTTTATTGACCTGGAAATGTCAGACAAATTAATTTTAATATTTTACCAAAGCGCACCTACCATGAAATCCGCAAAAACTTTTACATTTTTTTTAAATTACCACGTTTTTTATATGCAGAAGGCAGAAGCTTCTGCCCGTGACTTCGTCCGAGTACATTTAGTTATATTTCCCCATCCCATGTTGCATGTTGCTGGTGAATTTTGATTATCGTTATTCCCTCTAGATATTTTAAATTTTCCGATAAGTTAAGTAGCCTATGTCCATTCCAAAACACATACCACCCACACACACTCAAAATTTTGCATGTATAATATTGTAGTAAAATAATACCCCACAGCGAGTGTTTGGCATAGAACGTACAATTATTTTGAAGGTGTAGCAAGTTGACACAATACGTAAGTAACTTTGCTGTGTTATACATTTCTGCTGCCCTCCTCAGCCAATAAGCAGTATCTCAAATTCAATAGCCAAAGCAGATTCAATACTATACTGTTAGTAATAAGGTTGTATTTGCTACAGGAGTTTTATCTGAGATACTGCATTTTGTCTTAGCAGGGCAGTCTGACGATCAGTCGTGTGATGTTGGGAAATTTTATGATATGGTAAATTACGTTTAATAATTTAATAACTCAGGTAAGTACTATGTCAACTTTATGAACATGAATATTACGTCATTTTTTAAAAAGGACGGGCAATTATACCTATATTGTAACTATTTTTGTAACATTATTTTATTCGCACCGACCTTAGTTTTCTCTGTTTTGACTGGAAGAGAAAGTCATTGGGCATTAAGTCCACTATTTGTACTTTACTGTTTTGTGCAAATAAGTTTAAATACTTAAATAAATAATCAATTATAAAAATGTACATAGGCACAGTCAAAAAAAGGATCACGATATAAGTTTTACACATGGCAACAGTAACATATGATTTTTTTCGAGAAAAACTTTGAAAACTGACTTTATTGCAAGCGATATCATTTTCACGCCAAGTTTCGCACTTATCTCCCCAACGCCCGAACGCACCCATAATTCCAAATAAGGGGTAGGTGAGCCAAATACCCAAGTCCCCATTTTCATATTTTTCACATAACGTTAAAATTCAGGAGCAAAATATGTCACCTCGTAAATATAACAGTATGAACCGAAACCTATTTGGAAAGGGGCCAGATATTAATAAACCTATAGTATGAAAAATAGTCCACTGTGGTAGTTGTACTGAAAGACGACCTTATTGTATGTTAATGTACCAGGCTAAATTAAAACAAGAGCGTGTCGGACCATGCTCAGTGTAGGATTCCAAAGCCATTAAATACTACAAACAGAAAAAAATATCAACAAGTAATAACTAATTTTCTATTTAAAGTCATATGGTTTGTGTTAACAAACCCGTAATATATTTAAAAGACCTATCCTATAATACCCACATTATGAGGTAGACGATTTATGCCAAATTACAGCTTTCCAGTACTAAGAGTCTCTGAGCTAGGCTGCGGATGGACGGACGGACGGACGGATCCTAGTTTGACTATGAAACCCTAAAAATTGGTCGTGGGCGAATCAAACTCCCGCACCGAGGGTTCCGTACCGCCACACAAGTAGGTATTAAAATGTCCCGATTTGGATTCGATCTCAAATCAAAACAAGGATTGAAATTCCGAACAGTGTAAAGAACAAAGTTATAACAGGTATACAGTGTGTCTGTTCCACACGAACGTGAATTTTAAATAATGATAGTTTTAAGTAGGTACTGTTAACGGTTTTCTAATAGAGATATAAAAACAATAAAATTATCCTTTGTAATTGTGTACAAATTTTTAAACTATTCCCGAGATGCAATGTAACGCAAAGTTTTATTTGACACTTCAGGGGGGCAAATTTTGAGGCCCACCGACGAAAAATGACTGACTTTGAAATCAATTTGTGCAGCGATTTGATCTAGGAGTGGGCCCTCGTTTTGGATTTGATATTATAACGCCTTTATCATATCAAATGCAAAAGGTGGGCTCGCACAAAGATGAAATCACTACATAAATTGATTTCAAAGTAAGTCAATTTTCGTCAGTGAGATTCAAAAAATTCAGTTTTTAACTTGCTACCGATACATTGCGTGCCGAATAAAATTGTATAAATAATAATTGTATTAACTCCTTTTCTGCTTTTCAGGTATTGACAGTTCATAAAACGACTCGTAAAGGAGTTCTCCTCTCCGCGGCTTGAGCAGTCATTAAAGTCATTCACCGTGCACGTAACTAAGTAGTTATGGCGCTTCCCGCCTTTACGCAACTCTAACCTTTTTTTTTTTTTTTTTTTTTTTTTTGATGACGAAGTGGAAATGCATTTACGCATCCCCCCGATGGCCTAAGGATGACCGTGCAATGGGGGGTATAACGGACTCTCACCTAAGCGAACTACCGTTTAAAACCACTCCGGCGTAACCCTCCTGGCTGGTTAACGGAGACGCCGCGGTACCGCCAAAGCATTGCCCGCTGGGCGCCTCCCAGCCCGCTCCGAAGAGCACACCGCCAAAGGAGGAGACGACTGCGTACGCACACAGCGATCTCCCCAAGCTGGGGGAGCCGTGCAATGTGGGCCCTTCACCCACGTGGCTCCCCATGAAGTTCAGGCGATCAGCAAAAGCTGGGTTCGCCTTCCCTTCACAGCCTGCATGGAGTGTAGGGTGTTTTCCGGCAGGCTATTCCCCCCAGTCGCAGTGACCGGGGTAAGTCCACGTTCCTTCAAACACCCACACTACACCTGTCTCAGGTCTAAAATGTCCTCTGAAAACAGAGGTCACTAGACCCGAGACTCACGTCTGGGCGAACCAGGGTCGCTTTCCGGGAACGGGATACGGGGACACCTACCCGAGCTCCGTCCCTTCAAACTCCCCCTCGTCGCCCCCCTCATGTGCGCTCTTTTGGGGAGTATTTGGTTCCCCGGGCCCGCGCTGGCCCTGGAAAGTGGATATCCCGCCACTGGTTCGGTGGAAAAGGGGGAAGGATGGGAGCTGGGAAGGAATGGGAAATCGGGAAGGTGGGAATGGGATAGGGACGTGCCGCTCTTAGTCTGGCCCCTCACCCCGAGCCTTTCCGGTATGGGTAGCCCTGTCCGGTATAGCCACGGGGATCATAGAGACACGCAAGCCCCCCCACCACGGCAAGGTGGCAGCACAATCGGGGGGGACGCAACTCTAACCTAACCCAACCTACGAGTATAAGGCGAGATTGACCTGATGAAGCAAATTGGTTTACATTTTCATATTTAGGTATTCTGATGCGTTGCCTATAATGCCTAAAAGTTAGGTCAAACGCACTTTCTTGATTTCAAACCATCGGTGAAATAATCATTCGACATTTTAATATGTTGGTAGGACCCTGTGCAGGGTCCGTCCGGATCGCTACCACCATCTTATCCATTAACCACCCGCCGAGCAACAGTGTTCGCATGGTTGTATTCCGGTGTGGGGATAAGTCAACCGGTGAAATTACTAGCATAGAGGCATTCCATCTTAGTCCTCAGGGTTGGTAGTCTTGAGAATTCAAATGTCTATGGGTCTCAGATTCCACTTACCATACCATCAGGTGGCCTGAGTGCTCGTCTGCCGTCACATTAACCTACAAAAAAAAAAAAAAAAAAATCGGCGTTCCATTCATAGGCCTTATGAAATTTGATTTTTAGGGTTCCGTACACAAAGGGTAAAAACGGGACCCTATTTACTAAGACTTTGTTGTCTGTCCGGCCGTCTGTCCGTCCGTCTGTGTGTCACCAGGGTGTAGGTATCTCAAGAACCGCGATGGGTAGACAGTTGAAATTGTTATAAATTATGTAGGTATTTCTATTGCCGCTATAACAACAAATACTAATTAAAAAAAAAAAAAAATTTAAGAGGGGCTCCCATACAACAAACGTGTTACATTTAGTTATATTTTCATTTTTCAATTTGAGAATAAATAATTAAAAATTAAATTAATATTAAAGGAGGGCTCCCATACAACAAACGTGATTCTTTTGCCGTTTTTTGCTCGATCCTAATACAGACATCGTAGTTGTATTAGTAATGCGCGAGTCCGACTCGAGCTTGGCCGGTTTTTTGAACTTCGAACGTATTCGTACCTAGTGCAAATACAGCGGCTTGGCGGCAGGTCAGCGGTTTGGTGGTGGAAGCGATCCGGACGGGCACATTACAAAGTCTTGCTTCTAGCAGAGTTAAACACACAAAGCTTGACAAAATGTTTCACGTGGTTACATCACCGTTAGTGTGCTTTTCAACTGGCGAGGCGGCAAATTTTATTTGTATTAAAGCAACAATTTCCACCGAAGATGCGCGAGGAGAGAATTTCAATACAAGTTTAAAGTCTCATCTCGCGTCGTCTCGCCTCGCTTCTACGGTGGAGAAGCACCTTAAGAGGATTATAAAGCGATGCTAAAATCGCGTAGCTGTCACAAATATTCCATACAAATTAAGCTCCGGGCGATAACGTTTCTCACCCCCTAAATCTAATCAGATTTCAACGATTTTTGAATATGTTGTAGATATTATGAAAATCTAGGTGTCTAAGTTTCCGCTTTGGTTTTTTTCCTTTCCAAGGAAAGGAAAATGTACAGACCTAGTTTTTCATAATATCTACACCATATTCAGAAATCGTAAAAAACGTTATCGCATTTCGTATGGGTTTTTTTTTGCGTCACAGTCCTCTTAATTGTTGTTTTTTTCACCTAATCGTTAATTGTGGAATGAGGCTTTAATTGACTTTTTCTTTTAAGCAACTATGCCCGAAATAGGGACACTTCACTATTATGTTATATTTACGCTGAACGGTGTAATCGAACAATAAAAACATCACCCTGTTTCAAGATTTTTTCTTATTATGTGTGAGGCGCTACAATAAAATATGATGATCGAAAAGTCACGTGATCTAAGCCTTTTTTAAAACTGCAAATATCCTTATACTCCTGATACAGTTTTGTAATGGTATGCGGAATAATTAAATCGTTTCAGACGCTAAGCTCTGGAATTTTAAGCCGTGTGGCAGGTTTGAATTTACGATATCCGCTTTAGCTAAGAGCTTTAAAATATTAAATTATTTACGCTTCGTTACTTACACAGGGTGCCCCGAAATTAACGACGAAATGAGAGCAAACGTCATTTTTCCCTTTAAATAAATAAACGAAACGGTCTTGACATACCTATACTATTGAGATTATACAGTTTTGAGAATGTTATGTCAACTTAAACTTAGTTTATCAGTAAACTGTGTCAAAGGGCTTAGTGATATTTTCTTTATCAAAAAATAGTTTTAAAATTATACTAGTAACTAGATTGCTCATTTTTTATTTACACTATTTATACAAGGTTTCAAACAATCACACCTCGTGGTGTTTAACAAAGATTTCATAAATTGTTCGATTCTCATTTAAATTGGTTAATCCACTGCGATTTCAATAGTTTGCACATCAACATTAACACATCGTTTCCGTTCCAAAATCTCTCGTCCATGACCAGCAACATTATTTTCTAGAATCACGCAAACCATAATGTATTAAAGCATAAAGCAGCGAGTATCTCCTGGGCACCCGTTACAGCTGCGGTTATCATCAATCACTATCATGTGCGACTGAGGTCAAACGTAGCCCTAATCTGGCCACCTCGCCGAATATAATCACGCTGTATATTATTTTACTACAGTTATTGAAGTGTGGTGTTAGTATAGTCCTACTTTTGTTTTTAATGTTACTTATACTATAATTGTAACAATTTGTAAGGATGTTTGAATGTAAATGTTTGTTTTTTAACTATTCTTTTTTATGTTAATGACACGCACACGAGCACTCAGGCCACCTGATGGTAAGTGGAAACTGAGACCTATACATAGACATTTTAATTATAAGCCTAAGACCTCAAATGCGTTGCCAACCCTGAGGACTAAGATGGAATGCCTGTATACTAGTAATTTCACCGGTTGTCTTATCCCCACACCGGAACACAACAATGCGAACATTGTTGCTTGGCGGGTGGTTAATGCACAACGCACAGGGTCCTACCACCACTAATACTACGCGTGGACATAGACACTCCGTATCCTGAATAAAACAATACAAAAAACTTTTTGTGCCGAAAAATAAAACCAGTTCTTTGCTGATAGTATTGCGGGCAATATATTTTATTATATTATAACTCTAGTAGAAACATGTGGCATGTGTCCTTATGCAGTGGTCGTGGGTTGAAACCCAGCTAATTGCATTAGCAGAAATAATATTATACTTTTGATCGACCAATCGGACAAGATTAAGCAAGTACTCAGCATTGACGTCTTGTTATGTATCTATAAAAAGGTTGATGTGTTATAACTTTATAAGACGTATTTAAGGAACAAGTTTTTTTTTTGTGAGTTAGTCAATTGATTAAGGACTTCCTTCCGATATTAAATTTATCGATAACTGTTTTAAATACTTTTTATAAAGTATCATAGTAGATGGTTAACGTTCACCGGTTCATTTGTAAACTTGCCTACTCGATGCACAACCTTTCACTTTTATCAATCTCTCAAGGGTTATCTGGAAGAGACCCCTTAAACTGATAAGTTCGCCTTCGTACATTCCTTTCTTGTGTCATCATTGTATTATTTCTGTAAGTGTTTACATACATACATACAGACGGACAACATGTTGATCCTAATAAAGGTTTTGTTTTTTCCCTTTTAGGGACGGAACCCAACATGAAAAATCCCAGACAGATTTACATTAACCTCTTCATTGTAAAAACCATCCAAAATCCTTTATTATGATAGAACGTCGCATTTTCCCATAATGCCTTTAACGACTCGTAAATTTCTCTTGTCCTAAACTAACAGCAAGTTACGGACGGACAGAAACATTGTTACCTCCTAAGCAAAATAGCAGTATCTCAGATATAATGTCCAAAGCAGATTCAATCCTATACTGTTAGTAATAAGGTTACATTTGCTACAGAAGTTTGTAAGATACTGCCTTTTATGTTAGCAGGGCAGAATTGTTACCTGTGCAAACAGGTATGCTTTGGTGCGGATTTCCTTTACAAGCTTGTTAGCTTATGTATACATTTCTATCTTGACTTAAGTATGTATTTACTTTCGAATAAATAGAAAACCAGGGGAAAGTTGAAACACTTTAAACTATAGTGCTATACGTGTAACCGTTTTTCACGACTCCGCACGCGTAAAATTCGTTCACTTCTATTCCCGAGGAGCCGTCCAATTTTTGGAGATAAAAAGTACCCCATGTCTCTCCGGGACTCAAACTATCTTCAAACCAAATTTCATTTAAATCGGTTCAGAGAGACAGAGAGACAGAGTTTAGCTTCCGCCCACGACTTTGCACGCGTATAAATCAGTTCCCGAGGGAATAGTATTATAAAAGGTATGGTATGGTATAGGCCTATGTGTTAACCCAAGGTATAAGCTGTTTGCATTCCAAATTTCACCAAAATCCGTCCAGTAGTTTTTGCATAAAAGAGTAACAAACATTCATACTTACAAACTTACGTTTAATATTATGTATGTAATTACATAATATGTACTCGTACGTACATAATTTCGAAGAATTACAAGTAATAGAGATTTATAATTAGTTCTTTGTCAATACTGAACATCTAAGAAGTTATTCCGCGTTAGTTTCCGTGTGGTTGCCGGGTTAGAATAGTGCCACTCCATGTCTTCCCGTGGATGTGTTAAGAGGCGACTAAGGGAATAAGGGCTTGTAGTACTGTTAGGCGATGGGCTTGCAACCTGTCACTAATACACTGGTAAACATCTTAGCTTGATTGTGCAAAATGTGGTTACAGAATTATCAACAAGTTTTTTAGAGTTGTTCGTAATTCTGTAGCTCTGCCTACCCCACTCTGGGAATAAAGGCGTGACTTTATGTATGTATGTATGTAAGAAGTTAATTATGGGCCTAATTTAGCACAGATTAGGAAGTCCATTCCAAACCTCTTAACAAATCAATATTTAATTAGCTTCCCTTAAAGCTTCTTAAGGTTTCTTTATCATTAAGGCTTGCCTTTTCACTGCCCTTATGTACAGTCAGCGTTATAAGTAGCTGAACACTTCAGTGCCTTGTCACTTTAACGCGATGTTTCAACTGCTGCACAAATCTGTCAAAGGTGTTAACGCGACAAGGTTCCAAAGTGTGTAGCTACTTAACGCCCATTAATGAAAATTCGTTGCTCATTTAAAAATGATTCAATACGCAGAGTGGGAGGAAGCGCTAACAGTCTCCTAAAGGTTGTAGCGGGCAAGTTGGACAGCGCGTTGCTGAAGAGGTTCACGGCGCTGCACGCCCCATGCGACCAGCCTTGTGACTCAAACCAGAGGCGTGTGCCAAGCTGCCAAGATAATTTTGATTTTTTAGAGGCATTCCGACTTAGTCCAGGGTTGGCAACGCATTTGAGGTCTTAGCATTGCAGTCTTCACTATAGTCTTGAGAATTCAAATGCATGTGGGTCTCAGGTCCCACTTACCATCAGGTGGCCTGAGTGCTAGTGTGCCTCCTAATTGCCATAAAAAAAATGTGCTTTGTCACTTTAACGTCATTTTTGAAGTACTACATTAATCTATCAAAGGCGTTAACTCGACAAGGTTTAAAAGTGTGCAACTTAACAGGGCAACTGTACTTTCTATTTACGAAAAGGAAGCATCCGTTTGTTAAGGATGATTTGCTCAAGAAATGTTTACTTAATGCCCATAAATTATATTTTGTATAAATCATATTCGTGACTCCGGGCAGTTAGTAAAATGTGCACTGGATTTGAAAATATGACGAATGAGTTTATAAATGAAGTAACTGAGCGGAAAGGGTAAGATTTGAATATCTTTAGGAATATTTTCATGCTGAATTAGCTTCGTTTGTTTTTAGACTGCTATGGTTATGTTGATAAAACGGTTTCAATAAAATTTCAGAAATAAAGGCCCATTCTCCATTGTCTTTACATTGTCGCATTGTCAACGAAAAAAAACTGCCATCGCCTTTTCTACAATTGAAGCGCACCGTTTTAAATTGTCTTTTTAAACTAACTTGACCATTATGTAATTAATTATCTTAAATTAAGTTTTCCCTTGTATTTGTATGGCTAAGGTGTTGGCATTATTGGAACTGCTTGCAAATGCGATATGCTATAGGGTGTACAAAATTAAAGCAATTGACTTTAAACTATATTTCCACGGTTATAAAGTTCATTTTTCTGTATTTCATAATAATCAATTCCATTTTAGAGCAAATGAAACTGACCTTTATAATCTTGGAGGTAGTTTCTAATTCCCATGCGCAAAAACCTCCTTGTTTGTAGTATGGTAGATTTCAAGAGGATGAAATTAATAATATTGTTAAATTATTCAACCCCTTAGAAATAACATTATAAACTTTAGAAATGCATCAAAAACAAGCTATGATTTTGAACACATTTAATTTTAACGTTTAGATCAAATATTGCAATTCAAATTTAAACCAGTTCCTGTAATTGAATCACACTAAAATTTGAACAACGTATGTAAATCTTTTTTTATGTTAAGGAGAAGGCACACGAGCACTCAGGCCATTTGAATTCTCAAGACTATAATCCTAAGACCTCAAATGCGTTGCCAACCCTGAGGATTAAATCTGATAACAATGCAATTTAAAGGTTAAAGCCGAATGATCTGATAATGGAGTCAGAAGACGACAAGTTTAGACACGTTAGTTTTGTTTTGACAAACAGATGATAACTATATGAAAAACCGGGCAAGAGCATGTCGGAACTTGCTCAGTGTAGGGATCCGAAGCCGTTAAGGGGGCACCGAGCTTTTTGCGCTCATTAACTTTAGGTATTTTATGCACTCTGTGTATGTGTGCGTATAGCACACCAGCAAGGAGCGAGCCGGAGCCATGCGCCGGCCGCGCGCCGCGCCTGACGAGCCGTGCGCCGATCCACTAGGCGCGGAGGTTGCTACCAATGTTTACAAAATAAAAAAACATAATCGATTCCTAATACTTTTATTAAAATATTGACTATAAGAAAAAACTTTTAAAAACTTTTTTCAGTCTACATTTTTTTTTAAATTTGTGGTTTACTGTCGGTAGGTAAGGTAGGATTGAATTACTTGTATGAGGTACAGTCACATCACGAGATTGTTGAGCCACTCTAGAACCCACTCACAGATAGATAGATAATTTTTAATTAATGTCGTTTGTACATCTAAGGTGTATTTAGCTAGTGTTAAGTTATTTATAATATTTATTGGGCAAATTGTTCGGCTAAAGAGAATAAATCATAAGTAAAAGCCGTACATCTTCAAATCGGCCATCTTCCCTCTCCGAAGGTTACCGGGAGAACCCTTTCATAGAAAGTTGACGGTAAATTTTGACGTAAATAATTTCTTTTGCGTGACTTGACGCTGTCATTAGGACAGAGTTCTATGGTGGCTCAACAACCCCGTGATTTAATGTGACTGTATATTGAAATGAAATAAAACCTAATTACCTTTATTGACAATATTCTAAGCACAAAATAAAGGTGAACTCAATACCTAATGTAAAGTAATAAGAACGGCTGAGTAGGGCAAAAATCCTAGTCATGGACCTTTTCTTCAAGATATTATTTTTAACTGACTTCAAAGAAAAGGAAGTTCTCAGTTTGACCTGTATGTATGTATGTATGTTTGTCCGCGAATATCTCACGTTTGGCTGAACCGTTTTTAATGCGGTTTTCAGAAAAGTATTTGTTTCACATAGGAGAAGGTTTTGGTATTTCAACCGTCTTTAAAAAAAGGATCTTAGTTTGTACGAATGTTTATCCATGATTATTTCCGCAAAAACTTCAATGTCTGATTCTGATCACTATAAAGTATAAAATTAAATTGATGTTTTAAAAAACTAAAAACTTAAAGCTGCTGTATCAATCACATATTTAGAAGTTTCTACTTAATGTTTGTATGTATATAATGTAATGAATAATGTACGCAGGTATCTTTAGAAAAAAATATTAGGACATAAGAAACAACAATAATCAATATCGGATTTTACTTCACGGCATTATTTTGTCTGTGTGAGTAAGCAATGTCATTGTCTATTTCTCCATCCACTGAAAGACAAGAAATTTGGTCCATTGGCATCCTGTAATAAAACAGAACGTTTTGATTTAACTATAATTTATTTATTAACAGAATTAGTTTTTGGATGAAATTTTGTAATCCTCATTCTATAAAAATAATTCGTATTTGGGACTTACAATTCCATTGTGTGGTAAATTTTATAATCGATGTCAACCAATTCATTTACTCTGTAAATTGAAAAAATATAAAGATAATGTGAAAATTCATACTAAATTTATTAAAATGTTTTCCTATACACCTCTTACTATTTTTACGCATACCTCACCGGTTCATTAGGTACCTAACTCTTCGCTTTGTAGCGAAGTGCCAACAACTGGAACATTAACCCTATAAATAAAAAAATGTGAATAATTTTGCAATTTTACTCATTTGTTGAAATATAGTTGTTAGGTACTGAGTATACTTACGGATTATTCTCTTTGTATTCAGATTTCTGGAGATGTCTTGCTCTAGAAATATTGAAACCATCCCAAGAAGTAACAATATTATATAATTAATTATAGTAAAAAAAACCTCGGGTCGTTCTAAGAAGCTTGTTTTGCCTGTAAATGTGTTTTTTTAGCTAAACTATTTTTATATCTTGGTAAATATTCACCATAGAAGTGTATTTTTTATATACCTACCTTCTAATTGAAAGAACTTCGCGTGTTGTTTAAAATTACTTGTGTAAATAAACCAATTTTGGCCCAAAACATCAAGACTACAACTAAACGATTACAAAGTCTTAGTAGATAATACAAATCGATACATCTCAAAAATCAGTCTATGTTGCTACCGATTTATTTTCTCCTCCCTTAGCGTGGCATTTTGACAACTGTCAAATCAGGTTTCTTAGAACTACTCCACTATCAGTAGGTTTACGATTTTAACTAACTTCATTTCTTCACGCAAGCGTTTAGCATTGTGCTTTTGCCAACCCCTTCTCTTCCTTTCTTGGTTGTGTTTGTTCCCCATTTAAAATAAAGTGAATAATCACAAAAATCGCGATAAACGCAACCAACCTACTTGCGACACAGCCTCCACCTCCGACGGCCGAAGCCTGACTAATGCGGACATGGGGGAAACGTGACGGCTCTGGCTAAAATGGACGAAACGCGTGCGAATTTAGGTATTTCCGTCATATTAGTAAAATAAAAACACATTTTCAAATCTAAAGTGTAGAATATATAGAAGACGTGTAGTTTTGTTGTAAATCCAAAACTGATGATCTTCCCTGAAGTAATTACGCCGTACTAAGTGTTTATTTTGTTATGTAGAGGTATCTTTGGATGTTTTTTCTATCGAGGGAAGTACAAGTAATCGTGTTTCTAAAGTATATGATATATAGCGTGATTCCTTAAATATCTTACATATGAATTGCATAACTAAAGCTTCAGTAAAAACAATGCAGCAGGCGATCAAACGAACGCATTTTTTTCGTAATTACGTATCGTTGCCTCGGCGCACTCTTAAGTACAACAAACATAAAAATGAACAAGTAATAACTAATTTTCTATTTAAAGTCAATTAGAAAGAAAGAAAGAAAGAAAGAAAGAAATTCATTTATTTTGCAAACAATTAACAAACCTAAAGAAACTACAATACATAAGAATTGGACACAATTGCATGCAAAAATGGATACCACTCAGCATGAAGTCGAGTCGCTTGTGAGCGCCACGACGCTGATCTTCCGTGGATCCAGGCGCCCGCGTGTGCGAGACAGCGAACAGGGACTTACATAATTAGAAGATAATGACATTGAAATAGAAATTATGAATAAGATAAACGAAAATAAATTATGACATCTCATGTTGGTCTGATATTACAATTGTTGAGAACATTGCTAGGTGATACTACTCTAAGCTGCGCATGTAACCTAACTATTATGTGAATAAAATACAATGAGTAATAAATGCGGGATAACAGGAAATATAGCAATAGGATGTATACAAATAATTTATTATAGTATATTTATAGAGGCGGATGATAAAAGAGGCGAACGATGGACGATGGAAGGAGGCGGGTGACGACACAGAACGGCTATGCTTGAGCCAATTGCAAAGTCATGAGGTGTTGCTTCAATTTTCTTTTAAAAATAAATAGTGAAGGGGATTTTCTTACTGGGGGAGGTAGGTTGTTCCAGCATTTCGTGGCAGCGTACCGGAAGCTGCCGCGAAATGCTGCCGTTCTATGTCGTGGATATATAAGACCAAGAGCCAGTCTTTCCTGCGCGCGAGGAAATATGAGTTTAGAATAAAGAAACGTGGGCTGTTTATTTTTTATGATGCCAAACAACAGCGAAGCCAGATGAAGCGTCCGTCTAGCCTCCATCTTGAGCAAGGCACCTTGGTTTAAGAAAGGAGTGACGTGCGATCGTCGTGGGATTGGATAGCAAAATCTAGCACAGGCGTTTTGCAGACGTTGTATGAGAACCTTAGTGCGGGCCAGAAGGCACTTGCCGACAACTGTGTCTGCGTAACTGAGTTTAGAGAGAATCAAGGAGTCACACAATTTAATACGCATGTCAATATTCAGATAATTCCTTACACGATACAGTACCTTAAGACGGTAGAAGCAATTCCGTACCGTATCAAGAATGTGCTTCTCAAAACGCAGTGTACTATCCATAAGGACTCCCAGATTCCGAGCCTCAGCTACCCGTTCGAGCTTACTATTATTAATAGCCACAGGTCGATCATGGGATATTATCTTAGAGATAAGGTGTTTTGTACCTAAAACTAAAAATTTGGATTTTGAGGGGTTGAGGACCAAACTGTTGAGATCAGACCATCGCGCGATCCGGTCAAGATCCTGATTTATCGCGTCAACAGCCGACACTGTGTCGTTGGGGTTAAACGAAAAGTATAACTGCAGGTCATCGGCATATAGGTGACATTTGCAGTTCCTAACACAGTCGACAATGTCCGCACTGTAAAGAATAAAGAGAATCGGGCCAAGGATTGATCCCTGGGGAACTCCTCTATTAATAGCAGCCAGGTCAGAAGCTACGGTGGTCCCATTAGCACCACATACCTCAACCATCTGTTTACGCCCGCTTAAGTAGCTAGAAAACCAAGCGACCGCACTAGGTTCGAAACCATAATACGAAAGCTTGGAAAGCAGGAGCGTAGTGTTTATGGTATCAAACGCCCGCGAAAAGTCTAGCAAAACGAGGATAGAACCCTCCCCTACATCTTGGGCGGCCAGGATATCATCAACAACATCTAGAAGAGCTGTAGCAGTACTACGTTTTTTGCGAAATCCTGACTGTTTTGCAGGAAGAAGTTCATTTTCTTCTAAGAATTTCGAGAGCTGCATACACACGACTTTTTCGATGATCTTAGACAAAACAGGGAGAATACTGATGGGCCTATAGTCTTTTAAATCAGTGGGGGAGGAAGTTTTAGGGACAGGTTTAACAATAGCAGCCTTCCAGGCTTCGGGGAAAACATTCGTCCTCAACGATTGGTTAATTATTGCAGTTAACACATGTAACGTACGCGGCAGAGTAAGGAGTAACATGTCCAGAGAAATGCCATCAAGTCCCTGGGCCTTTGTTTTTATTAGTGCCGTCTTAGATGATTTTAGTAGGTATAAATACTTTAATCGCCTGTATCTCAAGAACCAATGATGTCTACTTAGTCGTGATAGTTTTCCTTTTAAATTCGTTATTTATTATGTTCTTTCATTTAAGTTTTTTTCAGATTTTTAGTATTTGTAGTTTTGGCTACAGGGGGGGGGGGGGGGGGACGACACTTGAGTTTAACTAAACTTAGCGCTTTAAAGCTTAATATTTCATAAACGGATTACTTAATCGAAAAACTGTTCTCACAAACCCATAATATTTTTGAAAGACCTATCTAATGACACCCCACACTGTAGGGTAGACGAGAAAAAAATAAATCCTCAGGTTACACAATACAATACAAATACTCTTTATTGAACACCAAAAATTAAAAAAAAAAAAAAAAACAGAACATGGAACAGTACATTTAAATCATAGGTATACAACAGGCTGTCTTACCGCTAAATAGCGATCTCTTCCAGACAACCTTGTAAGAGAAATAACTGAGGACACAAATTCATGGTTACGTGCAGGAGAGGTAAACAATTATTTCTTTTACATTTTATTGTACCACTTTGTTGGCGTGACTGATATACACACTCATGCCAAATTACAGCATTCTAGTACTAAGAGTCTTTGCGCTAGGTTGCGGACGAACGGACGGACGGACGGACGGACATGGCGAAACTATAACGGTTCCTAGTTTGACTACGGAACCCTAAAAAATGTGCAGTCTGCATCCAAAACTTATCCTGAAAATGTTTTTTGATAGAAACTACGGCGATAAAAGTTATCAATTTTGATCAAATATTTAAAAACGTACGCGATGTTGAATAAATCCTCAAAAAACCCTATCATCTTTTAGAGGACGAAGTGTGTCAAAGTTAATTTGCGCTGTCGCAAAGTGACACAGGGTACAAAATCCAACTAACATAAATCAGCTTGTCTCGAGGGAATAAATACTTACTAAAAATACAGCCTTAAGATAAACAGAGTACAAAGTAATCTTGAAAAAAAAAGCTAGCATCTTAAAATATTAGGTTGACAGATTTTGTTTTGTGGTTTAATATTGTATTTTATTTTGTGAATACCATTTGAGAAGGTAATATCATTTAAGGAATGCGACGTTTTTAGGGTTCCTACTTTGTTGTTGTGGTCGTAAAGTATTGCGGATTTGTGAAAAAAATGTTTTCATTATGGAATCCATTTAGAAAATATTAAGCTTTAAAGCGCGTTTTGTTAGAGACAAGTGTCTCACCCCACTACAGCCAAAACTACAAATACTAAATATCTTCAATGAAAGCACGTATAACGAATTTAAAAGGAAAACTATTACGACTAGGCCGACATCGTTGGTTCTTGAGATACAGGCGATTAAAGTATTTATACATACTAAAATCATCTAAGACGGCACCAAATGACTTTAAATTGAAAATTTGTTATTACTTGTTGTTTTTTTATGTTTGTAGTACTTAACGGCTTTGGAACCCTACACTGGGGATGGTGCGACATGCTAGCCTATTTGGTAGTGACCCTGCCTTCGAAGTTTCAAATCCCGGTAAGGGGAGATATTTGTGTGATGAGCTCGTGTTTTGTTCCTGAGTCTTGGATGTTTTCTATGTATTTAAGTATATATTTCTCTATATAAGTAACTTTATCGTTGTCTAGTACCCATAGTACAAGCCTAGAGCTTAGTTTGGGACTAGATCAATTTGTGTACATTGTCCTGTGATTTATTTATTATTTATTTAATTGCAGTTGGGTTTTTTCACGGTATTTTAATTGGTACATAACTTCCTCATGCCAACAATCACAAAATTATAATTAGTCAAAGAAAACCTACTCAAATTGTTTAAAGTGATCAAAGTCTGCAACTAAAATCTACACCAAACTCCCTTCACTTCTAACCATCATTTCAGCTCAACACATGCAAATTAAGTCTGTATCGGTATACAAAATGCATAATAACAACATGAATAATACATGTGAGCGATTCTGTGTAAATATTGGCACAAAAGAGGGATGTGGATCGCCTTAGCCCGTGTCCATCAGGAAAAAAATATTTTCAAGGGATTTGGGGTGGCCATGAATATATTCTGGGGAAAGGCTTAGCCCACGTTTGAGATCGTTCGTATGCGGGCTCTATGGACGCAAATGGATTCGGATGAAAGTTGGCTGTTACGCAAAATCGCTTTAGTCGTGTGTAAGCGTGTATAGATAAACAAAAAAGGCCCGCGGTGGTTTATCGCGGTGGATAAAAGTTGACATAGCGTCCGTCACTCTCGTACTTACGTATTAAGAAAGTGACAGATATTTTTATCCAAATTACAAATTTGAATACTTTTTGCTCGTTATAATCAGAAATAAACTAGGTTTATAGTTTTTGAGAAAGTAATATAAAAATATAAAAAAGCAACAAATTAAAATTGATTAGACGACACGTTGGCTGGCTTTGAGCTAGCAGTCCTGTTAAGTATGTTTATCGTTGTCTAGTACCCATAGTACAAGCCTAAAGCTTAGTTTGGGACTAGTTCAATTTGTGTGGCATTGTCTATTGATATTTATTTCTTTATTTATTCATTGTTTTCTTGTATTGCAAGACTCAGATTTATACTAAACATTTTGACTAGTTTTCTTTGCGGTTTTGGATTAGGCAAGAATTTCATTCGTTGCCAGGACTAGCAATAATTTTTAGTTTTTGTTTAATTTTGCTTAAGATCTAACTGATAATTATTTTGTTTTGGTTGAGAGTTATCTGATATTAGGTCATTTTGACTATTAAAATTAAATTTTTGGTTTTTTCTATCGTTGACTAGTTCATTATAGTACCAGCCTAGATTTTATTTTGGGACTGACAACAAGGTCAATTTAAGTGCGACTATTCGTTCACATTTGTCATTTTTTAATTTTATTCTTCATTAATTAATTTTATTTACGAATACGTAAATAAAATTAATTAATGACCGCCTTACGGTTAATTTTTCTTGCCATTTTAATCTCTCATTGATCCTAAAGTACAGTCAGTATACACAAATAAAATAAAGCAACGTGTGTGAATTGAATGAAAACTCTTAAATAAATTTGTGTCAACTTTACCATTAAACCTAAAATCCGTCACGTTAAGACACAACACAGATTTCTAGAATATTCTATTTCAACAACTAGATACTATTGCTAACTAGAAATTAGCTTTAGAAACTTGACAATACTTGAATATCATAACATTCAAAATAATGCGGTTGGTAAAACAACAACAGAGCTTTATTCACAGTATACATATGGTTCAAAGTTATAGCATTGCTATTTACACCTCTACTCCTGTACTCCTTTGCGAGCTGGACCTTCAAGCGGTTAGGGGACTATCTTAGGTACACAAGTTTTGACCGTAATCCTGAGCAAAGTTCTAGGCTTGTTCACCGGGTACAAGACAACGGTATTTTTAATTGAATAGTTAAAATACTTAACTGAGTACATATGAAACATCCAAGAATCAACTGGGAATAAAAACTGAGATTGCTAGCTTCGTAGGCCGGATTACTATTAAAAAGTCTTAACTTTTGATTATGTTATGTCTTCCATATTTTGTTAGTTAATACGAGTATGCTTACAGAGTTATAAACAAGTATTTTTAGCTGTTGGTATTTCTGTAGGCCTGCTTACCCCACTCTTGGAATGAAGGCGTGATATTATGTATGTATGTATTTAGTAGTTACCAAGCATTCATATATTTTTTACATACATACATACATGACATCACGCCTTCATTCCCAGAGTACGGTAGGCAGAGCTACAGAAATCAACAACTCAATCATCAAATCCACGGGAAGACATGGAGTGGCACTGTTCTAACCCGGCAACCAAGAAGCGATACATTCTGCGAAGTGATACATTCTATGAAATGAGTTTCTGTTAAACAGCGTACAACTTTAGGTTAGACATGAGAATCCCAAAAAAATTACTCGTGCGGCAAGAAACTGCTTTCTATGAAATGAAAATTTTGCGTAATGATACGTCCGTTGAAAGGGGTTTCGTTAAAATAAAAGTATAATGAAACTCAGTAATCTGTTCACTTGTTGTTTAATTCTCCACAGTACAAACGTGTACACTTTCAGAGTTACAGTTTAGGTTCACGTTGGTTGAAATAAATTCACAGAATGCCTCTCGTCTGTCCTGACAACCGTTTTTATCGCCTCCGATTCCCACCTTTTTCGGGAAGAATTGGCGGCAATACAAAGTGTTGCCACTACAAACCGATGGATGGTATTTAAAATAATACTTATTTTATAAAAACACGACATTCGGCCATCGGACATCGTGCTGCCTCCGGCGCACGTATACATTATCCCATTATTATTATTATTTGATATATGTAGATAACTACTTATAACTTGAAAAGAATTTATAGCAGCAATATCAGTTGGCCGAATTCTCGTTCTAATTACAAATGGGCAGAATCATAGACTACAATTGTAATACATAACAAGAGTTTACACTACATAACATCAAGCCCACATTCCCAGAGTGGGGTAGGCAGAGCCACAGAAACATCAACAACTCCAAAAATACTTGTTTATAATTATTTAAACAAATTTTACAATAGGTTTACAATAGGTTTTAACCCAAGGAAATCGTTTTAATTATGTACCGACACTATAAATCACTATATATTGACATCTTTAAAAGTGCATTACTAACATGACTTACTTACCATCTATTACAATACTTTACTACACTATACTATTACATTATATCATATACATATATGCACAAAATGTTTATTAAACCTTTCTGCCATTCATATGGATGTTATATCATTAATATAAACAAATATGTACAAAGTGTACAGCCTATTAAGAGTTAATAATGAAATCAATATCAGACAAACAGTGATAAAGATACTTTTTCACAAAAAGAAATGACATTACACGACATTAGGTCAAATAATTATTTTTAAACATATAAATACATTTACTTAATTTTAGTAGGTACCCGCATTAAGTTTAAATTATGTAAACCTTATCTTTAAATATCAGTCATCATCACTACTACTATCGCTGTTGTTTATTTCTAGAGCCTTTACATTTATCCAAGGTCTAATTCTATCTACAGAAATAACAGTTTCGTATGCTTTTCCTTTCCTGTTAAACCCTGGGATATCAGTTATCTTATATCTATCATTACCTAATACTTCAGTAATTTTGTAAGGCCCTACAAACTTTGATAGAAGCTTTGTACTTTTTCCTTCATTATTATAATTATTACGAGTAATTTTGACTAAATCACCCATCTCGTATTTACTAGCTGGTACGCGTTGAGAATCATACTTAAGTTTCTGTTTTATTTGGCTTTGTTTAATAGTAGCACCAATATCGTCTCTTAATTCTTGGAAATTTGCCGTGGGTGGATTCGTACTAATACCGAGTTTATTGATCAAGTCATCCCTCATTTTGACGCCAAACAAAGCTTCGGTTGCAGTTTTTTGAGTGGTAGCATTAATTGTATTGTTGATACCCCACTGCACCTTACCCAAACACTCGTCCCAGTCTCTTTCATGACTACCAGAGTTCTGGGCTGCTAATGAATTTAATATTGTCTGGTTGAATCTTTCTGCTTGGCCATTGGCCCTGGGACAAGCTACTGCATTGAGTATGTGTTTTATGCCGTGACGATCGCAAAATGATTTAAAGGCTGCTGACGTAAATGATGTACCGCGGTCGGATATGACTCTAGCTGGTATACCAAAGTCGTAAAAAATACTCTGAAGAGTTTTAATAGTATTTTTGGTCTTGGTGTCCTTCACAGCCCTAATAAATACGTATTTGGAAAAACCATCAACTATAGTAAGTATTTGAGTGTTGCAGTTTCTACTTTTCACGAATGGGCCTAAGTGATCTATATGTACGGTATGGAACGGTATATTAACTTTTTCAATGGGATGAAGATATCCGGACTTTTGCCTATTTATGCCATCTTTGTTGTACGCACATTCGATACATGCCTCAACATATTTTTTTATGAATTTGCGTAATTTTGGAAACCAATAGTTTTCCTGGATCTTTTCTAACGTTTTAGAATATCCTAGATGGCCTATGTCATCGTGATTAGCGCGACATATCTGCCATCGCGCATTTCGTGGAACTACCAAACATAGTCGGTTATCTATTTTCCTATATAATGCATGATTTTTAACTACGTAATTTGTTTGTATATCTTTATATTCCTCATCTATGTCTGGTTTTAGTACTTTTGTAATCCTGGATATATCAGGATCAGCCATCTGAAGAGTTAAGAGCCAATTTTCTTTTTCTATATTATAAACTGAGACAGTTTTATTACTATCAGTTTCAATAGGGAGGACAGTATTTCGACTGAGTGCGTCGACGTGGGCCATTTTAACCCCGGGTCGGTACTCTATTTCAAAGTTATACTCGCTAATTTGAAGCCACCATCTAGCTATTCGCGGGATTAGATCTCGTTTGGTTAGTGTTGTTCTCAAAGCTGCGCAATCGGTAAAAACTTTAAAGTATAACCCTAAAAGGTACACCCTAAACTTTTTCAGTGAACACACAACTGCCAGCGTCTCTAACTCGTAAGAGTGCAGATGTTTTTCTTCTGGAGTTGTCTGTCTACTGAAATAAGCAACAGGTTTTAAAACTCTAGGGCTGTTCTGCCACTGCATTAAAATTCCCGCTACTCCTAGAGCGCTGGCGTCCGTATGCACTTCCGTTTCAAATTTGGGGTCATATAAAGACAATATAGGTCTGCTAACGAGTCTATCTTTAAGTTCTGCAAAAGCTCTTTCTTCTTTTTCAGCCCATTGCCACTGAGTGCTCTTTTTGAGCAAATGTGTCAGTGGATGTGCGATTTCACCGTACCCTCGAATGAATTTGCGGAAATAACCAGTTAGACCGAGAAATTGCCGAACTTCATGTATATTTCGAGGTATAGGAAAGTCTCTAACGGCAACTAATTTTGCTTCACCTGGCTGTATTCCAGCGGATGAAATCTCATATCCAAGGTAATTAATGGTAGTGTCAAAAAAACGACACTTTGAAAGCTTTAAGGTTAATCCGAACTGCCTTAGTAACTGCAAGATATTTTCTAGACGTAGAAACATTTCATCTTCATTCTTAGAAGGTATGAGAACGTCATCTAAGTAGGCTAGAGCGTATTCAAACCGCTTGTTTCCAAGCATTTTATTTATCATACGCTGAAAAACAGCTGGCCCATTCGCCAATCCAAAAGGCATCCTTTTGAATTGGTAATGGCCGTCAGGAGTCACGAAACCCGTAAGGTGACGACTACTAGGGGCCATAGGAATTTGATAGTAGCCGGATGCTAAGTCTATTGTGGTAAAAAACTTATTTCCGCTGAGATTAGCTATCTGATCCTCTATCAAGGGTAACGGAAACCGGTCTTTTATAGTTTTATTATTTAACGCTCTAAAGTCTATGCATAGCCTTTGGTCACCGGTTTTCTTTTTAACCATCAAAATTGGACTGGCATAATCAGAGTCGGATTCTTCTATAATATCGTTTTGCAGTAATTCGTCGATCATTTCGCGTACTTTCTCGCGTTCAGAAAACGACAATCGGTAAGGTCTATAAACTACAGGTTTATCATCTAAAAGGTTAATATCCATTTCTACATTCACCGCGCAGCCTAACTCGTTTAAGTTTTCTGCAAAACAGTCGCGATATTCCTGTAGCAAAGTATAGAGCCTATCTAAAACGCTATCATTCAATTCCTGTCCAACCTTAACATCTAATCGGTTTAATGGTTCTAAACTAGAAGGGTCTAACCTGATTCTGTTAATCTGACGTACATTTCTCTCTACAAAAGGAATTGATCTTGCAATCATTGTATTCGCACTAATGTGTACTGGACTTGGCGACAAGTTCGTAACTACCACTATTCCTTTCCCTTCAGATATGTGGTAAGCTCCAGAGAGCAGATGATATTCTTTGCTGGGTTCCGTATTACTGTAACCTTCAATAAGAACGTCACCGGTAAAAGTTTTATTTTCAACATAGACCGCTACGGAACTGTTATGCGAAATAGTAACCGATTCCGACACATAAAGTTTCAAAGATCTGTCATCACTATCAATAGATTCAACTACAGGGGTGTTATAAAAAACTAATTTAGTGCTGTTTTTTAATACCGTGACACACGGAAGCTCTGTGAAATTTTGTCCTACCAGGAAAGGGGTTGGCATGTATTGATCGTTAATCGCTAAAACTTCTATAGAGGCCTCCACTTCATCGATTTTGACATTGGCTGAGGATTTAAACAAGGGAACGATGATAGAGTCACCAAATCCTTTCACTATGGGTATTTCGCAAAAGTTCTGAGCTAGTCCTAAAGTTTTCGCGTCACTATAACGGATTAGACTACATTCACTACCAAAGTCAATGTATGCAGATAACATTTGACCATTAACGTTAATCTGTTTAACATACTTTTCATTTGCATTACTACTCGTATCAATTTTCAGTACCTTCTTATCATTATTCGTTTTATTCCGCTGTACATTATCTAGTTTTATAGGTTCAAGTCTACAATTTTCAGTGTCATGTCCTACTCTATTACATTTTCTGCATTTAACTATGGGTTTAGGGCATTTGAAAAAGGGATGCCCCTTTATTTTGCAGTTGAAACAAACAACATTGCTTTCATTCGCATTTGATTGAACAATACTGCCACTACTAGATCTATTCTTAGTTAAACTACGTTCACGACCTTTGTTAGTAAACGACGATTGAGATGAAGATCTTTGAGCACACAGAAAGTCTAGTAGTTCTTCCGGTTCCGTGCATTTTTGTGCCTGCGCACCGCTTCTTATAGACCGATCGCTAATACCGTGAATAACACAGTCAACAGCCTTCTTGCCCTTAATATCACATCTATTTAACAATCCTAATTTGTCATAAAAATATTCGCGCAGGCTCTCATCATAGCGAGACGTGCGTCCTAACATCTCTTCAAGTAAACGTCCGTAATTCTCTTTACTAGGAAAAGCCTTTTTAAGTTTGATCTGCCATTCGCTCCACGTAAATACAACAGATGGTAGAGCCTCAAACCATTTTTTTGCAAGTCCCACTAGCTTTTGCAAAGAGAAATGGATAGTTTGTTTCTCGTCCCACCCGTAAATAACTGCACATTCATTCACTTTCCTAAGCCAATGCTCAATACTTTGAGCCCTATTACAAGGATTAAATTCGGGTACAACATTGCTCATACTGTTACTATGTAATACAAAACTCTTACTTGAGTCACTTTTCCATGAAGTCAGCAGCTTGACCAGGTCCCTAGTAGTTAGCCGGCTCGAAGTCTTCCTTGACTTTCGCGGTGGATTCTCAGCACTGGATGAAGACGAGGTGCTGGTGGACGGTTTCCTTCGCCTTTTCCTTTTGTTCCGCTTTGGTGGTGGTGTAGTCGAGATATTCGCTTCATTGTTATCATCAGATGCCATTGTATTTAATTGCTTGGATCCGCCACTTCTGAGATATAATGAAACTCAGTAATCTGTTCACTTGTTGTTTAATTCTCCACAGTACAAACGTGTACACTTTCAGAGTTACAGTTTAGGTTCACGTTGGTTGAAATAAATTCACAGAATGCCTCTCGTCTGTCCTGACAACCGTTTTTATCGCCTCCGATTCCCACCTTTTTCGGGAAGAATTGGCGGCAATACAAAGTGTTGCCACTACAAACCGATGGATGGTATTTAAAATAATACTTATTTTATAAAAACACGACAAAAGGTATCCGGGTCATACACAAATTTAGGTCACCGTCTTTCCTGTGGACACACCGAAAGTAAAGTTAACGTTTTTAAGGCCTTATTTTCTGCCTAAGCCCATAACCGCAAAAACGCCGTCAGGACTGCTTTAGACCTATCATATAAAAACATAACTTTATATGCACTCTTAAGTATCGAGCTTTAGACCTATCATATAAAAACATAACTTTATATGCACTCTTAAGTATCGACCACAAGAGAGAAAACTTTTGTTTTTAAGAGTGTGTATGACCCATCCGTCAAAAAAATAGCCCTCCTCCTTCGGAATTTGGGTAAAAAGCGGTAAAATTTTAGCATGACGGGCTTGCCGGTACGTCTAAATGCTTTATTTCTGATTACCCTTCATCACATACCTCTGAGCACGCACTTACGATGCTAATTCACATACTCGTATGTAAAAGTTTGCATTAGCATGGGTCCTGGGAAAAATTGTATGCGTTCTGGATGACAAAACTTGACGTTTTAGAATTCCGTAAATCTAAAATTTGACGTCACTCAAATTTCTCTAATTTAATAGATAGTGACAACGTCATCATCATTTTCTTGCCCTTATCCCATTTACTTGGGGTCGGCGCAGCATGTCTTTTTCTTCCATACCTACCTGTAAGATGACGAGTGTCATCTTGTCACTTACTTCTTTCCTCTTCATATCGTCTCTCACACAGATTCACCCTTTGTTTGGCCTACCTTGACTCTTCCATCCCTCCAAGCAAATTATGATTTAGAGTTTCAAAAAATTTGGTTACTTTGGGGAAATACTTGATATGTCAAAGAGCCTGAAATTGTAGCACTAGTATTTGTTGTTTTGTTACATAAAATAAATTACGGAAAATGATTCTTAAAGATGACAGCTATTTGGGCTTAAGGTCTTATAACTGTACATTTTAAAATATTTTGAGTCATTTGCGAGAACAGGACACTAAACTAAAAGTGTAATGTTGCGTATTTTGTAGTTGTGTAAGATACTAAGAAGACTTTTACTAGGGAACGGCTTTATGAGACTATCTCTTGTACTTTTAAATTAATGTCTTTTCGTTAAAAAGCGGAAAAGACTTCGTAAAACACATTATACTTTGGATAGGAGAACTATTCATCATGGCTACACGAAAGACTTCTCTGCCTACAAATCTTTGACTGGTACATCGTTTCGCAACCTATTTATTTTCCAACCCATTTTTTTTTTCTTTAACTAAGTACAAATATTTCAGGATATTTTATGAAACTAACTTAACCTAACCTATAGGGTTCTACACGATGGTCCTAAAATAAATCCAGAATCACTTACAGTTTCGGGAATAAAACGCGGATTGTCAAATGATATGTTTGTGAAATGAATCATTTGTGAGCCGTCTGTTAGGAAATGATAGAATCCCTAGGGAACCATCTCACACATATTGACCTAGTTCCAAACTAAGCTCAAGGCTTCTATCTACTATGGGTAGGAGACAACGATAAACATTCTTATATAGAGAATGCATACACAAAGAAAACAACCAAGACTCTGGAACAATTATTTGCGTGTGCTTTCATATAACAACTCATAAATACAATGAAGAAGAGGAAACTTGTGTATTTAGTGCCTATAATAATAACAAAACAAAACAAAGTGTAAACAACTTTTACAACTATTTATATCTAAATACACTAAAAGGGTGCTGCAGCATTTATGCTGAGCTGGTAGCCACAGCGCTGATTTACAGCTGGACCTTGACGACATTGATTCCATGCGGAAGGCAGTTAGACAGTCAAATAAATTACCACTTACAAAAGTCCTTACAATGAGACAAACCACAGCAACAATGCAATAGTAGACTCGAGTAATTTCCCAAAAAGGCACAGAACCCAGGAGTTAAAATGATCTATTAGGGAGTAAGCTTACCTTTTCTGAAAGTGACTCCCCAAAAAGGTGTTACTCTTGAAACGCACCGCAAAAGTGCTTTTGCATAATATGTTAGCCTACCCAAGGGACGATTTTTCTCTTAGTATGAAGAAGAATGCGGAACGGAATGCACAGCTGACTGAAATCCAGTAGGTTTAACGTTTTGGTGTTTTTAATTTATTTTTGTCCTTGCAAAATGACCTTTGAGTTATCACTTTTACTCGTGCGAAAGTCGATAAATCTTTACATTATATTTGATAGACAGCGAACTTTGTTAGTTTGTCTATTCGAAGGGTGATCCCTAAACTACGGAAGTTCACGGAACCTATTAGAAAAAATAGTTCAGCATTTTAATATTCTGGATGTACTTAGGCTATGTTTTATTTGTTTAAATCGGAATGAATAAGGGCAGGACGCTAGCCATTAATAATTATAGGCTCTAGACTTTAAAGCACGTACAAGTTGATTACTTCTTTTTATATTTGTAAGAAGAAGTACATGTATTAAAATATCTCTCTTACTCTTCTTAACATGACCCTAAGTGTTGGTCTACTCTAATGCACGCCATTTCAATCGTAGGCTCTGCGCACCCAATCTATTTGTCTAAACGATATCATCAGCCTGTCTCATTGGTAATACTTATAACTTAAGTTATTTAGACCTTTATTCAAATAGGACGTACCGTGCAGGTAAAATATGAATATCACGTGACTTTCACAAGGAATTAACAGCTTTTTAAGTTCCGCATATTTTAATCAAACTTTGCTATCTTAGCTAGACCAATTGTCTGGAAAGGATAGGTGCTCTTCGTCATTTGTTAATGGCCACCAGAAATGTCAAACTGAAGTAATGACGTCAGTTCTATTTGCCTTTGTGGTAACTTAAAATATAAATTCTTATTATTTTGGACATTTGCCACATTTGTAATTCGTCTTATCTTGGCTCTTGGCATAACACGAGCAGCTATTGCGAGCATAATCTCCGTTCCATATTCTTGAAGACTAAGAGTTTCAACACTAACGAGCACTATATAAAGTGTGCCACGTTTTCACTAAGACACTGATAGAACTTACGAAACTATTTCACTTGCTCTAGGATTTGGGAACTTGCGTTGGAACTACTTGACTTTCAGTTGCATCACTTTAAGCTGAAATTGCAACTTGAAACACGGATTTGTCTTCATGAACATGTTTACTCCTCGTAAGAAGACTGTTTTACTTATGGGACTAAATCTTATCTGCCTTTTTTAGGTCTTGTATTTAAAGAGAAACAAACAAGCTGGGCCTCTATTCAACTGCGTTATAACGATATCGTGTTTGACGTGTTTTAGGCCCGTATTAATAAACTGATATTGGTTTTAATGCTCGTCTCAAGATACGTCAAAAATGACAGTTTTCTATGGTTTGACGTTTACTTTGACGTATCTCGAGATGGGTATTTAAACCGAGAGAAGTTTATTAATACGGCCATTAGAATCGTTTATGTCACAGTCGCCATTATCGTAAATGACATAAGAGTTATGAAAACGTTGACAGTACGGAAACAGGTCAAATACGATATCGTTATTACCGTGTAGAATCCCAGCCCTGGTCAGTTTAACCTTTCGGACGTCTAGTGACGGATCTGAGGCAAAACTTTGTATATCTTTTGATATTTTTTTTCTATCCTTTTTATGGTTTAAATCGAAATCTGAAGAAACTAGAACGTGGGTATTTTTTTGTCCGGCGTTCGAAGGGTAATTCATAAAAGGTAAGCGATGATCACAGCTGTTTATGGTGGTATGGTTAACTATCCTTAGTTATGGTCCATCTTTTTAGTTCACACCCATGTATCCTTAAGATTACAACATCAAAAGTCTGAAAGAAGGTGTTATTACTGTTTGTGTTGTTTTAACAATTAACTTTTTTCCGGTTTCAGCAGTAGAAATACCCCTTTTATTTCATAATTTTCCTCTCAAGTTGTCTCATAGCGTAAACGATCTTTATAGGTTTAATCTCCAAGCATAATTGTGGTTGAAATTAGAATTTCTCCTAAAAATAGACGCTTTATTATGAATATTTCAAACCCGGACCTAATTACACGATTCTCACTACCTACTCATTATGATTACGAAAATTTTATTCATAAATATTTTGCCTCACTGTTTATGTAAGCGATTGTTTTAGTTATTTATCTATATTTAATGCTTTATAAACTATCGGTCGAATTCTTACTGTTAACCTCGTGTCTCTTTAAACTTTGATTTTAGTGAAATCATTGATGGTGCTATACATAAAAAATTAAATTAACTGAAGTACTCATACGTATATAATGTTATATGTACTTTTAAAACTGTCACACACGTTTTAATTTAACCTTGATAACACAACATTCAAAGACTATTCGACGTTTCATGGACTTGGAATTAAAATATAAGTTTATTTCTTAATATCTTATATTATTACTAGCGACCCGCCAGCGGCTTCATCCGCTGCATTTTTTTTTATATCACTTAGGTGTATGAAAAATAGATGGTGGCCGATTCTCAGACCTACCCGGTATACACACGAAATTTTATTAAAATCGGTCCAGCCGTTTCAGAGGAGTTCAATAACGTAGGTACACCGTGACACGATAATTTTATATATTAGATAATTATTGGCGTCTATAGTTTCTTTATTTTATCGAGTTATTTTTTTCTAAAATGGAACTCAGAAGAAAACAACGACAATGAAAGTGCGGTATGTGGCAGAAAAAAAGTAAGTGATGTTTTTAATATGGAAAAGAGTTTAATTAAAGGACTAGAAACTGGTTTTTGTCCAAGAAAGCTCCTAAATGTCACCTTACTAGTATATAGACCCAAAGGTCATACACTGTTAAAAACAAAAGTCGCTTTCCTGTGGTCAATAGTTAAAAGCTCGTGTGCATATAAGTTTTGTTTTTATATGATAGGTCTAAAGCAGTCCTGACGGCGTTTATGCGGGAATAGACTTAGAAAATTAGGCCCTATAAACGTTAACTTCCGGCGTGTCCACAGGAAAGACGCTAATCTAAATGTGTGTATGACCCATTTAATAATACTTACAATTAAGATGTATGTTTAACAGTGTACCTACAGGTAAATAACAAGATTATCATAACCCTTAATTTCATTCACAAAAACATTGTGAATACTGTAAATATTAAAAATATATGTTTTCCTACTGGAGTAACACAGTGGTTGGTAGATTGCCCCTCGCATTTATACGTAATTTCTCAGCTTTCACTCGTTATCAGGAGGGGGTTTTGCGAGATAAAACTCGTAAGTACGCTACCTTACGAATTAATAAAGTTTTTTGTGATCACACACAGTTTTACCTACAACACTTGGTTTGAGGAAAGCTTTATTCAAGACTTTTTATGTAATTAGCTAACAGACAGATGTTAACAATGAATATTGAATTCAAATTGGTACAAATAATTTAAAAAAATATATTTTTTAGAACATATTTTTATTTTTTATTTTTTTTATTCTTTGTTATGTTTTTGTTTGGTGGATAATAAAGTGTTTTGTATTGTATTGTATTGTATATTTTTTCAGTCGTTTGTCAATTGGCGCTATTGACGAAATGCTGCAAATATCGCTTAAAATAGATCTGTATTATAAATTATTTTCTAATTGTTCGCGCAACTTTCTTATTATTATTTTTTATAAAAACCAGCTCGTGATAATAAGAAACTAAGTCTAGTCGTATACGCGTGATGCGGTGATCAAGGGAAATGGGGATTCATTTTTATGGATATCTACAAAGACTTTTTCAAGATTTCTATCTAAGAAGTGGGTTGAAAGTGATCTGATAACTATCTCAATGAACTTGTGTAGTAGCAGAATCACATTTAAAGCATCTATGTATTAAGATTAAAAAAAAACTAAACTGTGGATGATTGTATATATAAAAAAAGATTCCTTAGTGGAGGCAGTTCTATACTATAAAATTATATAATGTAAACAATTTATAAATTCATAATTTAGTCTAGTAATTTAAACAGCACACGCAGTTTTTTTTTGGCATAAGCATAATATTAAGTAACCTCAGGAAATTAGATTTGTGGCTGCGATAGGCGTACTTAAGTTGTCAATTTTGCTTCATCGGCCTTTATGAGAAGGCTTTTTATCAAACTTCTGAAGACATCTTGAGAATCCGTAAGCAATATTGTAAAGGACTTGACCTCAAAAACCTCTCACTCTAAAAGTATTTAGATATTCCTTTGAAAATTAAAGGAACAAAATTGAGATCAATTAAGAAAGTAAAAAACAAGAAAACGTTAAAAACATCAAGACGTGGAACGTTAACGTAAATGATCAAACGGGATCAAAAAGAAAGTGAAAAAATGTAACGTCTGCTTCCAAAAGAGCATTTAAATTCAACCCCTTGATAAAAATAATTGCGAACGGTATCTCTTCCAATTTATTTTCATTCGGACTTACGTCCATAAATTTTAAAATCCGTTCCGATCGTGTTTCAGTGAAACTTGGCAGTTCAATAATAAAGGCAGAAGGGAAAAGTGTGCAGAGTTATAAAATAAACTTGTTTTTTTAGTAAAAGATCGTATATCCGCTAGTTTGAGGGTTCTATGGGAAAGTGGGTCGACAAAAACATGCCCTTTCCACCGGACCTGAACGTACCCTCCTGTTTTTTGTTTGGCCACCCAACCTTGGCATCAACACAAAGAAAATGCTCACTGGAAGACATTAAAAGTTGCACGTTAGCAACTCTCGGGTGATTCAAAAAGACGCTTTAATGGGCTGAGGAAGTTTGGTAACTTTCTTTGTAAGCGGTAAACTCACTAATTGAGAAGTTTCGGTGGATAACAGGGGCACGGGAGGGTGAAATTTCTCAAAGAATAACCCTGAAACCTCGAGCATAGTGAAAAGAATCATTTTTGGTTTGATAAATTTGTTTTTGTGCTGCGATCGGTTGAAGCCAGTTAGGGAAGTTTAACGAGGATGAAAGAGGAAAATGCCGCTCAATTTTGTATTATTGGATTATATTTAAGCTGAGATAAGGTTTCAATATAAAATTTCCTTTACGAGTTAAGTATTTTTGTATAATAAAGTACAATCCTAATAAAATCGATTTGCGATACTTTTTATATGCGTTTAAAAGAAGTTTGTTGAAAAAAAAAACAGGAAAATGTCACACAAATTAAGCTAGTCTCAAACTAAGCTCTAGGTTTTACGACAACGTTAAACTTACCTTATACATTCATACATATTCCCAGAGTGGGGTAGGCAGAGCTACAGAATTACCAACAACTCTAAAAACCTTGTTGATAATTCTTTAACCACATTTTGCACAATCAGGCCAAGAAATAGGGAATTAATAAAATCATTAAATTGCTTATTTAGGGAAATATATACTTAAATATATAGAAAACTTAGGAACAAATACTCGTGCTCATCACAAAAATATCTGCACTTATCGGGATTTGTACCCTGGACCGCTAGTTTTGAAGGCAGGGTAATTACTAACTAGGTCAGCGTGTCGTCAACATTTTGGCTGCTTTGTTCCTGTTTTATAACAATAATACAAGTAAATATTATATACTCGTATTTATTTAAAACTAAATTCTGTCTTGACTTCTTCCTCGTGAATTTGATTACTGTTATTCCCTTAGGAACTTTTTCAGGATAAATGTAGCCTATGTGTTAATACAGGGTATAACTTATCTCCATTCAAAATTTCATCCAAATCCGTCCAGCCGTGACACAAAAAAAGAGTAACAAACTAACGAACAACACAAACTTTCGCATTTATAGTATTTATTTAATTTATATTTGTACTAGAATAGTGCCACTGCAAGTCTTCCCGAGGATTGTAGTACTATTAGGCGATGGACTTTCAACCTGTTACTAATTACACTGGCCCACTTGTGCAAAATATGGTTACAAAATTATCAACAAGTCTTTTTAAAGTTGTTGGTGATTTCTGTATTGTAATGATAATGACAGCATTGCAGCATTCCATTTCGTCATCTACAGTGGTGTGATCGTGGTGGTAGGTATGACGTTATGTATAATGATAAGAGATATGAAAAAGTTACCGATTATCAATGTTCTGGATGTATTTTATCGATGACCCTTGCATCATCTCTAATAGTCTACCTTTTAACACGTTACATCAAAAAAAACTACTTTAAGTTACCACAGATGTTAAAGGATTGAATTTTGTTTCAGATAATGTACTTCAAGCGAAACACCATCGGGATTGAAGTGGTGTACATCGAATGGAGGAAGGGCTGAGACTCGCACGCTGTGGCGGTCGTTAGAGATGGGTTGCAGGATCAGCTACAGGCTCGAGATAGGGCTTGTTGTCATCGTCATCATGGTGCTGGGGTTCTTTAATGAAAGTCAAGGTAAGATGAAATATGATAATATTACATACAATTACATACATACATAACATCACGCCTTTATTCCCAGAGTAGGGTAGGCAGAGCTACAGAAATACCAACAACTCTAAAAAGACTTGTTGATAATTCTGTAACCACATTTTGCACAATCAGGCCAAGAAGTTTACTAGTGTATTAGTGACAGGTTGCAAGCCCATCGCCTAACAGTACTACAAGCCGTTATTCCCTTAGTCGCCTCTTACGACATCCACGGGAAGACATGGAGTGGCACTATTCTAACCCGGCAACCACACAGGGCTGGGCATGATAATATTAATAGGCACAAATAGGCAATTTTTAAATAGTGCTATTTCTCTGGAATGGTTTTGCTCCGTGTAAAATAAAGTGTTTTTTATTGTTGTATTGTACGAGTATTGTAATGTCATCAAAAAACTTGTATAGAATGTACAGTTGAACTCGTAAGAAGCTGTACATTTTACTACTGTGTCGCATACATAGGTAAATAACATCATGCCTTCAATCCCACAGCTACAGAAATAAGAAAAACAGAACTCTAAGAAGACTTGTTTACAAATCTGCAACCAGATTTTGCACAATCAGGCCACAACGTCAATTAATGTATTAGTGACCGGTTGCAAGCCCATCGCCCATTAATAGTACTACAATCCCTAATTCCAATAGACTCCTCTCACGACATCCACGATAAGATATGCAGTGGCACTATTCTAACCCTGCAACCACAACACAACCACCGTGTCGCAATAACGTATTAAACTGAGTGGTGTGAATATAGTATATGATATGAATAACTGCGACAAGGTACTAAAATCTCGAAATATACTTGACATGGGGTCGACGATATCTTCGTCAAGCAACAGTATTCGCATTGTTGTGTTCCAGTGTGGGGATGGAACATCCGGTGAAATTACTAGCATAGAGGCATTCCATCTTGGTCCTCAGGGTTGGCAACGCAATGAGGTCATAGGATTATAGTCTTGAGAATTCAAATGTCTATGGGTCTCAGATTCCACTTACCATCAAGTAGCCTGAGTGCTAGTGTGCCTTCTCCTTATCATAAAAAAAAAACCCTTTGACCACAAGTGACGTTGAGACTGTTTAGTAATTTAAAGTGGAAATTTTCATTTAGACGGTAATCGTTACTAAAGACAAAATATCTGGAATAAGAAAAGACTGTTTATTATGAAAAACATTCCACAATAAAAAAAAAGTTTTTTGTTTTTATTTTAAAACTTTAAGAGAAAAAATTATGTTTATAAATGTTGAGTAACATCATGACAGTAACATCGATATATTTTTTTGTCATAAAAATATTTAACTACGTTACTTTAGTGTTCTTGAGTATGACTATTACTGAGTTTATCAAACGCAGTGTATGTCAATACCGTCTTTAAATTGTTACTTTACATAGTCTTATTTCATATAAATTAAGTGTATTTTTCAATTGTTAAAGTTATAACGTTACACACACTTGTCAGTAACATAAGTTACGGCACACAATACAATACTAGTAACCTTACACTTGAATGCTTCTAGAAGTAAACTGACACTATTGTTAGAAGCACTTTAACTTTCTCTTTGTTACGCTGAGATTTAATTGTTTAAAACAGATCTCCGATCTCTGACCCGTTTTATCAAGCCAGAGAATTCAGTAGACTTTAATTTCTATCTGCGTTCTGAAATATTAATTGGAGAGCTTCAGGTGATAGCCTTAATTAAACTAATAGATATGCTCCAAATTAAAAACTAATATTGTCGATGAAACTGCAATAACGAGTATCTAACAAATTCTATTAAGTTGCAAAATGTGCCTTACTGACTTACTATTTAAGGATTATTTTGCAACTTATTCAATTTGTTAGTTAAGCGGTATTGCAGTTTCACCGACGATATAGCTCTTAAATTTGTTCAGCATTCGCTACCAAAAGCTAACAGAGAAACGTTTGTGCCTAATTGACTAGAAGATTCAATCTTAGCAAGTCTAGATTTGACTTGCTAAGACTGATTTCTATGTAATTGGCATTGGCCACTTTTGCGGTTCAATAACCCTATCGTTCAGTAACCCTTTCAAAATAATGGTTTTACAACCTGTTATTTGATTGTTATTAAAAATAAGTAGTAAATATACATTATTTAGTGATACAGGACCTTGTCATGGTCGTCTTGATCATTTCCAACTTTTAACTTGCCGCCAAGCAGCGGTGTTCGCATTGATTTGTTTCCGTGCAGCGGTATGACAACCGGTAAATTTATCAATATAGGCACTCGACGCGTTTGCAGTCTTAGGATTGCAGTCCTAAGATTGTAGTATTGAGAATGCGAATATCTTTTATGGGTCTGAGATTCCACTTACCACCAGGTCGCTTGAGTGCTTGTGTATCTACTATTTGGCATACAAAAGTCGTTAACGGTAATCGGACAGACACTTTTATCACCTGAATATGAAAATCAGTCAAGGTCTCGCGTAGATATAAAGCAATGGCAGGGTATAGCCAAGCCACGTCAACCCAATTCAGCCACCCTCGCTCTGCTCAGGTGGCCCGATGATGCAACAACACAGAGCTGAGGCGCTGACTAAGGGGCCCCTTCCTCAAAACCAGAGTGAAGCTGTGACGATGGTCAACACACCAACGGCGTAGATCCATCTCCAAAAAAAAGAAGTCCAGGCGTGACTTTTCAGTAAACACTTCTCTTAAGCCACGTTATAAATTTACACTTTTTTATACCTACACCTGATAATATACGTACATGCGTACGTCCAAAAGTTCTACCCCCTACTTATAAACGTGAAATAACATGCTTTGTCTTTATCCATAATTGTGACATTTTCATCTGACAGAGAGTGACAAAGCATGGCATATGTAACCCCACGTTTACAAGGGAGTTAAAGTTAAGTACAACTGAGAAATAATATTTTAAAACGGACTGTAGAAAATTCTTACAAAATCATAAATCATCGCTAGCTATCGGCTTCACAAGTTCCTGGACAGAGTGCAACGTATTACAAATAGATTCTTGTCCATTGTCATTCTAATAGATAGCACCACGAACCACTTCATATTTTCCTCTCACCGCCGCTCAAATAACTATGTCATAAAAGAAAATGACGATCATTTGACAACGTGATCGTGAAACCCTTACACTAGATTGATTATTTGAGGTTGAACGCTGACGAGTTCCCAAGCAGTTCTCCAAATTGCGTATCGTTAAGTGTAATGACTCAACGTTTTGACGCTTCAAAGCCTTGTACGGTTAAGTGCTGTGCTTAAGTCGAATGCTTCTTTACTAAGTTAAAGATATTGAAAATGGAGAAATAAGTAGGGTGTTTGACAAGGTTTTATTTAGTATGGCATGTGTTTTTCTGTGAATAGACAATATGAACAATTAAAGATGTCTATTTGAAGTAGGCTGCATTGGCACCTTTACAAACATGTCAACAGTCTAGTGCGCTTCCCAAGATGACACCATTATTGAGAAAAACCGCCAACAGTTAGTCTTTCAAAACATATGTAAAAGCCTAAACGTTGTGAAACTTTGTAGACAAGTTGCGTTAAAACTGTCGAAGTTAAAGAAAATTATTTAGGATTGACGTTAGCTAAGCTGCCAAACACTTGCGTCGGGCAGAAAAACGTCAATCCCATAGACTAACAGATTTATAAATTAGTTGCATGATACAGAACTGGCTACATGATCTCTGTATTTAAAGTGGACCCACCGAGTTTGGTTTTGTTAATTTAGCCTCAATTTCAGCTCATGACTAAACACCGTATTGACAGAGACAAAAATGTACCAGTGCTAGTGATTCATTAAACATCGACTAAGTTTAACGACATCGGTAAAAATCAATTTTTAATCATCATTATCATAACTAATGGCCAAGTTTGAATACCTTTTAACTATGTGCAAACCGCTTCTATCCTGGTATCCTGTATCCTGGACCCCCGACTCTGGAGTCACTTTTGACAACCATTGAAATTTCATTGAATTACAATTAGCATTCCGACGACTTGAAAACGTTTTTGTTTTTTAAGTCGGTTAAAAATGACTCTCAAAAAAAAATAGTTCAAGGAATGCTAACCATTCATACATAGTCGATGAAGGTACGACTCTTGCAAGAAATGTACAATCCATATAATTATGTCAAAAAAGTAGTCGATAAACTAGTCGATATAATTTAATGAATCACTAGCACTGGTACATTTTTGCTCAATCCGGTATTTGATAAAGACTGTGTAAAACAAAAGAAGTTTACTTTTTTATGCACAAAATCTTCTGTCAACTCATTTTACAAATACTTATTCATGACAAATCTAAATGCTGTCGCCTTGTCCTGCTGTATCGATGGATCTAGGTTGGGATCCCGTTTGGGTTTTTTTTTGATTGTATCAAAATTATATGTGAAGATTAATGTGCCAATTATTCATCATCTATATTATATAGGTAAAATAACTGTTGTATGTATACAAATTTTCTTTGAGCGCAACCACCGTCCATTGTACATCTAATTCCCGTTTCACAGATTTACTGGTGATAGGATTAACTACCGATAATTTTAATTCTTATAACCAGCACAAGCCTGACCAGGCCTGGCCTGTTTTCTATGTATTAGCTCGTTTCATACCAAGTTGTTAATTAATCATTGTTATACGGGCGACACGGTAACTAGACGTGGTGACGGAATGTTCAAACGTTCGTAGAAAGTACTATTGCTAACTAGTAAAGTTGTATTTCACATCTATTATAGTGTAGAGAAAGTCAATACTTGTTTCGGCGGAGCTATTAATTCAATTACAATATCTTCTTCTTTATTCTCCCTCTCCCAAAACAGACATAACTCCTTGCTTGTTAATAAATTTTAAGTAGAGGTAAGGACCCTGTGCAGGCTCCGTTCAGATCGCTACCACCATCTTATCCATTAAACTATCGCCAAGCAGCAGTGTTAGCATTGTTGTGTATCGGTGTGGGGATAAGACAACTGGTGTATTTACTAGCATAGAGGCATTCCATCTTAGTCCACAGGGTTGGCAACGCATTTGAGTTCTTAGGATGGCAGTCTTGAGAATTCAAATGTCTTTGGGTCTCAGATTCCATTTACCATCAGGTGGCCTGAATGCTCGTGTGCCTTCCCATTGCCATAAAAAAAGCCAAAAATATGCTGAAAGAGCATTACTCCAGCGCTGTTCCAAAGTGATATATTTATGTTTGTTCATATCATCCGTCGCAGATTGTATCGAAACCAATCTCGCTAGAGCAAATTCCTCCATTATCAAATAACCAGTGTTGAGAACGTTTGTGTATTTGTTCAAATCTCGGCAAATGTTTGGACAACTAATGTCATTATATCGCGTAAACAGATTCCACTAACGGTTTAGTTCGGAATGTTTTGCTTGTGGTACTGTTGGTATTGTTTCGTTCTGCAAATCGAATGGATTGTAGACATTTTAATTAATGTAATTGTTTAGTTATCGTTGTAGAATTTGGAATTCTCGAAATGTATTAAATACAGGAACATAAATACACTTATGAGGTAACACACACATTGTACTTATCGATAAGGAATTCCAAAAGGGTTTCCGGCCTTGAAGAAAACAGTAAATGTTTGACACTTAATATATAAATGATTTTCTGCAAAAGGTTAAGGTTCGCTTTATTAATATATATTTTTAAATCTTTGTAACATGAACTCGTTTTCCTAAAAACTAATGCAAACATGATTATGAAATAACTTCCCTAGTTTACCCACTTTCTACGTGTGTCAGATTCCACTTACCATCAGCTGGCCTGAGCGCTTGTGTGCCTTCTCCTTAAAATAAAAAAATGGGGTAAACAAGTTGCAGCCGACAATCGATAGCGATTATGTTTCGATCGAAAAATGTATGGAATTGACGTAAGCCACCGAGACAGCACCACGTGACTATCTCGGTGGATTACGTCAATCTGAAACATTATCGCTAGCGATTTTCGAATGCAAATTTTCTAGTCTCACGACACCTCAGCATAGTGGTAAGGGTAAGGGTCCGACACTTCCTCTTCATCGATTGTATCATTTCATCGAAACCATGACGTTTACAGGTTATTTTAAACATTTATTACCCCATATATTTTTTGCCGTGTGGTTGCCTGGTTACAATAGTGCTACTCCATGTCTTCAAGTGGATCTCGTAAGAAGCAACTAAGGGAATAACGGCTTGTGGTACTGTTAGGCGATGGGCTTGCAACCTGTCACTATACACTGGTAAACATGTTAGCCTATTTGTGCAAAATGTGGTTACAGAAATATCAAGAAGTCTTATTAGATTCTTTGGTATTTCTGTAGCTCTGAAGGCGTGATGTTATGTATGTATGTTTATTACATAGGTTAGGTTAAACTTTTTACTGTAAAAAAACAAAGCTCATGCGGCAAGAAATGCCTTTAGATGAATTGAAAATTAGATTAGTAGTTAGATTTATCTTAGAGTCGCAAGCCTCATTGGGAAGATCCTTAACGAAATAAAATAACGGGTTTATAAAATCACATACAAAACACACCATAATAAATCGCATCTTTAGAATTATAGTGACCTAATACACATATTTTGATTTTCGACTTAGGTCTCTATAATACTAAATTTATGACTCGAAATCGAAAGCTGAAAATGTTTGAATTGGGTCACCACAATTCTAAATGTGCGAAATATTAGACTACAGTATCAAATCGTGCAGTAGAGCTGTAAAAATTGCTTTTTGTAAAGCTTTACATATTTAGTACTTAATTTTATGAAAGTTTAACATTTGTGCATTTTTGTAGCGCGCTCAATATATTTACATGCTCTTTAAAAATAAAATAGCAAAACCGTGAGCGAAAACAGATCCGAGAATTACCACCATCATTCCACTTAAAAACGAAGCAAACTTTATCATATTCTGCTGCTCTATAAGTACTTCTTGATAATTCTGTAACCACATTTTGCACAAATAGGCTAAGATGACCAGTATATTAGTGACAGGTTGCAAGCCAACGCCTAACAGTACTACAAGCCTTTATTCCCTTATTTATAAATAAATTGTTAAATAATAACCGATTCTACTGCATTTTAAACCGGTAATTGAAATTCCGGTAACAGGCACTGCTTTAAATCTTAGACAATCAAATGGATTTTGATGCATTATTCACTATAATTAAGACCTTTTACCAAATTAAATTTATAGGCATTCAGGGGCAAGACGGGTGGCTCGAATACTATTAATACTACCAATAATTCATGGGTCACACACACTCTTAAAAACAAAAGTTGTCCCTCCTGTGGTCAATAGTTAAATGTTCACTTTTTGTTTTTTTTTGGATTGATATTTTTTTATGCTGGTTCGAAATCAAATAGGGTTTGAATTCACGACTTTTTTTATTTTTTGCCAATTTAAGGGTTAAGAGCTTCTGTGCATTTAAGTTATTTTTTTATATGATAGGTCTAAAGCAGTCCTGGTGGTGTTTTTGCGGGAATGGGCTTAGCCAGAAAATTAGGCCTTAAAAACGTTAACTTTCGGTATGTCCACAGGAAAGGCGGTAACCTAAATCTGTGTATGACCCACATATCGATCTTAATTCCAGCAGATCGTGTTAAGTCCTTTGCGGAGTTATGGAATTAATCGCGTCTACTTCAAAGACGTACACCACTTACACCAATTTAGATATAATTTCGTTAATTAATAATAACATTGCGCAACAAGTTTAACTAAATAGATCGTAGCGGTTATAATTGGCAAGCAGCATGTATATTTTTAATTTCTCGAGCTTTAAACGTAGTTCATGAAACCTGAGAGATATTTTTAGTCTGACAATAATTTATTAATAGTTCAGACGTTTACAAGCGTATGTTTACAGATACAGCATACAGAATGAGATCCTGCATGAATAGCTAAAACTTAAAACGAATACATCAATTATTAAACTTTCGCGCTGTCATCCAAAATTGGCCAGAAACTCTCCATTTAAAAGATCGACAGGCCTTTGGTGCTCGTGTATAATGTGGATTTGTACGCATGGTTTTTTTTCGTATACGCTAAACAGGTGGCTCAGATTTGACACATTTGTCTTTTTGCGCTAAGCAGTATTGAGTGCGTTAAATTAAAAAAATTGCTGGTTTTAGACGTATTTGGTATATAAACGACATAAAAAATATTGAAATCTGGTTTTTAAAGAATGCGTTATTGTAAAACAAATAAATTATCAATAGAACTTCTTTAAGAAGCTTAGAATAATAAAGTATTCACTAATACACAAAGGTTATAATCAAATGACAAAGCAAAATTCGTAGAAAAGAAAATAGAACAATCATTACACAATTTAGTGCTTGTCTAGTGGCCTGAAGGATATTTAGATTGGGCTTTTTAGGGTTTCGTAGTCTAACTAGGAACCCTTATAGTTTTGCCATGTCCGTCCATCCGTCCGTTCACAGCCTAGCTCAGAGACTCTTAGTACTAGAAAATTGTAAAATAAAACATGTACAATATACCAATATATAGGACCATTTTCGATTTTAAATGTAGCAAATTACTGCTCACTTCCACTGCCGCCTGTTTTATTTCTGGCGGCGTCAACATTTCCGCATCACTTAATTCGCCAAAACACATTCTCACACATAAAAAGTGATTAACTCTCTTCTTTCTTTTAACTTTCAAGAACTTCGTGCAAAAGCAAAACAAAACAAATTCCAGCTATTTTGAAACTTTTGTTTTTTTTACTACAGTACACCTTAGAACAGACCCGGGAACTTTAGGTCATTCAGCCAAATTAAAAAATGTTAAAATACTATTTTTTTATAATAACTCTTAAATTCACTTATTGTCCGTTATGTAAGTATTAATTATTTAATAATTGTTTATGTAAACATATTATAATTAATCTATAAAGTCGATTTAACAATAATTGAGTACTTAAATAAAATAGAATAGCAGCTGTTGATAATATACGGTGAACTTTTTTTTTTAAACAATAATTCACACCATTTGCAATGCGAAAAAGAACTTTGTGAAACGTTTCACAATGAAATGTCAACGTTCCGATCACACAAGACACCTCATTGGATTACCGATAGCGGTATCGTTAGCAGCACATTGTACTACGCGAGTAGAAAAAGAACTTTTGTAAAACAAAAGAATAATCAATAAATTGTAGTTCTACTAATACACAAAGGTTTTAATCAAATGACAAAGCCAAATTCGTAGAAAAGAAATCATCAATTTAGTGCTTGTCTTAGTGGCCTGAGGGATATTTAGATTGGGCTTTCTGCTTAGTCCTTTTGAGTTGGAAAAAACAAGAGGTTTTCTTTATTTACTAGCTTAGAAGAATAATGATTTGTTTGTTGATTGATTCTTGTGCCTTTGTCTTTTTTCATCATAGACGCCATGTGTTTTGATCCGACTGCAAAGTAGTAGGGTTTTTTATCTGTGTGTTCGTGTATATATGTGGGTAATGTATGAATGGTGCTTTGTTTTTTAGATTTAGTTATTTGAATAAGTACAAATTTCGCTCTAGGCGGTTTCTCACCACGCTCTTACGCATCGGACAAGACCATCATTGCGGAGAAAAAGCGCAATGCAATAATACTTTAAAATAAGTTACCATACAAAATAATAAAGTAATAAATAATAATTAACCTTTTCTGTAAACCGGCTCACAGGGCCCCGAGATACAGGCGCAGCTTAGTTTGGAACTTTGGAGTCCAACGGCAACAGTGCAACGCCAAGCAACAGTGTTCGCATTGTTGTGTTCTGGTGTGGGGATAAGACAACCGGTGAAATTACTAGCATAGAGGCATTCCATCTTAGTCCTCAGGTTTGGCAACGCATTTGAGGTCTTAGGGTTATAGTCTTGAGGATTCAAATGTCTACGGGTCTCGGATTTCACTTACCATCAGGTGGCCTGAATGCTCGTGTGCCTTCTCCATTAACATAAAAAAAAACTCGACGAAGTGTCTACGTCGGGAACGATTACTAAAACTGGAAGCGTGAACAGACCGGACCCCCAACAACAACCCCATTATTTTATCTAATTTCACTACATCGACTGTATCATTACATCGAACGCTATTTTCTGCTGAAACTATGACTTTTTAGTATATGTTAAAAGGAGACTGATCGACCGTTCGCCTGTTCCGGCCGGGCGTCCCCCCCCCATCATCATCATAGGTTAGACTTGTGGCTACCAAAAAAAAAAAACTTAAACGCCAAGAAATGCCATGCCATTCATGAAGTGAAACTTCGGTTCTTAGTAGTCAGATAAAATTATACACTTAAAAGTGCATTGTAAACTTAAAACTTTTTTTTATTTTTGTTACATTTTACACTATTATTGGCCGTATGGAACCCTGACTTTTCATAGAAATGTGTCTCAGTGACGTTGTATGTGTGTGTGTAAACACTTTGTTGTACAAAAGAAAAACCAAAACAATATGATTGATATAAAAAAGATGCACTAAGAGAAACTTACACCTTTAAGCAATCTCTTCCATCTAACCCTTGAGAGATTAACAAAAGTGAGAGGTTGTTCATCGAGGAAGCAAGTTTAGTGTAACAAACCAATAAAATCAAATTAAAAAAATATTACATTCAAATACCTACCATAAATAGTTACAGATTTATATTTTAATACATCAATAGACATACTTAAACTTTAAAAAAAAGGACCCGTGTCGGACTTAATGCCTTAAGGAATTCTCTACCAGTCAACCACTAGGCTAAACAGAATAGTTGAGGACTCCATTCCTTTCTGACTTGTCTTATTTAGTAAATACTTTTATAACTCCAAAATGCTCCCTTTTTGCCTAAAATAACTATATTGTCATAAAAAAACCATCCATGATGTACAATTAGGAAAATAGTGTGCGAAATTTGGTTTCTACTTGCTTTATTCACCAGAAAACGCCCGTTTAAGCCGAAAACTATGCATTTTGAGGTTATAAAATTGTTTACTAAATAAGCCAAGTCTCTTGGTAAGGACATTAACCCTTAATTTGGCAGAGATACAAACATTTAAAAAAAACTATTTTTTTGTTAAAAACTGTTTTTGTGGGTCATAAGCAGCCCTGAAAAAATATAAAAAAAAATCATGTGCTTTCAGTTTTTCAGGAAAAGTATGTTCGCTGTACCGAACACTGCCAGCGAAACAGGAATAAAAATATTGACAAGCATGCAATTTTATTCATAAAAAACGTATAAAAATAGAATCATTTACAATTTCTCAGTATGAAATGACAAGAAACAGTTCCTGGGATTTTTCCCAGTCACAAAACACATTCGGAAATCACATTTTATACAGTACACTGTAGTATTTTTGAAACAAAGGCAGCATCGTCCCTCTGTCTTCGTTGAAGGGAAATGCCCGACTTCGTCATACCTCACAGAATTAACTGGTCTTGGTTTAGCGGGATTTTTGACTTTAAGGCATTCAATTTTATCTCGTTTGGCTGATCGGTTGGCTTGAATAAGCCCGTGATATATATCTATAGACGGAATTTTTTGTCATATCTTGTTGAGTGTTCTTGCCTTCTCATTCATTACAGTTTTCGTCAAAGTTATAGCAGTTTCCTTTCTCGTAAAAACCATCCTCTGCTTCGCCATGTGAGCTGCCTATACTCAAATTCATAAGGGGTGAATTTATTGATGGTGCTGGAGATGAGCTATCGGAATTCAGTGCATGCAGTTCATCTTCGTCACTTTCAGACTTTCCACTCGCGTCTGAAGATGCACTTCTTTTTGGAACAAGTGCCAAAATTTTGTCATTGCGTCCGGGTATTTTATGCTGTGAGCAAGCAAAGAAAAAAAGCAAAATAAACGAAAAAGTAAGCAAAAGCTCACACCAATGAAAACAAAGAAACAACAGGCGATAAGAAATATAAGTAGACAAAACTAGCGTATTAGTAATGTAGAAATAATGTTAAACTAAACTTGACGTTTCGAAAGTGCAACATGTACGAAACTTCAAGATAAATAAGACCCAAATAACTATTAGATTTAACAATTGTTCGTTATATATAATATGCGATCATCGGGCCTAGTATAGTTGCGTCTATATCGCGTGTCAACGGTGGATAAAGCATCCGTCACTGTCTTACTTATTTACGTGTCAAAAGGTGACGGATACCTTATGTAAACTTTGTCACGCGATAAACGCAGCCATGTTAGGGCCCCAGGTATATGCAACCAGAAATCTAAATTCGTAAGGTCATTGGCCATCACACCGAACATACAAAAAAAGCAATCCACCAATTAGTTGGCCATGTTCGCCACACCGAACATGCAAGCATGCTACTGTTTCACTGCGTAGTTGGCAGTGTTCGTCACGCCGAACATCACATTGTAAGTGTCACTGTCACTGAATAACGACGTATATTAAGTTAAAAACTCTTTACTTGGGTATATTACCTCCTTAATATTACATTAATAACATGTTTATGAATGTCAAATCAAAAAAAACAAATAAAATGTCATAAATACCTTGGTAATATTTCGCGGTTGCCGTCTCGCCGCCATTTTGCGTTCATTACTGACAGATGAGGTTTGCTACAGTTATGATTTTATTTTCTACCATGTAATAAAAAAACGAAGCTACTTTTTAAGTAAAAATAAAATATACAAATACTAAAATGTGTCTTCTAGATTTTTTTGAAATGTATGTTCGCCCCACCGAACACTGTCAAATTAAGGGTTAAGTGCAGGCATTTAGGCAAGCATTAATTGTTAATATATAGTGATTAACTTATCAATTAACTCGGAACGCCAAATTAAAATAGTGTAATTTTTCACTTTTGTAATAAAATGACTGCGTCATTTTGTCAATACCATTCGACTCCATTTTGTTTTCATTAACATTCATTTACATATTGTTGATTACAATGTTAATTTATTGATGCCGTGTTTACATTGTGTTTTGAAATAAATAATATTTTAATGATTGTGTTTAATAACCTCATATTTAGCAATGTCTGAGCGACATTAACTGCGATGCGCGGTTTTTCATATTCAAGTGTTTTTTTTTTCCATTTAGGATTCCGTTCTGATAGAGTAAGGAATGAAAACATCAGAGAGAAGAATGGTCTGAAAGAAGATGTAGTGACTAAAATTGAAAAGGGTATGCGTCGATGGTTCGGTCATTTAGAAAGGATGGATGAAAAACGATTGACGAAGAAATATACAATGCTAAAGTTAGTGGAAGGGACGGAAGGGGCGCCCTAGGCGTACTTTTTTTAATCAAATCGGGGAAATACTGGAAAAGGGCCGAATCTTAAGTACCCGAAACCGACGTGCATGCATGACTCGATGTATGAATGTGGAAGAAGAGAAAGAGCTTTGTCAGGATCGTAGCAGGTGGAAAGAAGTGGTCTCTGCCTATCCCTCTGGGAAACAGGCGTGATTTATGTATGTATGATTTCGTTCTTAAAGGGTTCTTTTGGGATTACTAAGGCTCATTAAAAAGGATTCTTATTATAAGAAATGTGTTTTTATCGGCGCTTTTTGCTTGGTCCTATTATTGTACGGCGGTACGGTTGCCATATTTGGCGATTGTCAGTAATGAAATGGGAACGAAATCGATCTACATAGCTATGCCTTATCATCTTTAGGAAAATGGGCCCATAATTGTGTTTAGATAAAGAAAAAAATTGTATTACTGTTAACATTTCAATAGTAACTAATCCACGCACCACACATACGATGTGTAGTGTGAAACTGATTGATGACGACATGAATATCGTTAAGTTAGTGGAATCATTGAATCGGCAATAATTATCTCTAATATTTAGTTTATTAAGCTAGAGTAAAAATAACACAACACAACAATAGCGAAGCAAATATTAAAATTTGTGCACCTATTAAAAAATTACCCAGCATAACTTATAGGTTCATAGCTGAGTCATAAATAAAAAAAAAGAAGTTTTGTTTGGAATTTGTTCTTGATAAACGATCAGGAAATAGGGAATATGACTTAAGGAAAACTCAGAACATCTATGTTGAAGACATGTGTGATAAAATTAAATGAAGTTTTAAATCCTTTCTAAATTTCAACAAAGTACTATAGCGTGTGCGTGCGCTGGAGTAGGTTTAATCGACTGATCACCTACAAAACATAACTATAAGTACGTAAAGTTATGACGAGGAAATAACAAAAGAAAACCGGAATAGTTTCTGTAATAACTAATAATGAATCTGTATATTCTTTCTCCCCGTAATTAAGCCACTCTCATCGACCTTATACAAATTATGGGCAAAACTAAGCCCAATAATTGTTTTTCTAATAACATAGTATTTTCGAGGAATATAATAAAAAGAGAAACCATTACCGAATACGTATATGAAATGAAAGACGCTTTGCCGTGCACAGCTGTTATTAATGTGTTTCATTAGAAATGAACACGGAATTGGTTTGGCTGGAAACAGTCTTTATATACGCAACCGAGAGATATTAAAGAATAACAAGTTTTCTTTTTAATTTTGTAAGAAGTACAAATAACTGCTTGTTTCTAGCTGCCATTTTGTCAATATGAGTACATGATCCTTTTAGAGTTACAGAGTCAAACTAGGAACCCTTAAAGTTTTGCTATGTCCATCTATCAGGGCCTCTATTCAGGTGCGTTAAAACGATATCGTGTTTGCATTTTTAAGAATCGTTTATGTCACAGTGGCCATTATTGTAAATGACATAAGAGTTATCAAAACGTTGACAATAAGGAAACAGGTCAAAAACGATATCGTAGAATTCCAGCCCTGGGTCTCTATTCAGGTGCGTTAAAACGATATCGTGTTTGACACGTTTAAGAATCGTTTATGTCACAGTCGTCATTATTGTAAATGACATAAGAGTTATCAAAACGTTGAAAATACGGAAACAGGTCAAAAACGATATCGTAGAATTCCAGCCCTGGGCCTCTATTCAGGTGCGTTAAAACGATATCGTGTTTGACACGTTTAAGAATCGTTTATGTCACAGTCGTCATTATTGTAAATGACATAAGAGTTATCAAAACGTTGACAATACGGAAACAGGTCAAAAACGATATCGTTATAACGCAGTTGAATAGAGGCCCTGTCTGAATGACACGCTCACTTTATCTCAGAAACTCTCAAAGTAACAAAACTGAAATTTTGTATAAATAATTTATAGATATTTAAACCGTGCACTAAAATCACATATAAAATAAAAAATATCACGATTATGTGACAATTGAACTTGCAAAAGATTTAAACAAAACCAAAAGAACCAATTCACCATGATTACTCGATAATCAGTTGTGCTAGACAAGTTGCATTCGACAATCGTTAGCGATTATGTTTCGATTGACAAATGTATGGAATTGATGTAAGCCACCGAGATAGTCACGTGGTACTTACGTCAATCCCATATATTTTTGAATCGAAACATTATCGCTAGCTAGTGCCGAATGCAACTTGTCTAGCACCACAGATACGTTTAAAGATCAAGTGAGGCCTTGATTTTATACACTAGATCATTATTTTCATCTTAAGTTCAAGATGAAATTACTAATTATTATACGTTATTTTTAATTAAAACACGATTGGTGAATATTTGAGGTGAAGTGTCAAACATAACCTAATTTGTTTACGTCTGTCGCAAATTCAATTGATGGAGACTTTAAGTAGACTTGATTTGTTTTAAAAATACAGTATACTAAATGTTAGTACCTACTAAATAATCACCAAATAACTTTAATTAGAAAGCACGTTCAAGCTTGTTGTTATAAGTGTTCTCCCCTACACGTAACGTGGGGGTGTATTTTTTTATGCAGAGTGGGATATCTATCATTAGAAAAGCTTTCCAGAAATATTGAGGGTTTGTGGAAATAACTTTTTCATTCAGGGATTCGTTAACGGCATTTTTTAGACTCATGTGAATGATGGCTCCTAAATTGGATGATGACGAGGTTAGACTTGTGACTAGGTACTATGGGAACTAGACAACGATAAACTTACTTATATAGAAAACATCAAAGTCACAGGAATGAATACTCGTGCTCATCCATCACACAAATATCTGCCCTTAACGGGGTTTGAACCCAGGACCCGTAGCTTTGACGGCAGGGTCACTACCAAATAGGCTAGCGTGTCGTCAAAAAACAACAAAATTCTAAATCTCTAACTTTTTTGGATGCTGGCCGCCATGGGATGGCAAACAAACAATTTCCTCCCGCGCGACTCTTCATTTTGCTTTAATTTCTTGAAGAACCCATAATAATAAACGCTGTGGGAGTTTCATGTAAAGCGCTTTCTAAATTTTAATGTTATAGCAGTTAATTGCAATTAATTTGGAAAAGGAACAAGTTTTAGAAATTACTTCAAGTCATAATAATAATGCGAAAAATATCTTGTACCTATAGATATTAAACGTGTCTCTAGCATTATTTAATGAAGGGTACACAGAAAGAACATGCGTAATCTTAAAAGACCATCGTATCGTCATCTTTAGTGGTGGTAGGACCCTGTGCAGGGTCCGTCCGGATCGCTACCACCATCTTATCCATTAACCACCCGCCAAGCAACAGTGTTCGCGTTGTTGTGTTCCGGTGTGGGGATAAGACAACCGGTGAAATTACTAGCATAGAGGCATTCCATCTTAGTCCTCAGGGTTGGCAACGCATTTGAGGTCTTAGGATTATAATTTAAATGTCTATGGGTCTCAGATTACCATCAGGTGGCCTGAGTGCTCGGGTGCCTTCTCCTTGACATAAAAATAAAATAAAAATAGAGTTTGCAATTAACCATACCACTCAGTTACAGATTTCACACAAGAATTGCGTACAAAATTACATGAGAAATATTTTGTTGCATCCGCTATATTCAGAAAAGTTTATGGAACTTGGTATTTAACTTCAGTTTGACTTTAAAATATTATTACTGTTAGTTATTGTGTTTATAAACTGTAAAGTTATTTGTGTTGTTTTATACAAAATATATTGACGATCGTTAATTGAGATTTTTTATGTTGACCAGTAATTTCTTATAATACTTTTTTCACACGATTTTGATGTTATCTTGCGATGTAATGCAAATGTTTGGACAAATGGCGGGATGGTTGAATTTTCGTGACTCAGTCACGCCAAAACGCCTGAACGGATCTAGATGAAATTTGTCACATAAATTGATTGAAGTCTCGAATAGGATATAGGCTTTTTATCCTGAATTTTTTAACAGTTCTTGAAGGAAAAGCGATAAATGACTTCCACGCGACGGAGTTGCTTATAATTGGACATGCCGTGTAGTTTATACTGTGACACTATTATGTATAGAGGAATAAAAACGAAATCTAAAACATGGTTTCTAACTTTATAAAATGCATTTTTATAAAGTTACTATGGTGACCAGGCATGTTATTTCCACGTTCTTTGATGTCATGTTATTTGACAAGGCATGTTTTAGCTATCGTTTTTGTGTGATTTTCCTTTAGTATTTAGGTTTTGATGTTTATGAGAAACGCACCGACTTTAACTTATTTTAAGTTTTTAAGAGTAGAACAAAGACGTTATACCTTGCACAAAAGCCTCCTATCAAAATCTACTGATAGACAACACTAGCCAAAGCATTAAGACACGTTTTTTTTTATCACATTGAGAGTTTTTTTTTTGTATTGTTAACCCTCTCCACGCTCGATCTAAAGAACTTTACCACAACAATTAAATAATAACTACGTATACTAAAAAACAGTTATCTTTTCTCCTTCGAATTATTACCCTTTTATTAATATATGGCCACGTTAACCAGACGTTAAGTCGAGAGGCTGTGAAATTTCTCGAGCGAAATGGGCCTTCAAATATTCAAAGTAATAAAGCACAAGTTGTTGGAAACTCCAGTATTTTATACTGGTTTCGTACATACATACATACATAGCATCACGCCTTCATTCCCAGAGTGGGGTAGGCAGAGCTACAGAAGTACCAACAACTTTAAAAAGACTTATAATTCTGAAACCACATTTTGCACAAGTAGGCTAAGATATTTACCAGTGTATTAGTGACAGGTTGCAAGCCCATCGCCTAACAGTACTACAAGCCCTTATTCCCTTAGTCGCCTCTTACGACATCCACGGGAAGTTCAGACATGGAGTGGCACTATTCTAACCCGGCAACCACACGGGGTCACTGGTTTCGTGTTTGGGGGAAAACCAATATGATTATTTTTATGCAATGCGCAAGATCTCTTATGTTGGAACACGAGCCAGCGGTCTAGTATAGAGTTCATTACAATTGTCCATTATTAGCAGAGATCGGACAAATGGGCGTTATTACTCGCAATAATGTGGACATGACTCCATAGATTTAAATTAAACAAATTACATACATACATATTATCACGCCTTCATTCCCAGAGTGGGGTAGGCCGAGCTGCAGAAATACCAACAACTACAACAGGAGTTGTTGGCAATTTTGTAACCACATTTTGCACAAAAAGGCCAAGATGTTTTCCAGTGTATTAGTGACAGGTTGCAAGCTCATCGCCTAACAGTACTAGAAGCCCTCATTCCCTTAGTCGCCTCTTACGACATCCACGGGAAGACATGGAGTGGCACTATTCTAACCCGGCAACCACACGGGCGTTACAAAGATTTCTTATTGTGTATATTTATTGAAGCAAACAGATGTTTTAATATTTTTTCCGTGGTTATTTTATTCCTTTTCACGGCTAAAATAAACTTATGAGGTGAAAGCTCCTTTTGCAATCCACGGATTTTAATGGAGCAAACTTGTGTACTTAAATTAATATAATATGAATGGCCTCTCCTGTATTATTTATTAATAACTATCCAGCAAAGGATCAAGATTAAAGTTCAGGTACGAAATAAATTAATATACTTAATTTAATTTGTTCAATTATAATTGGAGTCATGTCCACTTTATTGCGAGTAGATACCCATTTTGTCCGATCTCTGATTATTAGTTTTGAAATCAACACTAAATACGAACCTACCCGACAAAATAAAAATTTCATCATACTTGGTCGTAAAGGGTGGCATTACACGCAGGCGTATAGAGCAGTTATAGCCGATTTACCTCCCGCAGTAGTTATGGATTTTTTCAACTCCCGAGGAAGTTACGAGTTTAGTTTTAGGAGCTTTAAATCAGCCAAGGTTTATATCCTATCTTTAAAACTTGTCTGCAAACAAATTTTACTGTAATATTAAACTTATGCGGTACACTTAACTGCCTCATATTAATATTTTACCATTATTTCAGAGACATTTGCAATTATTTTATTAAATAATAAAATAATTGCAATAAATAATTTTTATTTTATTATTGCTGTGGGTTTATTGAATAAATAAAATAAATAAATAAATAAATAAATAAATTTCACTTTGAAAATCGGTACAATCTTGCAGTATAGCCTGTCAAGTTTGACAACTAAACGCACTTCTTAGCGTTATCTGTGGAAGACTACATTGAAAAAAGTTGACATTTGTCTATTTTTGATTTATTTCCTCGCAAATGTGATGAAAAAAATTGTGTATCACGGGCAGTAAGGGGATTGACTTTTCTGCTATGCTTAACAAATCGCAGTATGTTAGACAATAGCAAATCCAACCCTATTACCAACGAGATAGGATTGAATCTGCTTTGGCTAATGAATTCGAGATACTGCCTATGAGAGCAACTTAAGGTAAGGAAATTAGACCGTCGCCAGCCATTTATGAGTTTTTGTTACCTATTGCTGCTTGACCACTATAGGCTTGCATCGATACTAAATTCTCACGCAACCAAACGCAATGACTAAACCGCCTCGGTCCGTCATGTTGAGTTTGCTTGTGTGGTGGCTCGCGGCGCTTACAATTGAGGCACGCACACATGCAAACCGTGCGATAAGACCTGATGGTAAGTGGGATATGAGACCCAAAGATATTGCATTTTCAAGAGGATTTCTTTTGTTTATGCACGATAAGTACATTAGTGCCTACATGTATCCCTTAATTTTTCATAATTAAGGTAAGGTTAGGTTTGTTTTTTATAATTCTAAATAGTTCACCGTTTCAGAATAAAACATTTTATGGCAAATAAATACTATCGCACATGATTCGTATGGCATATAAAATTATGTCATATGAAATTTGGGCAAATGAAATGATTACATATGAAATTCGGTCAAACGATAGAGAACCAACAAGTACCCTACCACCTAAGCAAAAAGGACCTACTATTTTTTTTTTACTTATCATTTGTTGAATGATCACATCAGTGTCACCTAGAATGACAATACAGAGACTGAAGTCGATTTGGATGATATTGGCAGTGCTATTCACGTCAAGTGACGACACAGATTTTGTTGCGCTTTCTGACGATAGTTCGCCATCGAGTTGGTTGTTACAATTGGTCACTAGATGTCGCTAGATCACCACACATTTAAAAAAACGATGTCACGGTGAGAGAGCGAAATCTCTTCATAGAACCTAGCTAAAAATCAAACCAATTAATTCTAGCTAGTTTTAAACCACGTCCATATCGGTTCATCCGTTTGGGAGATACGATGCCACAGTTACACAAGTTAAACTCATAACACCCCTCCGTCTACGTTGGGGATTAACAATAGAAGATAAAACAGAATTAAATGGCGCACATAAGGCAAATATTGAACAATGACAACGGTTCACTAAGTACAGAATTTCCATAGAAAGTGACCCGTTTTCATTACGCCTGAGTGTACATTACGACCGGTATAAAAGTGAAACGTGAACCGCTATATTTTACATCAAACTTTTTAACGCTCGTCTTACTTATCTATGGTATTCCTTAACGCTGCGTCGAGTAGATTTCACCATTTTATTTTGAGCCCTGGAGTCGTGGCGATAATTGAATTATGAGGGTCAAGCAAGGGACTTTGGATTAGATGAACCAGCAGTTAGCGTTTGAGTCCAAACCCACTAAAACCAGATTGAGAATGCAAAATGCACTGTTTTAGATTATTATTTTATCTAGTAGTAAGCAATAAAATAAATATAGCGAACAATAAATTTAAACGTCTTTTTTATAAATAAGGCAGTTCAGGACATGCTTATGACTTCTCCATTTTGATTTTACCCGTCTTTTACTGTACAGGCGATTTAACAGTTAAGTGAGTACATTAACAAGATAAAGAAGATATAGGTTAAGATACATATATATACACAATACACACATACATACATATATAATCACGCCTGTTTTCCTGAGGGGAAACAAAGACGACTTCTTTCCACCTGCTACAATCCTGGCAAATCTCTTTCGCTTCTTCCACACTCATACATCGAGTCATGCGTGCACTTTGGTTTTGGGTACTTAAGATTCGACCCGTTTTCAGAATTCCTCCGATTACAAAAAAGTACGCCTAGGGCGGCCCTTTCAACCCTTCATACTTTCGCACTGTATTTCGCTTTCGTCAATCTTCTTTCATCCATTCTTTCCAAATGACCAAACTATCGAAGCGTGCTATTTTCAATCTTAGTCACTACATCTTCTTTCAGTCCTCATTTTTTTTAAGGCATTGAGAAGGCGAACAAGCACACAAGCTACCTGATGTTAAGGGGAAACTGTGACCCATAGACATTCGCATTCACAAGACTGCAATCCTAAGACTGCAAATGCGTTGCCAACCCTCAGGACTAAGATGGAATGCCTCTATGCTAGTTATTTTACCGGCTGTCTTGTCCCCAAACCGGAACACAATAATGCGAACACTGCCGTTTGGCGGTAGGTTAATGGATAAGATGGTGATTGCGATCCGGATGGACCCTGCACAAGGTCCTACCTCCCGCAAAGCCACACTACCATATTTCTCTCTGATCTTATCATTCCCTACTCTATTAATCAGTTTCACACCACACATACCATAGTAATAGTTTAGGATAAAGTGAAATATAACGCAAAAAACGATTTGCAAAAAATCTCCTACAGGGTGTGTGCAAACCTTTACTAGTATTCCAAAGGAAAACGTAAAGACTACAGGTGGTAACGATTTTACCCCGCCAAAGTGAAAGGTGCGGTTTCGCGGTACCTTCTTGAATACATAACACCCTTTTTTCGTCGGCACCTTCAACTTTCTTTTGCAATGAAGATCCGAGTGTTATACAGAGTTCGTGAGCGGAATATGCAATGAACGTTACAAGGGCTGATAAAGTACGTATATAACGCCGAAACGTAATGTTATGTTACTGGTTTGTTTTAACAAGCTTTGTTCTCTGTTACGGGCATTGAATGGGTAGATTGTGTTGCGTAACGTTGCTGTGATGACTTTGATTAAAAACGATGCTCATTATTTCGATTTGCAAAAAAGGCGTTATTTGTACCCTAGATTCAAAAGAAGGGTTAGGTTAGGTTAAATTTTGGAATATAAGCCAAGAACGACAGAAACATCAAATTCTTATAGGGAGAAAATTTTATATAGAACGTTAACCAGTGTATCTGTGTTTATTAATCGCGGGTCATCCTATATCACTACATAATATAAAACCAAGTCGCTTTTTCTGTCCCTATATCCCTACGTATGCTTAAATCTTTAAAACTACGCAACGGATTTTGATGCGGTTTTTTTAATAGATAGAATGATTGAAGAGGAAGGTTTATATGTATAATACTTTAATCCGGAGCGAAGCGAGGGCGGGTCGCTAGTTACCTATAAAAGAAGAAACTGATATTAACGCACAGCCCAAACGGCTGGGTCTAGATTCCAAATTTGGCACATAGGTTCCTTATGAGGTCTAAGGGTAAACTAAGAAAGGATTTATGGAAATTCATCCCCTAAAGGGGTTAAAATAGGAGGAGTAGCGGGAAACTAATACTACGCGTACGAAGTCGCGGGCGTGCTCTAGTTATCTATAACCTCGTAAATCCCGATGTGCAATAGGCTGTACATAATCAAGGCAAATTACTTTAAACTGTATTTTATTAGGAATAAAGTTAATTTTTCTTTGTTTAAACATTGAAAATGGCAGCATAGAGCAAACGTAATTGAACTTTATTTCCTTACTGGTAGATGCAAATTCCCACTCACAGAAATCTTCCTCTTTTAGTATGATGGGCCTTACAAGGTTATTGGCTTACTTAAATGTATCCATATCTTAAGTTTTTAATTTCAATGTATCGCTGTTGATGTCCTAAATAAACTAAATAAATAAATAGACTCAAGTGTCACCCCCTCCCCACTACAGCCAAAACAACAAAATACTAAAAATCTGAAAAAAAACTTAAATGAAAGAGCGTATAACAAATTTTAAAGGAAAACTATCACGACTAAGTAGACATCATTGATTCTTGAGATACAGGCGATTAAAGTGTTTATACCTACTATAATCATCTAAGACGGTACCAATTGATTTTAAATAGAAAATTAGTTATTACTTGTTGAAGGCTTTGGAACCCTACACTGAGCATGGTCCGACATGCTCTTGCCCGCTTTTTTACCCTTTGGGTACGGGAGCCTAAAAATGTTTATTGTAATGTAATAATTAAAGCAACTACATTAGGTACGTGTATTCAAGAAACGATAGGGAATACGAGTTTGATCCTGTTTTCAGTTCGTGGTTATATTTTATTGCCAACATAAAATATTATTTAACAATAACTCCGGAGCTATGACTAGTTAGCGCCGATCGAGTTCTGTTATTAAAAAGTTTTTTATTTCGCCCCGACTTCATCCGCGGAAATCTCGTTTGCCGTTTTTTCTCCCAGAAGCTATCACCGGTTTTTATTCAAAGGCTTTATGAGACTAGTTTATTCGAAGCAAACCTACCTGTAGACCTGGGTTATTTAATAACGGATAAGCCATTGAAGCTATTCAAACAGGTACCTAGATAAAGACAAACTCAAGTTTAAAGTTAAACGCCGATCAGATAAAACACATAAGATTAATTGCAGTGAAATCTCCGCGGAGAACAATACAACAAGAATGGTGTTAACTTTAAAAGGGCCGTTCCTATTATTGAAGCAAAACTTCTTTACACACGCTTGACTTGGGGAGTAAGGAGGTGAATGCATGACGAGAGCGTTACGAAAAGTGTGATCGGGCGAGGCGAACGGAAGGTGAGAGGGAGATATAAGTGAAGATAAAAGGAGAGAGAGTTGCATTTCGAATATTACTGTAGGGGCAAGAGAGAGAGGTGCGCGCGTACATTTTCTTTCTCCCTTCCTCTCGTAGCCAGTGCATGAAATATACATATATATATATATATATCTCTCTCAGTTATTAGTTCGTTTTAGTGTTTACTAGCGTTACGCGAACGGTGATTTCTAGATTATAAAATAAATAAATAAATTTATATCAGGGGACAATTTCACACAAGTTGACAGCGATAAACATCTGCCCTTACTGGGATTTGAACTCAGGACCGCTGGTTTCGGAGGCAGGGTCACTCCCAACTAGGCCAACGTGTCGTCAAATTATTTCGTAATTTCATGTCGTTTTTGAACAATTTACACACATATTATATCAATGGAGCTAAAGAAGTTTTACTTCAGTCGTGTGGTCTAAAGCACTTTTTTTTAGAGTTGTTAGTATTTCTATAATTTTACTTACCCCACCCACTCTGGGAATGAAGGCATAGTGTTATTTATATGTATGACATAGGTACAATACATCACGCCTTCATTCCCAGAGTTGGGTAGGCAGTGCCACAGACATGCCAACAACTCTAAAAAGACTTGTTGATAATTCTGTAACCACACTTTGCACAAGCAGGCCATGACATTCACCAGTGTATTAGTGACAGGTTGCAAACCCATCGCCTAACAGTACTACAAACCCTTATTCCCTAGTCGCCTCTTACGACATCCACGGGAAGACATAGAGTGGCGCTATTCTAACCCGGCAACCACACAGAATCAACAACCACACATATGTTAGATCACAATTCTAACAATTTAATTATAGCTACATCTAAATTAAGCACAACTCATCAGTAAATTAGACCCAGTAATTTGCTCGTTTTCTTCTATCGATAGCTACCGGTGCAATTTGGAAAGGGCGAATGTAATTTAAGCTCGATTGGACCCAACGTTTGATGTTCACAAACTTCCTCTGGATGGGTTTTCCTCAACGAACCTACCTCGCTAGTTGGCTTCTTGGTACGAACAGAATAAATAACCCATTCCGTTTTATCTTCTCTTTTATTTAGTTTCTTTTGTTCTATTTGCTGGTTTGTTACTTTGATGAAATTTGGTGTTTGTTTTACGATAATTCTGTTAAAAAACTTACATCAGTTAGGTGTTTTATTATTATAACAAAAGTAGCAGTAACTTCTATGCTACATTATTAAGAGGCCGTACACGAAAATTTGCCGGTTTTGCTTCTTTTTATAATTTTACAGTTAAAATACTGTTTTTCTATAAGTTTTAACGCATATTTTATGATCGAATAAATGAGTTAGAATAAGCTACTTTTTTATTTTCTTTGTCTGTATATAATGCGAGATTTAGGTGGTTTTAAAACATTACATATTGCTATTCTTCTTAATTTTTTTGGATGTCGTTTTAAGGTAATGGATTGATTATGAACTGAAGTTTATTACCATAGTTTTAATTTTATGAGCGAGAGTTTTAAGTAGCCGTAATCAAAATAAATTGTTTGCCCATTCTCTTTAAAATTATACTACTCGTAAGTTATTTATTTTTTTACACAGAAACATTATATGAAGGTGGTAAAATATTATTCATATTTCTAGATGACTTTTAAAGCAATACTTAAATAGTATTTTTTCATACCTTTTAGACGTCAAAACGATTCGTTAATCAATCAAAATAAAATAATAAAAACAAAAAAGTAGCAGAAGAAAGAAATGTAGAAGTAAAGTATTTCAACAGTAAAAACACGTAAATCAGCGAAATCGGCAAAATTTCGTTTACGGTTTTTTTTATATAAACCCCATAAAAAAAAAATATATTTAAAAACAAGAATTATTAATATAATGTCGATTTTTAAAAGCAAAATTAAACATTTCGTAATTCTTGGAGAAGAAACTGGCCATATTCTTGACACCCTACCAATTATTACTATGATAATTATTTGATTGTAAGTTTGTATTAAAACACTCAAATGTACAAAACAAAGATGCAAAAATATATAACATAAAAAAAGAATTTACAAAGGCCAACATATTCCTTTTAGATTAAGGATGGTGAAAGGTTCTGCATCGAATAGGCAAGTACAAAATTATTTAGGGAAAGAGAATAACAATTAAACTAACCAATAATAAGAATTGACTAAAAAAAAAATGCAGTCCAATGTCGTCATAAATACATACAGAATTTGTGCAACTATATCCATACTTAAACTTACTACATTATGTAACTACCCTAATGTATATAGAGGACGGGTACTGTCACAGTAGGAACTAAAATCAAGGCAGAACTCCTTCAATTTGCCCTTTCAGGAATCCAGTGATTGTGATTGCCTAATACTTGCCGGTAGCCGATTCCACAACTTGAGAGAAAACACCGACATGGATTTAGAATAGGATTTGGATTTATGAGACGGGAAAGCCAGGGTGATAATTTTGAGCGCAACTTGTTTTGGGAACCAGTTGCTATGAAGCTTAACCTCTCAGAAAGGTAGAAGATAAAACGGGAAAAAAAAATGTGTTAAAAAGCAGTGACAGGATGTGAACATTTCGGCTAAAATGAATGGGTAACCAGTTCAGCTGTCCACGGAAGTGGAAGAAATGAACATGTTAACGCAGACCAAAAATATGTCAAATGACACGTTTTGGAGTCTCTCAGCTGCTCTGAGAAGTCCATATAAGCAACGTCAGCGTTGTCTAAGAGTGGGAGTAGGAGAGATTGCGGTGCGAATGGTTAAGGAAGAGCTTACTTTTTAGATACTTGTAAGGTTTTACGACCTTGCGCGGGGTCCATCCATCCGTCATGTATTACATGGGGATAAGACAACCGGTGACATTACTAGCATAGAGGCATGCCATCTTAGTCCTCAAGGTTGGCAACGCATTTACAGACTTAGGATTCTTGTAGTCTTGAGACTGCAGACGTCCATGTGTCTCCGATCCCACTTACAGTCAAGTGGGAACAAGCCGTGTGCTCATTTGGTGACAATACCTGGTACTTTGGATGACAATAATTTTGTGTTTTACCCTATTACGTTCTAAAATTTCCAGTATAGCCAACATTTGAGTACTGAGCTGCTGCTCGAGTATTTGTCTCTTGGGAGTTCTCAATGTATTTATCTGCATCGGTAAATTTATGGTTGCCTATAGTACCTCATGACTAGGCCAATTTGTGAGACGTCCCGTCATTTCTTTGACAGAAGCTTATTTTCATACAAAAATGTACCATTATATCGAGTTCATTTAATATGTCACATAACACCCTGGGTTCCATATAAACTCGGACAGTTTCCTTTTCCTGCTAACTCCGTTCATCATTTGACTTGTCTCCATCCGGTCGACCCTTTCGGCTCTCGCCCCTTATTAGCATACCCCGTGGCGTAATTTTTCCTTATTCCTGTTGCGAATTTGCTTTTTCACCTCTTAAGTGCATAGGTAAAGAGGGAACCATGCGGCACTTAGTAAATTTTCTGAATATTAACATAAGTAGCGCATAAAGTTTGAGTGTTTTTTTTTTCAATTCATTTTTAATCAACCTGTATTTATAAAATTTCTTGCGTAAATAGAAGAACCGCCAGGAAGACGAAAGATCTCTTGGCTCAAAAACCTCAGACAGTGGTTCGGAATGAGCACGAGGTCTTTATTTAGTGCGGCAGTAGACAGTGAAGATTGCCATTATGATCTCCAACCTCCGGTAGGAGATGGCACTCACAGAAGAAGAAGAAATAGAAGAAACGACATTTTCTAGAAACTAACATTTTGTTCACCTGTGTATTCTTTATTACAAGTAAATTAAATATATCAAGCCTGACGCGATGACAGAAGAATACGCCGAAACTAAAAATAATTCCTCTTACATAACGTTACATTAGCGTGGATATTTCAATGTACAGGATGTTCTTAAAATTCCAGTTGAAACATTTCGCAGAAAATACGTTTTTTTACTAGATTTTCCTTTCATACCGTACGTTAGTGATTTACAGGCGCATCCTTAACCGCCTCGCTTTGAGCCTAGGTCGTCATTAATGTAACAGACTTAACTAAAGAAGCCACTTGACCTAATGCCTTTAGTCTAAGCCTCTTAGTGCTAACGTTCCTTGCCTCTAGGCTGTAATGTTTAGCTTTAAGGAAATTTTAATTGCACGTTTTTTACTTTAGTGCTGAATCGAAGAGTGGAAAAGTGTGACAAGGTTTCAAATGGATTGAAGTTATGTTAGTAATTGAAAAATATAATATAAATAATAAATGTAGGTATGTATGTAAACACTTTATTGTACAAAATACAGATATTTATGTACAATATTTGCAGTTTATAGGAACGTATAAAGGCGACCTTATCTCTGTTAGGGCTCTCTTCCAGCTAACCTTTGGGTTATTGAGTAAAAATGTGGCAATATATTGTTAATTTAAAATGATAAACGTACATTTTAGGATTGTGTAGTTACTGATATGTACTTCAAATGCTAAAGTAAAAATAACCCAGTAAAAAAACTAAATATTCAGTACCCAAAATACACGTCTGGAGCTTAGTAAATACTGTTTGGGTCTAACTCAACTTATGCAAAATTGTCCCCTGCTTAATTAGTATATTATTAGCTTCTTGCCTCATTAAAACGAGTGAGAATAAAGTATAATTCACTGTCATTATGCCGACAAGAACTTTGTGCAAACTTCCTAAAGAATTAACCACCCATTTTAGCTTAAACTACAGCGTGTTCTTAAAGGCGACCACGCCGCAACTATTATGTACTTAACCTATTCCGTCGCAAAGCTAACTTTATACGTGTTTGTTTAAGGGCTATTTCGTTAGCGTGGGTGGTCTTTCAAAACATGCCGTGGAGCTATAAAAAGGAAGTAAATGAGACGTGAACCGCCCGATTAAAGGCTGGTAATTTGGCTAAATGGCGGTAGGTAAGCCCTGGAAGGGTTAGGCAAGACTGAAATGGATAAGGCTGTGAGTTAATGACTGTTTTTCTAACTAACAAAACCAGTACGCTGTTTGCTAAAAACAGCTGGATGAAGAGTTTACCTTTGTTCGGGTGTTAATTAGTTTTTGCTATAGTGTAGCTGTAATGCAAGTAAACTTAATAGAAGTGATTTTGTTCTGGCTGCAGTTTAATTATAATGCTTAATAATTATCCCTTCAAGCGTCAAAAAAACAATTAATGTTTTATGACAATAACTCAAATTCAAGTTTAAACTAACTTTATAGTTATCTTGCCGACTGAAGGGTTATCTAAGAACTTATCGTAGACCTTATTTAATCATTTTCCTTTTTTTATGAAGTAGGTTGTTAAAATTGTACTTACATACATACATAACATCACGCCTTCATTTCCAGAGTGGGGTAGGCAGAGCTACAGAAATACCAACAACTCTAAAAAGACTTGTTGATAATTCTGTAACCACATTTTGCACAATCAGGCCAAGAAGTTTACTAGTGTATTAGTGACAGGTTGCAAGCCCATCGCCTAACAATACTACAAGCCTTTATTCCCTGAAAAAAAAATGTACTTATTAAATGAAAATAAACTTTACCATTAAATTTACAAAAAAAACTGTACTTTGTACTAGCGCAACGGCGCGTTGTCTGACAATCAGTCGAAAATGTGACATACTTAAACATATTTTAACATACTATAAAAAACTAGAATTTTACTGTTTTCTAAAATAAATTATTTTTTATTACTATGCCTACATTACTGACCTTTCTTGGTCGTTTTACTCAAATTAAAGTTAAATAAAAACTATCAAAGTTACTCTTAAACCTTCTGCGATCCGTGTAACATAAACGTCAGATTTTATTCATTACGCCAGAACAGGTGTCAACATTTTTTACTACGTATCAAAACATCGTTAATGTATCACCCTGTATAACATCCAAGCCTACCAACACCCTGTAAAAAAGGGTCGTACACACCCCAAAATTAACTCTATTCACCTGAGGCACATTAGGGCTCAGATGCCAGAGTCCCACATAATTTCTTAATCAACCTTTGTTCAGGGTAATCGCGCATTTGCTATTATATTTGACACCCAGAGAGAATACGGGAGAATGCTTTTAATACGTGTACAGTAAAGAAGTCGAGTAATTACAAACTATTTATCTGCAATAGTGTTCCAGTTATGAACAAGCCCATAAATGTAAGCTTCCAAGATTGATCAGATTTTAGCGTTATACAATTAGATTATATTTAAATTATTCAGGATTACCACTAGAATGAAATGTTCGGTATTGCCAAGTTTTTATTAAAAAAAATGTTCATGACCATCATGGAGCATTGACCACAATACTAGCCTTATAAGCCAATATGCAGTATCTGCAATTCAATAGCTAAAGCAGATTCCATCCTATCCCGTTAGTAATAAGGTTGCATTTTCTACAGCAGTTTTGTCTGAGATATTGCCATTTATTGTCTTAGCAGGACAGAATAAGTGTTTTACCTTAGCAGATAGGTAGTGGGGGTGTGTAAACAAACACAGAAGTAACTATTAGTTCGAAACTTAGACTGGTTTAAGAAAGTTAAATCGTTTTCTGTTTAATTTTAAAAACCTTATTTTTAAATAAACGATTTGCATTGAAAACTAGGCTAAAGGATGTTCTAAGATTAAGAAACTTAGTCATAAATTCATAATTAATCATACGTCATGTGAGTATTCTAATAAACAGCAAAATGATATCCTGAAGCGACTGATATTAATATATATACATACATACATAACATCTCGCCTTCATTCCCAGAGCAGGGTAGCCAGAGCTACAGAAATACCAACAACTCTAAAAATACTTTTTAAATTCTATAACTACATTTTGCAAAATCAGGCCATAAGCTTACCAGCTTATTAGTGACAGGTCGTAATCTCATCGCCTAACAGTACTACAAGCCCAGTACTACTATTAATATAGTTTTTTTTTTATAGGGTGATCGAACCAGTTATATGGACTAGGTCCAATGATGGACTCTTGAGTCGTATTTTACAGACAATAAAGGTTATTCATTTGTTTTGCAACAATCAATTTATAACCTTATGATCTTTGAATTAAGAATAAAGTGTCCATTATTGGTGCCTGTCAGCTTAAAGTGTCCAACACTGGTGCGATCACCCTAATTTCAAATATTCTCCAATCTTAATTGATCTGATGCTCAATAGCTCTTACAAATAGAACGTCGGCTATTTCGGATCGTGCTATCTTAGCTACGGATCCGGCGCAGTGCTTACCCTCACTTTGTCGGTCCTGAGCGTCAAGTGGTCGGAGTCCCGCCATGAGGTGAATTCAAGTACTTGGAATCAATCGATACCGTAGGATCTCATGAAGGGAGGTAATTTTGTAAAACGTGTAAACTGGCCTTTATTACGTCTATTGTTGAAATTTTTAACTGTATTTAAGGTTCAAAATAGTGACAACTTACTTATGGCTTGTTATTATGAAAAGTTTTATATCATAATTTAAGACTGTCATTAGTTAATGCATTTATATTTTTCATTTCAGTATAAATTTGACTATAGATTGACACGAACTTACGTCAACCGTTCCACGAGTTTAAAACACAATGAACTATAAAATACAACGACAGTTTAAAATGCAATCAATCACAATTTTAATTTTAATTTTAATTCGTACCTCTTTTTGACACATTCATACATATATAACATCACGCCTTCATTCCCAGAGTGGGGTAGGCAGAGCTACAGAAATACCAACAGCTCTAAAAAGCCTTGTTGATAATTCTGTAACCACATTTTGCACAATCAGGCCAAGAAGTTTACTAGTGTATTAGTGACAAGTTGCAAGCCCATCGCCTAACAATACTACAAACCCTTATTCCTTGAGTCGCCTCTTACGACATCCACGGGAAGACATGGAGTGGCACTATTCTAACCCGGCAACCACACGGGCCACACTCTTTTTGACACCAACTATTAAAGCAACCTGTATATGACTGTTTGGTATAATTTTAAAAGGCCATAACCCTACCTTTATTTGCATAGTTAACAGCCTTAGGGTAAAGTGATTATGTATTAAAATCCTCTCACCTGACATAACGTACTAAAGCGGCAAGTCACATTCAAGTTACGAGTAACAACAGGTGTTAATAAAGTATTAGGTCATTAAATTATCATACGTGATGAGCGTGACTAAGAAACTTGGTTTAATAGGTCTTATACAGTATTTATCATAAACATCCTTAAAAATCCGGCCAAGTCCGAGTCGGACTCGCGCACGAAAGGTTCTATACCATTATCTATAAAATTATTAAAATTAACGTTAAATCCAACAGTGACACTATAAGTCAAAACTACATTTTTGAATAGTGACATTATTGCGTTTAGAATGAATTAACTTTTGAATAAATTTCTTTTTTGCATAGTGTCACTGTTGGATTAACTGTGCGATATTACATTAGACACTATACCGGGTGTAAAATCCAAATGGGTCAGTATGGAGAAGTCGGAAACTGTGAGAGATAGCGAGATCTGTTCTTAGGAACCATGACGTCGATTTTAGATTTAATAATAATTACATTCAAACTTTTTTATTAACTCTCATACTTCACCATTCCGACCCATTTGGATTGTACACCCTGTATAAGTATTTCTGTTACCGTTATTAATGTCAAACAAAAAACCTCACTTAAATATTTATTTTATTCTGTTTTCTGATTCCGTAAAATAATCATGTGTCTAGCTAACACGGTTCATGAGATACAGCCTGGTGACAGACAGACAGTGGATTCTTAGTAATAGGGTCACGTTTTTATCCTTTGGGTACGGAACCCTAAAAAACAAGAGTAACGCGTTCTTATTAAAAAAACACTTGAGACGGGCTTCAAACTAACAACACCCTCTGTTTCGCCGGGCAATCACATTCACTGCTACGCACGCGTAGCAAACAGCTACGCTTTGTATAAGTGACGTCATTCGTCTACGCGTTCGTTCGCAGTGTATTTAATTTCCCTCTGGTTCAAGTTTTGATACATTTCAAATTGATTTATTTCACCGTATGGAAACCATAGATCACAGTATAAAAACAAGCTATCTTGTAAAATTTGTTGAAAATTAGCGCACTGGAGGTTCAGACTTACTTATTGTCAAGTTATCCACTATATTAGGAGAATAGAAAAGACGTCTTCAAGGATTCCCTTGAGATATTCAAGTACAGAACTTAATTAATAAGGTTGAGTTTTTACTAGAAATATTATGTTGCAAGTACTTATATTAAGAGGCCGTATACGAAATTTTGTCGATTTTGATTATTTTCGTGATTTTACAGTTAAAATACTGCTTTTCAATTAGATTTAATGCACATCATGAAATATAATTTCAGTTATTATCGAAAAAATGAGTTACGAATGAATGAAATACTTTTTTATTTTTGTCGAGTATTATAATGCGAGATTTAGGTTATTTTAAAACATTATATATTGCTATTTTTTGGATGTTTTTTTTCAGGTAATGGATTGATTTTGAACTGAAGTTTATTACTGTTTTTCTAATTTTATAAACGAGAGTTTTTCGTAACCGTAATCTAAAACAATTATTTGCTTATTTTCTATAAAAATCATATATTATTTTTTTTCACAAAAAATATATGATGGTGGTAAAATGTTATTCATACATTTTTGAGACAGCATTTACAGCAATAAATTTTAATGTTTTCACACCCTTTAGCCGTCAAAACGATTCGTGAATATGCGATATTCTAAACCTTACAGGGCCTCTATAACTCTTATGTCATTTACAATAATGGCGACTGTGACATAAACGATTCTTAAACATGTCAAACACGATATCGTTTTAACGCACCTAAATAGAGGCCCAGCAATATTTACAAAACAGTTGCCGGTTTCAGGTCGATTAATCAAAATAAAATAATAAAAACAAAAAAATAGCTCACACATTCGTTGAAAGTTGAAATAATCTTACGTATTGCGAATTAAAATTTGTAGAAGTAAAGTATTTCACCTGTAAAATAACGTCTGTAAAATCACGTAAATCAGCGAAATCGGCGAAATTTCGTATACGGCCTCTTAAGCCAGAATTCTACAGCGGCGCCTGTTTTGCACGCACACGTAGAACTATATTATAAACTTCTTATCAAGATGAATAATTATGCATTTAAATATTCTCCTGCAGCGGCATCCCCCCGAAATGACATCACTGACACACTCCTCGAACAATTGATCCACGTGGCTCACATGCGTATCGTGCGTGCGTAGCGTGCGCCGCACTGAGGTTCCGTCTTTATTGTCAAGTTACTAACTACTTATAAGAGGAAATTTAACTGCAGAACTCAATTATAAACTACGATTGGGTTTTTAACGTTTTAATTTTGCAAGTACTTATCTTTAGCTTGTATTAAGACAGCAGCGCACGCTGTGCACGCACTGGTAGAAACAAACTCGCTCGCAAAAATATAATATGTAGATACTACATCGGCATCCGCGTGAAATGACGTCAGTGACGTACGCCTGGAAAAATTAATCCACGTGGCTCGCATGTGTAGCGTGCGTGCGAAGCATGCGCCGCACTGAAGTTCCGTCTTTATTGTCTAGTTACAAACCACTACTATAAGAGCATAGTCACTACGTCTTCTTGGCTTCCTTCGAGGTATTTAAGTGCAGAACTCAATTACAAACTACGGTTGGGCTTTTAACTAGAAATGCGTTGAAACAGGAAGTACTTAATGTGGTTACGTAATTACTTGATAAGAGTAGATAATGAAAACACTAGTTTTTAAATAATTTGTATTGTTTGTATGGGAATTGACCACAATTAATAATGAACATAAATACGGACGCCCTTTACAAATTTTGTCTAGTATCTACTCGTAGTTACTTAAGGCCAAACCCTATATTCAAACCGCGGACAGATAGCCTTACTTCGGATTCAAATTTGACACATTTTGTATGGGCAAATGTCAAATTTCAACCCAAAGTAAGCCTTATCTATCCGCGGTTTGAATATAGGGTTCGCCGTTAATTAATGGTTATATTGGTACAAGACAAAAAAAAATATTCAAGAATCAGAAGTATTAAAATACAAATACTCGTGCACATCTGACAATAATTTGCCCTAATCGGGAAATGAACCTGACATCTAGCTTCATAAGCAGTTGGTACTATTAACATTAAACTTGATCTAAGTTAACGGATACCGTCCTAAACCACATGGCTACGATATGGTTGACGCTGGAGAAGCTTTCAAATTGCCATAGTGATATAATCGTGTAAAGCTGCCAAGTGTGAGACGGACTTTCACACGAAGAGTTCCATACCACCCAACGATATTAGGATCGAACAGAAAAAGCGGAAAAAAACGTTTATTGTACCGTTTACCTTTCTTTTTATTATTTTGTTATTGTAGCGACAATATGTGTGCATATGGGTAAGGACCAGTTGGACCATAGTTAAGTTAACCGTACAAACAACAAAAGTGAAAAAAGTTCAGTTGTGACACGAAAAGTATCCCTGCAAATATATGGCTAACTTGCGTGTCACAACGGAAAGTTTCATAGAAAATTTAATTGAGTGAGTTACACTATGGTCCAAAAGCATGACCTAGCTGGACATATTTCTATTATACTCTTAATGAGTTCCAAGGGACTTGTTTATTTATGATTTGCCTAAATTAAGCAAATTATTATTATATGGCCTTTTTTCTCTCTATTATTAACGTGAAAATTAAATCTCCAGTGTATCTTGACCTTTGTGTAAGAAGAACTACTAAGGCAGAAGAGGTCAGTTATAATTGGTTTTATTTTCAAAGAAAAAAGCATATTAATTTATTACAATTGTCACTGTCACCTAAAAAAGTAAGGATTAGCACAGATAAAAATACATGTTTTATTAATACAAAGTTTAATTATGAATGTTATAAATACACAGAACAACCCAATTTATCTACTCTTCTTCGTCAGAGTCATCGAAACTGGGTAAACTGACATTTCCCAAACTATCTTCACCGCGTATTTCTCTCACCAGTTCTCGCCAATTCGTCTGTGCTACGGGACTGAATCAAGTCGTCCACTCGTCTACGTTTAGTTTTGAGCGACGACGCTTGGTCAAACTCGATCTTTGGGCGCCCAGGACCCGGAGCAGGCTTATTTTCTAATTGTGAAGTAGATGGCTGTAGGTAATATATAACGGCAAATCTTAAATCTTCACCATTCAGCCAGTCAATACCCGCCGACGTTGTCTCAAAACGGTTTGTCGTTCTTCCGCAAGCCAGCCACTTTTTATCCAGATGTTGACAAATTCGGGAAATGTTAATTTTGATATTTCGTATGGACTCCTCCGTAACTTCATTGGAATGTAATTTCGTCGAAATTAATTCAAACAAACGAAGTTTTTTTTCGTTTTTTGGGTATTTAACCCAATTATGATAAAAAACTCTCCTCGGTATAGTAATTACGTTTTCTGAAAGAAAAACTTAGCTTTAGCTTAACTATAAATATGACGCGGTTCCGCAGCCGTCCGCAGTCTCAAATTTACATAAGCCAATACTATATGAATGAGACTATGACATAAAAAAAATACAGCTATGGGACATGAAATTACAGGTAGTTTCTGGTCTAATAAAGTTGAAATATGCACTAAAAATGTCATATAGATTGTGTTCATCAGTATTTTTCTCAGCAAAAGCGACTTTGTTTACAATTGTAATATTTACAAAACATAGTACTTACCATTAACTTCACGATCCATGATTAAAAAAATTAGGAACTTATCTTAAAACTAGTTAGAAATACATACAACTGAATACGGAAAGTGACTCACTTTAATAATCACGACAACGCTCGTAATGGCACTTCAATGATAATATTGCATTATTGGAGGGTACTTACATAAAGTTATCAACGGAATTGTGACCTCGGGAGTATATGCTATCGTTTTAACTAGTACTTTTGTAGAAATGCGGTGATCGTTTTTGTCCAGCTAGATCGGACTTTTGGGCCATAGTGAGTTAGCGTGGCCAACTTTTTGGTCCTTATCCATATATTGTGAAAATTTCAACTGATTACCTATTAAGATTCAGAAGGGGTCTACATCGAATGTCATACAATTATTAGTCCTATCGTTGTGTCGCATAACATCTTTTGTCCTAATAACTTGTGGCACATACACTTTGTTCCGCATATTTTTGATTATCCAAAATTATTGCTCCTATTATCGTTTGTCCTAAATATTATTTGTCCTATCGTTTGATGTGGCTAAGATTCAACTGTCGAATGATTGATGTGCATAATTGTAACATTCCTAATATTTAATGTGCTAAAATTGTTTTGACTACATGTCATTAAGCATTGTCAAACTTGTTGGTTCTGGGGTTTCGCTCACTCGTTAGGGTCACAGTTCTACCTAACACTCCTCCTCGCTTCGCTCGTCGTCGTACCTAACCTAACCGAAATCTGACCTGCCTGATGGTAGAATACGTAACGATTCTGACTTCACGCCTACCATAGTTTAGTTTAGGTGCTGTAATTGTAGCCAGTTTAATAATAGGCAAAATAATTATTAGGACAATTAATGTTAGGAATATTATGCTTTAGGTAATTAGACTTTAGAGTTATCAATATTAGGACAAACTTGCTTTAGGACGTTAAATGAGTATGCACAAAAATTATTAGGATAAACAAGTAGTATGCCATTCAACAGTATGCCAAACATTCTCGGCCAAACATTTTAGGGACAAAAACGTTATGCGATACGACAGGCACCCATTCAGAAGATATATCCCGCTGACAGACGAAAGGACGGACAGACGGACTGGCTAATAATTACGTTAAAAAAAAGTTGTCCTTTAGGCCCTATAACAGTCCCATGAAATGAATAAAAAAGAAAATATTTTATTAACCCTCACAGAATAATAATAGAAAAAAAAGATTCGATTAAGTAATCCGTTTATGAAATATTAAGCTTTAAAGCGCTACAGTCAAAACTACAAATACTAAAAAAATTGAAAAAAAACTTGAATGACAAAAGCATATAACCAATTTTAAAGGAAAACTAACACGACTAAGAAGACATCATTGGTTCTTGAGATACAGGCGATTAAAGTGTTTATACCTACTAAAATCATATAAGGCGGCACCAATTAATTGACTTTAAATAGAAAATTAGTTATTACTTGTTCATTTTTATGTTTTTAGTACTTAACGGATTCGGAACCCTACACTGAGCATGGTCCAACATGCTCTTGCCCGGTTTTTTTTTAGTCTCCAAAGGGTCTCTGAAGTTCTTTCTTGACTTTTTGAGGTTAGTTATTAAGGTTTCTCTGAAAATCAGCGCCGTAGTTTTACTGCTGAGAGTCTTCTGGGATGGGATTCTACATGATTATAACGATATCGTATTTGACGTGTTTTCGTATTGTGAACGTTTTGATATCTCTTATATCATTTATAATAATGGCGACTGTGACATAAACGATCCTAAAACACGTCGAACGCGACATCGTTATAACGCAGTTGAATAGAGGCCCTGGTCTAGTCTATAAATATAATTTAGAGATGAAATGATTAACCATATTTTCCTTTGTTGCAGGAACGGCACACTATGGCGAAGACAGCGTGGGATCGTTCCCGTTCTTTGAATACAACGTGCCCCGTAACGTCACCACCGTGGTGGGGCAGACAGCCTTCCTCCACTGTAGAGTCGAACAGCTTGGGGATAAAGCGGTAAGAATCATAATTAAGCTATCAGGAAGGGAAACGAAATAAATACAAAACACAAGCAAGTAAAAAAGCAAGGTGGCCTAGTTGGGAGTGACCTTGCCTTCGAAGCCAGAGGTCCTGGATCCAAATCCCGGTAAGGCTAGATGAGCACGAATATTTTTTCCTGAGTCTTGGATGTTTTCTATGTATTTCTCTATATAAGTATATTTATCGTTGTCTAGTACCCACAGTTCAAGCCTAGAGCTTAGTTGGGGAACAGGTCAATTTGTGTGATATTGTCCCCTGATATTTTTTTTTACAAACGCAATCTTACGAGTGTCCTTTTGAAATAAAGATCATAGGCATATCGAATAGGCATGAACAAAAAAAGTGTTGTCTGTAGAGTTGGTTTTCGGACAATAATTTTACGTGATAGTGTCATAATCATAAGAAAACATTGATAAGCCGAACCCTTAGGCCGATCGCGCGATCACAGTTTAGGCGGAACGTGACAATGAGTCATGCTTTTTCGTGCGTGCAGCCGGCGTTCATCGATTTATAAGTCATTACCACGTCAAAAAGATAATTAAATAGTTTTTTTTTTAATTTATGATAACCGTTCAATACAAATGCACGATTCAACAGTCCGATAACCGATAACCAGCGAGAGCAAATAGATGGACACACACATTTATGAACAACTTTAACCACAATCATGACAAATTAAACTTTTGAAAAAACATATTTAATATAAGAGTTTCGCTAGTTTCATCTTGCTCTTACACCACATTCAAACGATAACTTTTACCCCCTCTAAGCCATTTACAACACAAACGGTCTCCGACTTAACATCAACAAACCGCAGCAAATTCTCGTTCAAGAGAAAACGAACCCCGCATTTGGCGGTTACGACATTCTGATTAATATACCCACGTTATTCATGTAAAAGCAACTAGAAGAAAAGCGTAACCGGCATTAGTTTGCAGATTGTGCAATTAGTTATTCATAAGTTTCAATTGCAACGAGAGTCTACAATACCTCTTAAGTTGTCCTTTGGGTTTGTAGTTCTCTTACTAGCTCTTATAAGCTCTTTTGTTAGTTTAACAGAGTTTATGCAAAAATATCCGTTAGTAACTTACGTTCATGTGTCATTTAAAGCCACTTTTGCTCAAAGATTTAATAAACCATTTATAGTTTTTTTTTATCAAGGGACGTTTTTTACTATCTCTTAGTATTTAGGACGGTCATATCAGTTTATCGAATTTCATTTTATTAAACGCTATTCTGAAAACATGATGTTTTCAGGATATCCTAAACATTCATTACTTAGGTTAGGTTAAATTTGTGACTATCAAAAGAAAAAGTATTCATGAATGGAGTTTCTATAAAGTGACCTAGTGTCCCGAAACTGTTAAGTACCTTGTTATGTACTGTAAACATAGAAATCAACAAGTAGTAACTAATTTTCTATCAAAGTAATTTGGTGCCGTCTTAGATGATTTTAGTAGGTATAAACACTTTAATCGCCTGTATCTCAAGAACCAATGATGTCTACTTATTCGTGATAGTTTTCTCTTTGAATTCGTTACTATGAGCTTTCGTTTAAGATTTTGAGTTTTTATGTTTTGGTTGTAGGTGACACTTGACTCTTAAAAAAATTAGCGCTTTAAAGCTTAATATTTAATAAACGGATCCCTAAATCAAAAAATTGTTTTCACAAACGCATATTATCTTTGATGTTTTTTCCTACGACACCCCACACAATGGGGTAGACGTGAAAAAAAATCCACCCCCACGTTACGTGTAGGGGAACGTAACGTGGGGGGGATTTTTTTTCTCGTAAAGAAAGTTTCATTAAGAAAAAAAATCCACCCCCACGTTACGTGTAGGGGAACGAAACGTGGGGGTGGATTATTTTTCTCGTCTACCCCTTTGTGTGGGGTGTCGTAGGAAAAAACATCAAAGATAATATGCGTTTGTGAAAACAATTTTTTCATAATGGGGGTAAACAAAAAAAATTTTTGACAACATTTTTATTTACTTCTTTGTTGGCGTAACTAATATACGATCATGCCAAATTACAGCTTTCTAGTACTTAGAGTCACGGAGCTAGGCTGCGGACGGACGGACATGGCGAATCTATAACGGTTCCAAGTTTGACTACGGAACCCTAAAAATAACGCATGTGGCTAAAATGCGAATGTTGAGATGGACGTGTGCTGTAACAAGAATGGATATGATAAGGAACGAGTATGTAAGAGGAAGTTTGAAAGTAGCAGTGATAGAAAAACAATGCGAACACCGTTGCTTGGCGGTTGGTTAATGTATAAGATGGTGGTAGCGATCCGGACGGATGGATGATTAAGATAAGGTGAAGGATATGAAGATGAATAGGCACTTATATAACACAATATACTTGGTCTACCCTGTACTGCTATAACTAAATACCTGATCCCTTAAAAAATCTTTAGAATAATTTGTATGCTTTTTTTAAATGTAATATTTTTAATTATGCCCGTATTCCAATTAAGACTTTTTCCCTTAACGCACCTCGAAAGTTTCATTCATCCTACAATCACCCTGAAAACTTTTAACCAAAGTTTTTGAAATAAGTTCTACAGCCCTATTATTCAGAAGTAGGTATTCAAATCAAATTCGGGTAAAGTGTTCGGTATAATTTTCAAAGAGGGCCTAAAAGGTTCGATTTTGTTCGCGAGTTCCGAGTTTCGAGCCATGAATGTCGGGATCTTAGTTTAGGAAGTATTATAACTTTCTTTTGTGGCGTTTGTTCCTTGTGAAAACATGGGATTTTGAGGTTAGATGTTGATTTTGCGACTTACCACATTTTGTTGATACCCTGGGGTCCGTTTCTCGAAGTTCACATGTTTTAATATAAGGTCACTTGTAATACGATTTTCTACGAGTCTTCTAGTAAAATATACCGTATGAACTTCTAAGAAGTCTTGTAAGTTTCGAAAAACAGTGTTTTTAAGCGACATTAGTTCTTAAATTAAGCTTCGCCGTTATATCAAGAGTTTTTATCTATATTATAATAGTTAGCTGGTTTTCTATTTAACTATTTAGTTTTCTTTGCGGACGGTATAACGTTATGCAGGTTTCATAATAATTATGAAATTTAGCTAAGAATCAATCAGATTCCCTTTGGGAGCGTAAGTTCATATCCTACCGACTGCGCCAATAAAATGTATTGGAAAATCAAGGAATAATGCTTCTCAGGTGCTTAATAACGAATGTCATTTTCTAATCAAGTAAGAGCCGGCCTACCCACATTTATTAAAAAAAAATACCTACCACCACAATTACCAAACACTGGACGGTGAACCATGTTTTCTTTGAAAAAACTGCTTCAAAATTGGTCCATTTGTTTGAGAGCTTCAATGCTACAGACAACATAGATACACCGATACACCAATACACAAATACACGCGTTAAACTCATAACACCCCTCTTTTTGCGTTGGAAGTTAAACATAAAGTTATCACTAACCTTTAAAGGGATATTTTATTTTAAAAAATCTAGGTCTATTTGTATGAAATTGACCCGTTTATTTATAATAAACTATATTGCATTTGCCCGCAACTCCGTTCACGTAAAAGTCATTTATCGTTGTAACGACAAGAACTGTCCATTTTCGGGATAAAAGTAACCTATGTGCTATTCCAGACTATAATTTATCACGATGCTAAATTTCATTCAGATCTGTTCAGCCGTTCTGGCGTGATTGAGTAACATCCATTAAAACTTTCACATTTATAATACTAGTATGATTTGCGATGTCGCCTATTCATTGCTTTTACTTTTCCCAAAAATAAATCTAATCTAATGTCAACGTATTGGCATTTGGCTGAAATTGGCCTTTTTGTGTGGCGATATTGGCCTATTGTTGTCCCACCGCGGCTTACAATTTTCGTGGCCTTATGCACCTTGTTATTTCGATCAAAAGAATTGACTTCGAACCTTGCCAACGTGTTTTCTATACAATTTAAGCTTGATTATTAAATCATCGTGTTTAACCTTTATTCGATGATATAATCACGTTTTGTTAACCTCGTAAGGCCCAACGGCCTAAATTTAGGACATTTATCAAAGTGACTTCAGACTTTAATTGACTTACACAAGGTTCTCAAGGAACATAATTATATTTGATGGTGTTAAGGTGGTTGTCCGAGTGCTCGTCGCTGTACGATAATTAAAATAAGATCAACATTACTTTTATCACCACCTCATTTTAGCGATGAGGAATGTGTTGACTTTTGATATTTCACACGCCAATTTTAAATTATAGAACTTAATATCAATTTAAAGCACCTGACAAATCATACAATCCGATTGACTAACTTAATATTTTTTTTCATTTTGAGTAATTTTGATATGGCCAACAAATGAAACGAAATCGATAATACAAAAGTAAAGGTCACATCTCCCTAAACAACTGAAAATGTTTTGGGTATATGTATAAATGAACGTAATATCACGACGCAAATAAATATTTTCTCTTGACATGTCGAGCACACGGACGTCTACCTTATATGTGTTTTTCAAATATAGGGTTTTTTATGTTAAGTTGAAGGCACACGAGCTCTCAGGCCACCTGATGGTCAGTGGAATCTGAGACTCATAGACATTTGAATTCTCAAGGACTACAATCCTATGACCTCAAATGCGTTGCCAACCCTGAGGACTAAGATGGAATGCCTTTATGCTAGTAATTTCACCAGTTGTCTTATCCCCGCACCGGGACACAACAATGCGAACACTGTTGCTGGGCGGATGTTTAATGGATAAGATGGTAGCAATCCGGACGGACTCTGCACAGGGTCCTAACACCGCTTAAAACTTTTTATAGTAGTCTTAGAAGTAAATGTTAAGGCTTATATAGTTAAGTATCTGGGTCCCGCATCGAAGTCTTGGCATTTCTCGATTTTCCGGGAAAAATATCTTATGCCATTTTTTGAGAAGCTATCTCTTAACTAAAGAACTATGGGCATTGTGATACAGACCTGGTTCAATGAAATCATGGTGTCAAGGATAACATTAAAAGAAGTTTTAAAAATTTTACAAGCTTTGATTCTATATAAAATGTTAATTAACGAGTCAAAACTTAGTGTAATGCGTTTTATATGTTTTTTTTTACATGTTCTCCTGAATCGTATCAATGAAACTCAATCCTAATTTTCATGCATGTTCTTTATTGCGCTGCACTCACTTGTTTCATAGAAAAACTCGTTACCTCGATATCTAGCGAAACAAGGTTTTATACCTAATCAAATGCGTTCACGCCGACCCGACTCTCCCGTTCATATATCAAGTAATATAGTCATCCCATTCACTCGGTTAAACTTACTCTATGCGTCCTATTTCAGTCGACAATAATTTACACTGTAAATAACTTTTCCACAGTAAAAAGCTGTAACCACTTATTACTATTCGCGATAGTAAAATTCCGATTCCTCTCAAAAACCCTTTTACAAAAAACCTACCGTTTCGAAGCCATTCCCCGACTGCGGCGGTGAAACTAGTTATGCAAAATGGCACATTGCGATTTTAAATCTAATTGTCAGCTGTAGGCGGCTGAAAATGTTGTGAAGAGATATTTGCAACAATTTGCCTTTAAAATGAATCAAACGTTGCCAGAGCGCAGTATAGATAAGGATCAGTAAAGCGATGGTTAATTAATTTTCCGGCCGTTTAAATAATTGAATATAACAATAATTCAGTTATTTAATCAACTCTGACCGATTTGATTAACAAAGTTCACCATGTTAATAGTTATTGGAGAGTTACGGTTAAGAACTTAAACAATTTTTTTGTGGTATTTTATTGCATAATGAAGAAGGAAAAATAATCCGTTGGTATATTTTCACGTGTAACATAAATAAAATAGACTTGTTGGGTAAATCCTTCGACAATTCAAATAAGCAGGGGAAAAATCACAGACACTCACCAAGTTCCAGGAACGTAGTATCTCCTGGGGGCCCCCGTCTGCTGGTCTCCGTAGGCGTATTACGATAGATTTTGGTTGACCTGTTTTTTGCTAGGATTCGAGTCGCGATGTCTAGGTTTTGAGCCGAGAATCATATAGTTTATACAGCAGCCGTTGCTTGCGTGTACGAGTTAAATCAGTTCCTTTTTTAGACTGTCGAGGGCAGCACTGTCGCATACAACGTGCTGCGTTTTGGTATTCCTTGCTAGGAAACGTTTAGTTTATTGTGTCCGCAATTAACCCTGATATTTGAGTAGATTCGGAAATAATTAAGATATAATTGTTTGTGCCAATGTGACAAAGTTACATGGACGTTAAAGTACTGAACATGCCGCCGACCATAAAATAGTGCTTATTTTATTAGGAAGTAATTAAAGAAGTATGTAACTTAAGACTAGACATGCTTATATTTAGTTCCAGTAAGGTACCTACTCAATAGGTAATGGGCAGACCTTGACTACAGGTCGCTTAGTAAGAGTGTTACCGATGCGTACAGTAACCACGCGACTGACACCGTCGGCGCCGGGGTGAAGTTGCTGCACGCGCGCCAGGCGCCACTGCAGGGGTGGCAGCGCGTTGTCAACCAACACGACCACAGAACCGTCGCGGAGGAGTGGGTGAGACTTGTCGTGGAACCATTTTCCTCGCTGCTGTAGCTGATGGAGATATTCAACACTCCAACGTTTCCAAAAATGTTGAACCGCTTGTTGAACGATCTGCCATCTCACCAGGCGGTGTGGGTTGTCGTTCGAGAGGTCAAATTCGGGCAACGAGGTTAATGGTTCCCCGATGAGAAAATGACCTGGTGTAAGTGGGAGTGGATCCGCAGGATCATTACTTAGAGTACAGAGCGGTCTGGAGTTCAGAACAGCTTCTATTTGGCACAGAAGTGTATTAAATTCGTCGTGAGTTAACGTAAGTTTACCTATGACTCTATAAAGATGCGTTTTCATGCTTTTGACCGCTGCCTCAAAAATGCCCCCAAAATGAGATGCATACGGAGGGTTGAAATGCCATGTAATGGCGAGGTCAGTCAGTTGTTTGTTTAACGTTGTATGATTGCTATCGTTTTGTAAAAATGTGTGTAATTCGGATAGATAGCGGTCACATCCGACGAAATTACGGCCGTTGTCTGAATAGATGTCAGTACACAAACCTCGTCGGGATATGAACCTACGTAACGCGTTTAAGAACGACTCGGTGGACAGTTCTGGAACTAATTCCAAATGGACTGCCTTCGTTGACATGCACACAAATACACAGACATACGATTTGAATACCTTTGCCTTTTTAAAACTACTGGATTTTAAGTGAAAATGTCCCGCAAAATCTATCCCTACGTGCAGGAATGGACGCATTGAACGGACTCTAGCTGCCGGCAGTTGAGCCATAGATGGCTGCGGCGCGATGGGTCGTGCGCGAAAGCAACGCACACAACGACGAGTGCGCATTCGGACTGCATCGCGGGCAGACAGAATCCAATAAGTTTGGGCAAGTGCAAACTGTAAAGTTTGAGGACCAACGTGCAGGTTTGTCACGTGATAAAAATCTATCAGTAAGTTAGTAAAATGATGCTTCTTTGGTAATACAATTTGATGTTTGGCATCGAACGGTACGTTGGCATGATTGATTCTACCGCCGACCCTGATATGTCCGGTTTCTTCGTCTAAGAAGGGCTTAAGTTTTTGAAGACGGTTGGTACACCTGTCGTCATCCTTGAGACGGGCTATGTCTTGGGAGAAATGTTCAGCTTGAACAAGTGAAATTATACGATTCAGAGCCTGTTTGGTCTCTGGAACCGTTACATAGTTCGTTTGAAAGTTTTGGGATTTACGACATTTGTGGTAAAAACGAAAGAGTACGGCGACGATGCGCAGCATCCTTGGAAGTGAGGAAAATCGCTCAAGGAATTCTAAGCTGGGTTGCCCGTAACTACCTATTAAAATGTGTTTGCGACGTTCTTCATTTGTATGACAATTGACGTTAGAAACTGGCCACTCTTGTTGTGGCCTTGTGAGCCACGGGGGACCACGAAACCATAGAGAGTGGTCTAGTCGAGAGGGTAGAACCCCTCTAGATGCAGGGTCTGCAGGGTTATCTGCAGATTGAACGTGGTGCCATTGGGCGGCAGGCACGTTGTTCGTGGTCTCCGCTATGCGGTTGGATATATAAGTCCGCCACTTGTGCGGGGACGAGCGCAACCAGGCGAGCGTAATTGATGAGTCACACCAAGCGAAAACGTGGTCAAACGAGATTTGACTATAAGTAGAGAGAATCTTTTTTAAAAGTTTTGACAAAAGTAGAGCGCCACAGAGTTCAAGACGTGGAATCGTGAGGCGCTTTAAGGGTGCAACCTTTGTTTTACCGAGAAGAAGATGGGTACTAATGGTACCGTCCGAGTCAACAACGCGAATGTAGACGCAAGCTGCATATGCCTTTTCGGAGGCGTCCGAGAACCCGTGTAACTGTATTTGATATTTGCTAGGAAGCACGTAACGTGGTAGAATTATGGTTTGAAGCAATGGAAGCTCGTCAATAAATTGGTACCAAAGTTCACAGATACCCTGAGGAGGAGATTCATCCCAACCGGTACCTGATACCCACAGAAGTTGGATTAAATGCTTGGCGAATAAAGTGATGGGACTAATAAAACCCAGAGGATCATAAATTTTTGCTATTTCTGCAAGCATAATTCGTTTTGTACATTTTCGGGTAGGGACGTCGGTTTGATAGGTAAACGTGTCTGATCTGGGATTCCACTTAAGTCCTAAGACCTTGACAGTAGTGTCGGTATCGAGCGCTGAGAGAATAAGTGCGTCGTCTTTGCTCACGTCGTCTTTATTTAATTGAGATAGAAATACTGAACTATTACTCGTCCATTTACGGAGTTCAAAGCTTCCCGCCTTACAAATAGACGTGAGCTGACGTTGAAGAGCTACGGCGTCTGCTACGGTATCAGCACCGGTGACTATGTCATCAACGAAGACTTCATTAAGAAGCACCTGCGAAGCAAGTGGAAAGGAAGACGCCTCGTCGATTGCTAATTGACGAAGCGTACGTAATGCGAGGAAAGGCGCAGAGGCCACCCCAAAGGTCACCGTGCACAGGCGAAATTCCTGCACAGGGTCATGAGTAGAAAATCGCCAGAGGATGCGTTGGAAGTCACGATGTTCGTTTGTGACATTGATATACCTGTACATCATTTTGATGTCGGCCGTAAAGACAACTTTGTGAAGTCTGTACTTCAAAAGAACTTCGACTATGTCTTGATGCAATGTTTGTCCTGTTAAAAGATTTTCGTTGAGCGAACGACCCGATGTCGTTTTACATGATGCATCGTATACCACCCTCAGCTTGGTGGTGGCAGATGATTTCTTTACCACGCAGTGGTGCGGAATGTAGTAAGGAGGCGTGTCGCCGTGCGCGGCTCCAGTGACGAGTTCCATGTGCCCAAGGTCAAGATACTCTTGAAGGCACTTGTTGTAGTCTGCCCGTAAGGCTGGGTCACGTGACAGTCGGAATTCCAGTTTGGATAAACGCGAGAGGGCGATGGCACGGGACTCCCCAAGAGGGGGGGCGTTCTCCTTGAACGGGAGTGAAACTGTATATTTGCCAGTTGGGTCACGTTTGTGAGTATTAACAAAGATAGACTCGCACAGAATGTCTTCCTTAGATAGGTGCGTATTTTCTGGTGGTGACTCAAGTTCCCAGAACCTTTGTAATTGGACGTCTAACTGACACGTGCTAAGATTGACGCTAACCTGTCTCATTCTTTCGTAAGAAATTCTACCGTTAAGTAAATAACCGAAAATACTATTGATGGCTACAGGGGTACCCTGCGGTCCCTTGATGTTATCGTGGAGCAGTATGCTATCGCTATAGTCTGACCCCAGCAGGAGTTCGACAGGGCGCGTCGAATGTAACTCTGGGTCCGCTAACGTTAAACCTTGAAGGTGTGAAATTTGTTCGAATGAAGTCGGTACATTTGGAATGTAGCTAGTTATTTTTGGTAAAACAAGCGCTTCAATAAGAAGTTTAGGTTCCGGCTTGTTATGAGGTGTTACCTCGCAAAGCACGTAACCACGCGGTTGTTCGCTACTGTCACCTATGCCCGTAACGGTAGTACTGGTCTGCGCGGCAAAGCGCGGCAGACCGAGTCGCTGAACGCACGATTCCGTGATGAGCGTGGCTTGCGAGCCCTGATCGACGAGAGCGCGCACTGAGCGCGGCTGAGAGATTCTATCCACGGGGCGGATGTTAACGAGCGCAGTCGTAAGAAGAACTGTACAATTTTTACTATTAGACAACCCAGTAACTCCATGTAATGAAGTGGGCGCTGAAGGTTCCGCTACCGAATGTAATTCGGGGGATGTGGTACATTCCGGCGTCACTGCGACGTTATGTACGCGTAAATCTTCATGTAATGAAGAGTGATGACGCTGATGGCACACGCGGCAACTGTGGCGCGATTTACAATCTTTAGTGTCGTGACCGCTGAATAAACAATTATTACAAATTTTGTTTCCAGTAATGAAATGTTTTCGTTCACTTAAACTTAACCTTTGAAACATATCGCATTTATATAACGGATGTGAATTATCTTTACAAAACGCGCATTTGATGATTTTTTTTAAATAGTCGACTGCAGTCGCAGTCGCAGCATTCACACTCATAGTTCGCGTGGAACGCGTAAAAGCAGAATCATGAGATCGCGGCATATTGTATTGCGCATCTGAACGTGAGCGAGAAAGAGATAGCGCGCGTCGCGCAGCATACGCGTTACGAGAAGGCATCCCGGCCGGGCCGGCCGCGGGCGCCGGTGCTCCAGCTGAGCGCGCGGACATCATCACCTCCGTCGCTGATAACTCCTTGTTAAGGAATTCGATTAATTCGTTTACCGAAGGCACTTCGCTAGGCGAATTTAATGATAATTCGAAACGTTTTCGTATGTTAGGTGTAATTTAACGTAACACTATATTTAATAACACAAAACTCCAGTTAGACACTGGAAATCCTAATGACTCTAAGGCCGTAATATTTTCATTATAAGTATTGAGCAAGTTACGTAAGCTAGGTTCAATGGCCTTGTCACTCATGGGTTCGACATCGTAAATATTATCGAAATGTTTTGTCGAAATAATTCTTTTGTTCTCATAACGATTGATTAACACCTGCAAGGCATTATCATAATTAGATTCGGTAACTGGAATAGATTTAATAAGATGAAACGGTTCGTCCTTTAACGACAATAATAAGTATCGAAATCGTTCTACATTGGTTAGTGAGACGTTGTTGTGTACTAACGATTTATACAAGTCAAAGAAGGAAGTCCATTCGGTTAGTCCACCCGTAAACGTATGTAATGACAACTTGGGTAATTTAATGTGTGACTTGTGCGCAAGTGCATCATGACCGTAGGCGTCCGCCACACTTGTAATGCTTTGTTTACGTGTTTCCTTGATACTATCTAACGTTATCTGAACTTCATAGTATAACGAATCAAACTGGTTGCGGGTTGCTAAGTGTTGTTCCTTATTAAAATCTCCTAATTTTACTGATTGCTTTTCAATTTTACCTTGAACTTGAAAAAAGGTTTTTTTAATAGAATTTAATTCTTTTACACGAACTCGAAATTCTAATATATTGTCCGTGCAATCTACAATGCGTTGTAGGCTATTTAAGGCTAAGTCACGTTCAAACTGTAATTGTTCAAGTTCCATTGTTACCTAGTACCTAGAATATAAAGTTCTGACTCGAGTTGAAGCTCTGCCCTTATTGCCTTAGTCGCCTCTTACGACATCCACGGGAAGACTTGGAGTGGCACTATTCTAACCCGGCAACCACACGGGGTTTGTATACAATATTTAATAATGTACCGATAATGTAAGGCTCTTGCCTTAGATATAACGGACACAAAATGGCCGCACGAAGTAGGTACGTCACAGTCCTACGTTGTAGGCACTGTACCTCAAACCTAGACGTACCAAGCCCGTAAGGTATACTAAGCAATGTTATCCAATGTGTATACTTTATGTTAACAGTTATGTGCGAAATAATAGCGTTCGATCTTCCTTAATCAATAACGCTGCCGTGGGCCGGGCGCGCGCGAGCACTGGCTACCGTACCGATTCGGCGAAAAAATAAAAGAAATGTAATTCCGTAAATATTGCTCAAAACCACTTGAAACTATATATAATTAGAAAGATCTCGTTGAGATCGTGCTATCCACACCGGTATTATCGTAAAATAATACGCTATGTAGTGGGAAACTCGATGTTTAGTTCGATGGCCGGCGGTAGATCCCGCGCTAAGCGCATACGTCATCCGACGATAATCGGATTTAAACTAAGTTTAGCACTAGCACAAACAATTTTGTAAACAAAATAACCATCTGTAATATGGTATCCGGTTCGAAATTTTATGTTGGGTAAATCCTTCGACAATTCAAATAAGCAGGGGAAAAATCACAGACACTCACCAAGTTCCAGGAACGTAGTATCTCCTGGGGGCCCCCGTCTGCTGGTCTCCGTAGGCGTATTACGATAGATTTTGGTTGACCTGTTTTTTGCTAGGATTCGAGTCGCGATGTCTAGGTTTTGAGCCGAGAATCATATAGTTTATACAGCAGCCGTTGCTTGCGTGTACGAGTTAAATCAGTTCCTTTTTTAGACTGTCGAGGGCAGCACTGTCGCATACAACGTGCTGCGTTTTGGTATTCCTTGCTAGGAAACGTTTAGTTTATTGTGTCCGCAATTAACCCTGATATTTGAGTAGATTCGGAAATAATTAAGATATAATTGTTTGTGCCAATGTGACAAAGTTACATGGACGTTAAAGTACTGAACAGACTAATCTAGCTTTAAAAGAGAGCAAACTCAATTTTTTAAAACTAATTAAAACCTCTGTGTGGTTGCCGGGTTAGAATAGTGCCACTCCACGTCTTCCCGTGGATGTCGTAAGAGGCGACTAAGGGAATAAGGGCTTGTAGTACTGTTAGGCGATGGGCTTGCAACCTGTCACTAATACACTGGTAAACATCTTAGCCTGATTGTGCAAAATGTGGTTACAGAATTATCAACAAGTTTTTTAGAGTTGTTGGTAATTCTGTAGCTCTGCCTAACCCACTCTGGGAATAAAGGCGTGACTTTATGTATATATGTAATTAAAACCTCAATTTCAGTTAAGTCATGGATATTACGTATTTTACAATTGGTGTTATCATTTCTTAGTACCAGGGCCGGTAGCATGGTCGCTTTTATCGATGTAGATAAACGTGGTTAACACATCTGTCACTTTCTGACCAGTATGTCAGTGCGAGAGTGACAGATGTGTTATCCACATTTATACACATCGATAAAGGCGACCATGCTACGGGCCCGGGTGCCGAAGAGGTTATATACTGATTTATTAAATCTGTTATTCTTATTGGGTAAAAAAAACATAATTAGCAAAGAAATACATTTGGCTTTTTAAAAAACTTGGTAATTCAAAATGTGTGCATCGATTTTATTTAACAATATTAATATACTTGCGTCATGTACCTTTGCTTAAGAATTCTCGTATTATTTAAAAAACACATACCTACAATACTTTAAATAACGATGCATAAAACAGCACACTTAAAGCCTAATGAAGTGAAATAAAAACTTATTAAACCAATTACTTGTGTCCATTGTTCAGGATAAAATAAGCATGCCTCATGGACAATTACGTTGTTTTATAACACTTGTACTACAGCTTGCATTTTTGATTAAGTTCATTTAAATTTTTGTTTTATTTTAAAAACATACGATACGAAAAGAAAACAGCACATTAAAACCTACCGAATTGAAATAAAATCTTGTTAAATTGATTACCTGTTTCCATTGTTCAGGATTAATTATTCGTACCTATTGGACTTTTACGCTGTTTTATAACGTTTTCACTGAAGCTTGCATTTTTGTCTATTGTCGTTTGTTCTATCCGTTCAGTACATTTGCAATCGATTTCAAACCTTCTTATGATTTTAAACTTTAAATATATAAAATAATTATGTTATCAAAAATTAAAACATAGTTTCATTTTTCTTTATTTATATATGCCGCTTTTAAAAATACACAAAACAAAACTACAACAGACTATTTACAAAAATAAGTTATCAGGCTAACGTTACACTTATTTACGAACTAAAAACAACACGTCAGAATGTTACTGCGTTGTCTGATTATGTGGTTTTTCCGCCGAGACCTAGTTCAGCTAAAATAGTATAATCAATAGTGACTGCTCGACCGGCTTTGTGTCGGCGGCCTGGTTATACTATAGGTATGCGTGAATCACTTGAGCTATGTCGCGATGGCGTTATTGTGTTTAGTATTGAAACTAACAACAAAGATCCAGTGGCTCTATTTTAATAAGTAAAACCTAGGTTGCTCTTGACATCGTATTTGTTAATTTATTTAAGAAAACAAACGGAAAATCAACTAAAGGATCTAATGCAATGTGACAAGATATATATAACGGGACAATGTCACACAAATTGACCTAGTCCCAAAACAAACTCTAGCTTTGTACTTACTATGGGTACTAGGCAACAAAAAACATTTTTATAATGAGAAATGTATGCTTAAATAGATATAAAATAATTATCTAAGCCTGAGAAACAAATACTTGTAATAAAAATGTATCACGCCGTTTCGGGAATAAATAAACCACCGTAATATGATGATGAAAATGTATATATAACCCCCTACGTAAATTTATAAAGGACATTGATAAACCTACGGCATTTATTGAACAATTAAAAATATTCCTTATTGATAAATTTTATTACACCTTAAACGATTATATCCATGAAATTTTCTAAATATTATGCCACTAAAAACCACTTATGTAGTTACCTTATAAGAAGTGCAAAGACATACATTTTAAATTTTAAATACATTAATTATTGTAATCTAGACATAAATTAGGAATTATATAAAATATATAGCTAGCCCTCTCGTGTTGGTGTTACAAACTCCACAGAAAACAGTAATATTGGACTAGTCGTTTTAAACACACACACACTACCTAAATATTTTTTATGGACAAAGAGGCGTTAGACTACGCACAATAAGATTTTAATGTTGTTTTTAATTGGTTACAGCTTCATCGACTAACACGAAACACCAATAAAACTAGTTATATTAATTTTCCATGAAAAAAAACCTTTTTAAGACCGATCCTCCTGTCTATGCTCATCGCTGTAACCCCCGAGGTATAATACCACCTGCGACTATCCAACGGTTTTATCTGTAAATCATATTAAGTACCTTGGTATCATAATGAATGATACTCTTTCAGGCCTCATATCGAAGTTTTAGCTTAAAGTACTCGTAAATGAATGGGTATCATAATAATTATATAAAGTTCAAAATACATAACGGCTCATAAAACATAATGGTCCATAATATATAATAGTTTTATTTCTGAAACCGTAAACTTTTCACGATTTTTTAAAAGGCCATTGCTTAGAACCCATTAGGTTAGGTTAGGTTTGTTATATCACAATCGTAAAAAAAATGGTTTCAGAACAATAATCATTTATACAGGGTAATTTTTAATAGGTGCACAAATTTTAATATTTGCTTCGCTATCAATACCACATGTTGTGTTATTTTTACTCTAGCTTAAAAAATATTAGAGATATTGCCGATTCAATGATTCCACTAACTTAACGATATTCATGGACCCTCTAATTATTATTTTATTTATTTATTAAAATTCATTAACAAATCAGTTGGTTACAATGTTACAATAAAATATTGTCCCACAAAACCGTTTGCACAGTTTGACTGCGGAATCATTGAGTCTCTTATTATTATAATATATATATATATATTATACAGTACTTATTAAATAGTTAAATAATTTTCTTTTAAATTTTGCCTTATTGGCCTCTAATCTGGTATCTGTGGGTAAACTATTAAGAATGTAGGGTAATCGCTTGTGCAGGCAAATGCAGTGCAAATGCAGGGGTGTGAGGACAGGGGAGTGTTGTTAAGTAAGTTAATAAATGAAATTTCAAATTTAGAATATCAGTAGGAGAGGGGCTTGTTGTCTGATAAGCTGTACATGAAATTTCAATTTTCGAATATCAATACAGTGTATCGCATACCTACAGCTTCACAACCCATGTCCTCATTTCTAGTGTGACTTTGTGTCCACACGAGAAGGTAAAAGAGAGATAATATGCAACAAAAAAAAATTTTTTTAGCACTCGTTTTATTTTCGTAATATATTATATTAACGATACAAAATCATATGTTAAAATTTGTGCACTGATAAAAAAAATACCCTGTATATTATGACCATAATGCATTATAGTTTACTATTATCCAAACGCACACTATTTAAGTATCTCGTTAATTATAAAATAAATCCCGTCTTACGTTCTCGTACTTGGGAGAGTTTTTAGTACAATATTGGTAAGTACATGGACAGTTCTCATTTATTCACTTTATTATTAATTTGCTACAGAATTGTAATTTACAGATAGGAAATATTTACTTCAAATAAACATGAAGTAAAAGCTTAAATTTTGAAACTAGTTTAAAATATAATAAAAGTCAACAAAACGTATTCATTTTTGTTAATTTAGCTAATAAACAAGATGAATCTTAAACATTGACCTTTAAATACGAAAACAGCTTTTAATTTATAAATACAACAACTACTGAACGCAAAACTTAGGCAAAACAATGCCAAACTTTGACTTAAGCTTGAGACACTAGTGGTTCAATAACACGTTTAATCTTAGTTATTTTAAAAGAGAAACAAAAAAACAATACCATAGAACAAAAAAACAAGTGAAAACTCAAGGCAAATATTTAACCGCCTCTTTTCGTTAAAGTGTATCTGTTACTAAGACAAAGATTTCCACAAATATTTCAAAGATCCATGAAACACAAAGACCGAATACTATATGAACTATAAATTATACAATTCTTGTCACGTTCTTCCATTGAACTGGAGACATCCATTACTCTAGTTTCAACCCCATTGAGGCTGTAAGTGCTTTTATGTCTTTATTCGGAACGAATACCTTGAATGTCGTTTATTGCAGAAAACTGTGTTATTGCGCGTCCTGTGAGAGAAGGGAATTTACACTGTTTTACTCGCTTTGAGAGTTTTACAAATATTTATAGTCGCTTACATAGTTATAATGTGTATGGGTTTCGGAGGAGTTTCGTTACAAAAACTGCGACACGAGAATTGTATATGTTAGATAAATACCTACTTAAATACGAGCAAAACGCGGGTGGTAGGACCTTATGCAGGGTCCGTCCGGATCGCTACCACCATCTTATCCATTAACCTACCGCCAAACAGCAGTGTCCGCATTGTTGTGTTCCGGTTTGGGGATAAGACAGCTGGTGAAATAACTAGCATAGAGGCATTCCATCTTAGTCCTCAGGGTTGGCAATGCATTTGCAGTCTTAGGATTGCAGTCTTGTGAATGCGAATGTCTTTGGGTCACAGTTTCCACTTACCATCAGGTGGCCTGTGTGCTCGTTTGCCTTCTCAATGCCATAAAAAAAAAAAACACATATTCGCGCCCGTCACACAAAATATTTTCCCATACCGGGAATCAAACCCGTTGGGCGAAATATTTTTTGGTCACATGTATCATTTCTTTTTGAATCACCTAAAAGTTATTCTACATGGGTTTTGTGACTTAAAACACAGATTTTACCGTCCAAGCAGCTCAGCTGAAGTAGAAAGTACCTAATTCTGCCTTATGCCTACTAAATACTTGCCGGTTTATTCTTTTTCGTGCTCAGTTGTTCATACAAATATGTTAAAAACCGGGCAAGAGCATGTCGGACCATGCTCAGTGTAGGGTTCCGAAGCCGTTAAGTACTACAACGTCTACAAACATAAACGATAACAAGTAATAACCAATGTTCTATTTAAAGTCACTTGGAGCCGTCTTAGATGCTTTTAGTAGGTATAAAATCGCCTGTATCTCAAGCACCAATGACGTCTACTTAGTCGTGCTAGTTTTCTTTAAACTTGAGTTATATGCGCTTTTTTAAGTTTTATTTCGGATTTTTTTTGTAGTTTTGGCTGTAGGGACACACACACACACTTGACTGTAACAAAAATAGTGATTTAATGCTGAATATAAATAAACTGTTTTCACAAACCCGTAATGTTTTTGAAAGACCTATCCAACGAAACCCCACACTATAAAGTAGACGGGAAAAAAAAACCTACCCACCTATCAAGGATTTGACGAATGTATTGTTTGACAAATCAAGGATTTGACGAATGTCTCATTGCACAAATCAAGCATTTGACAAGTGGCTGCAAAGTCACGTGTAGGGGAGGCACACATTTTTTTATTATTTTTTTGCCACTTTGTTGGCGTGGCTAATATGCATATTCATGCTAAATTACAGCATTCTAGTACTAAGATTGTCTACGCTAGGCTGCGGACGGACGGACGGACATGGCGAAACTATAACCACAGAACCCTAAAAACAAGCACTTAAACTGTCTTATCACTATTCTATGATACATGAACTCCCTCAACTTTTTATAAAATAAGAGCGTTACATTAATAAAAACATCAAAAGAAAAGCACTTGTCCCGAGTTGAAGAGTTCTCGAACTTGCGTTATCAGAATAGACCCCCAGGGCACGCAAGATTTGACACAAACTCGAATTATTCATTTCATTAAGAGAATAGGTCGTTGGGGAGCGATTTTGCGAAGATGTGAGCTGGTTAGGCTTCTATGACTTGTGGGGTCTTGTGTTAAGTCCAACCCGTGTAACATGTTACAGAAGCTGCTATTATGAAATGGTTCGATACTCGCTTACTACAGCGTGTAAATTTCATACGGGCATGTATTTTATCCAGGCGTAGTTAACGATCATGCAAATCACGTGTTTTTTTTTATGTTAAGGGGAAGGCACACGTGCACTTAGGCCACCTGATGGTAAGTGGAATCTGAGACCCATAGACATTTGAATTCTCAAGACCATGATTCTAACACCTCAAATGCGTTGCCAACCCTGAGGACTAAGATGGAATGCCTCTATGCTAGTAATTTCACCGTTTGTCTTATCCCCACACCGGAACACAACAATGCGAACACTGTTGCTTGGCGGGTGTTTAATGGATACGATGGTGGTAGCGATCCGGACGGACCCTGCACAGGGTCCTACCACCACTAAACCTATATTTTGTTGGTAACTTTTATTATTGAAGAGCAGTTAGTTTTTTAAAGTTTGTCTTAGGAGCAATGTACGAAGTGTGCGAGCGGGTCGTCAATGTATAGCCTGTATCCAAATGCAAGGACGACTTGTGGAAAACAAGTAACTATCTCAGGCGAGAGAACCGCCTGCATTAATAATCTATATTTTTAACTTTTATTAGCGAAGTAAACAAATAGCGAACTAAAACAATTCTTAAGTCTTGACATGACCATTATGTAGATGCTTTAATTTAATGCAATGTGTGATACATTTCTTGCTGAATTAATTAGTAAGAAAAAATAAAACACAACTAATGTTGCTGTTACACAAGTTTTTACGTTAGTTAGTGGGTATATTAACCAGGGATCGTTACGGGTATTCTGACTACCGGTTTTAAATAAGGTATAACCGGTTATAATTGCATTTCGCTATTTATATCGATAAAGCTCTGATTAGCGGTATAATGAATACCGGTATTCAAGTATATTATCGATTTAGCCAATTGAGAACAATACCTCTTTTTGATACTTTACCCCTAAAAACATAACTAGTAAACCTGTCAGTGTCAATATACTCGTTTATTTGTTTCTTTAAACGTTTTCGGTGTTATTACAAAAAAATCCAATACGCCTTAGACAGGTCTGAAATTACAATTAATAACAGTCTACTTGACATCTTACGGCGCAATGAATAGCGGTATTGAACCTTCCTGATCAGAATGTCTATCTTGCAATTCGTCTACGAAGCAAAATGACTAAAACGAATGTCTATGGGGCAAAATACCTAAGCAGTAAATCGCCTAAAGATCAAAATATCTGCCAAGCAAAATGCCTAAATTGCAATAATACCTAAGCAGTAAATCGCCTAAAGATCAAAATATCTGCCAAGCAAAATGCCTAAATTGCAATAATACCTAAGCAGTAAATCGCCTAAAGATCAAAATGTCTGCCAAGCAAAATGCCTAAATTGCGATAATACCTAAGCAGTAAATCGTCTAAAGATCAAAATGTCTGCCAAGCAAAATGCCTAAATTGCAATAGTACCATTATTATACAACATACATAAAAAACACGATATTCGTAAAACATGATATTTGCAAATAGTAGAATTAGGTTATAGAATCTTAGGTAGGTTTAGGTTATGTTAGTTTTACTGCAGGGCCGGTGGGCCAAAACACCTAGAAATAGGAGCTCCGTCGACACTGTCTAATTGATGTCTTGCTAATAATGATGTTTTGCGAATATCATGTTTTGCGAATATGACCTACTTGGTAAGGTTCTTACTGGCCACTTTATATTGAAGTACAAATAGGTAGATAAAATAAATGACACTGTCATTCATGTCATTATCAAGAACGAGTTTTCTTTGTTTGCGAGTTATGAACTACAATTTGGTCTATTAGGATTCATGGTTAATAAAACTAATAAGCATGGAAAGTTCTGCTAAAATCGAAATTATAAAAAATCAAAAAGGTGGAGATTTAGTGCTATGGTGTGGGTATCAATATACATTAAATAAATGCAATAACGACGGAACGAGTCTATGGAGATGCAATAATAGGCCACAATGCAGTGCATCGTTGAAGCTTAGCGAAGATAAGAAACAGATTTTAAATGAAAGCACTCATTGTTGTTTACCGAATCCAACAAAAAATAAAATCGCTCTAATGATGCAAGAGTGCAAAAAGAAAGTCTGCGAGAGTTTCAAACCGGTGCAACAAATTTTCGAAAATGTTTATAGTGAGAGCAATTATTTATCATCTGATGATGAAGATAAACTTCCCTTATTTAAAGAAAAAAAAGATACACTATTACGGGCGAGGAGAAATTTTTTGAAGGCAGCGAAAACTGAGTTCCGTAAGTTAAATGAGGTAAAGGTACCCGAACTTTTTGCCAAACCGTTTAATCTGATTGAAGATGGAGATGATAATAATAAAATATTAATTTTTATCACAACCATATCTAAAAATTATTTAAAAAAAAACCATAGTCAGATTACATTTTATGCGGACGGCACGTTTAAGTCGACACCAATGCCTTTTTACCAGCTATACACGATACATGTAGATGTGGCCAGTGGAGACGAGATGGTGAACATTGTTCCTGTTATTTACGCCCTACTACCAAATAAAAGCCAAGATACGTATACTAGGCTCTTTGAGCTGATAAAAATAAACTTGGATATTGAATTTCGGAATCTAAAATGCGATTATGAACTAGCACCTATTAACGCATTACAAAAAGTCTTTCCTGGTATTAAAATATCAGGGTGCTATTATCACTATAGTAAATCGATTTGGAAACAGGCTGAGAAGCTGAACTTAACTAATTCAAAAGAAAGAAGATTACTAATAGCAATGACTGCCAATTTGCCTCTGCTACCAGCAGAAAAGGTTTTAGACGGATGGTTGTCTATAGTAGAACAATCTGGGACGGATAGTGATGGTAACATAAAGGATTTTGTGGCGTACTTTGAAAAGCAGTGGCTTAAACTGCTGCCACAAATATTAAGCTGTGCTTCCGAAACAAATCGAACAAATAATAGTCTCGAAGGGTGGCACCAAAGATTAAATGGCCGCATTCCACGTAACGCGACTTTTATTCGATTTCTTCAAAAATTATTGATGGAAGCTCAGTGGCAAGACAGGAAAATACGCCATTCCTTATTTGAAACCAATAATCGAAGGAAATGTGACGTGGAATTTAATAAAAAATACAAAAGGGGGCTTCAAAAACTCATAGATAATGAAACTACACCCTTTGAATTTCTACGAAGCATAATTAAAATAAGGAAACAGATATTTAAACACAACTAAGATAGTACTTAAGTTAAGAAGTTATGTTAAGTTATGTATGAGGTTAAATATGTATTTTGTTATGTACCTACTTAAGAAAATGTTGTTATTATAATATGTTCGTTACCTACTTAAACTAAATAAGTCGCCTCAATTTTTAATTCGCTGGAGTTCTGATGTCTTTTGAAATGACTTTGTAAATTTAATATTCCTCAAATGATAATAAATAAATATCACAAAACCATCTTCTTGTTTTATGTTCTTATTATAAAAATATGCCAGTACTTACCATTTTGGTAGAATAGAGACACAAATCGATGTCTAAGTCAAAGAGCTACGAAGCCACTTTATACGTGATATTTATATTTGTAGCCGGAAATACCTATTTCTAATCTAATACCCTATTTATGTATCTAATTGCATGTCTACAAGTAGGTAGGTGTCCCATTGTCAAGTGTGGCATAGTCATATTGCCTGGTAGGCAGTTTGCTTCTTAGTCATTGTAAGATGAAGTTAAAATCCTGCATAGCCATATTGCCTGGTAGGCATTTTGCTTCTTAGTCAATATACAATGAAGATCAAGTGCTACATAGTCGTCTCTCCTGGTAGGCATTTTGCTTCTTAGTCAATATACAATGAAGATCAAGTGCTACATAGTCATATCTCCTGGTAGGCATTTTGCTTCTTAGTCAATATACAATGCAGTTCAAGTGCTGCCTAGTCATATTGCCTGGTAGGGATTTTGCTTCTTAGGTAATATAAGCCTTAGGCTAAATTTCACGTTGACGTTTTGATTTTTAGGCAGCATGATCAAAAAGGTTTGAATATAGGTGTTATTTTTTACGTGGTAACATTTTGTCAATTTAAATACAGGTATTTAATAAAACCGGTTTTACAATCCCTGATATTAACTGTTGTTAAAATATATGAAATGTACACGATGTATACGTGTGTATATAAAGTTGTCTCTCCTGCGGTCAATAGTTAAGAGCTTGTGTGCATATAAGTTTTGTTTTTATATGATAGGTCTAAAGCAGTCCAGGGCCTCTATTCAGGTGCGTTAAAACGATATCGTGTTTGACACGTTTAAGAATCTTTTAAGTCACAGTCGCCATTAATGTAAATGACATAAGATTTATCAAAACGTTGACAATACGGAAACAGGTCAAAAACGATATCGTTATTACCTTGTAGAATTCCACCTGGGGGCCAATTTTTGAAGCTCCGACAAATGATTTGCTATGATAAAGGCGTTTTGACACGACATCCAAAAGAGGGCCCGCTTGTAGATAAAATCGCTGCACAAATTGATTTTATAGTAGATCATCTTTCGTCGGTGATATTCAAAAATCGCACCCCTGACGCCGTTTATGCGGGAATGGGCTTAGCCAGAAAATTTGGTGTCAAAATGTTAACTTCCAGCGTGTCCAAAGAAAAGACGCTAAGCTATATCTGTGCATGACCCATAAAGCTTGGTGTCCTCTATTTCTGCAAATTGGTTTTCCCCGTGTGGTTGCCGGGTTAGAATAGTGCCACTCCATGTCTTCCCGTGGATGTCGTAAGAGGCGACTAAGGGAATAAGGGCTTGTAGTACTGTTAGGCGATGGGCTTGCAACCTGTCACTAATACACTGGTAAACATCTTAGTTTATGTTTTTGGTGGGATATCATTACTTTTTGTAGGTAAGTCTTACCTACTTACTAAAAAATACAATTATTATTTATTTAAACTATTGCCTATACTACTAAACCTACGGTACCTACTTATTATAGGAATTGTAATAATAATAAGTAAATACACTTACCTACTTATAACTATAAAATTATTATTTATAATATAAACTATTGCCTATACTATAATACTATACGTACGTACCTACTTATTAAAGAAATTGTAATAATAATATTACTACAAATTATAAGTTTTCCTTAAGAAAACTTAGCAATTTCGCAGTATAAATCGCAACCTTATAGGTTATCGGATAGGATATCGAGAGACAACCGGACAGCAAGACGGCGCTCGCGCTTATGAGCGCGGCTGCCGCTCGCTCGGCCACGTTCGCGTCAACGGTTCGATTTGATTTTTTGGGTCTACCTATAGGGTGACCCAAAAAATCAAAATTGAAGTGAAAAATGTTCGCTTTACATGATGTCTAATAGTTGCTAAAAATGTTCTTTCTTTGCAGGTATCGTGGATCAGGAAGAGAGATCTCCATATACTCACGGCAGGAATATTAACGTATACATCTGACCAACGGTTTCAGGTAAACTAATTTACAATAATTGGAAATTCCCAAATTTTCTCGATAATAGTACCTTATTTTCTATCTTCATGAAGAATTTTTTTTAAATCGGTTCAATGGTTTAGTTCTGGAAGCGTAACAAACAAACAAAATGTATGGTATAAGAAATTGTTCAACTTGAGTGGCTATGATACCTTTAACTGGGGATTACTTCCAGTGATTTGAAAAATAAAACTTTCTGCTGCATTAACTGGTTAATTCAATCAATATTTAAAACACGTAGTTATTTAGATCGTTCTTTTTAATTCGCTAAAGTATTCAGAAATGCGTACTTTTGCTACTATTTTTACATTGACAACTGTGATTTGCGATACTTGAAACACGTAGCTGTCAAAAATAATCCATACAAATTTAACTCCGGCTGATAACGTTTCTTACCCCCTAAATAGATAGATAAGATAAGATAATCATTTATTGTCAAAACTGTGTACATTATATTATAATAAGATGTCATGCATTACTATACATGCAAATCTAATCCGATTTCGACGACTTTTGAATATGTTGTAGATATTATAAAAAACTAGGTCTGTTAGTTTTCGCCTTTTTTTCCATTAAAAAAAAATCTTGGAAAGGAAAACGTACAGACGTAAACGTAAACGTAAAAGGTGTAAAAATCGTTATCGCATTTTGTATGGATTTTTTTGCTTCACAGTCCTCTTAAGACTTTAAAGAAAGATTCATAAATAAGCTACCAATTCAAATACCGTAAGCTTGCAAACGGGTGTCTATCATTTCATCGAAACATTTCAACAAATGTATTATTTTCATCGAATTTCTTTTCATCGAACGCTATTTTCTGCTGAAACCAAAATAATTATTTTCAAGGTATCTTAAACATCTAACCTAACCTACGTAATCAATGTTTAAGATACCCTGAAAACATAATGGTTTCAGCAGAAAATAGCGTTCGATGAAATGAAATTCGATGAAATGATAAATTCGATGAAGTGATGAGTTACTATAGCGGAGAAAAACGTTATCGCATTTTGTATGGTAATTTTTGCTTCACAAATCGCCACTACTTTAAAAATACCTCGTATCTCACAAATTTGTGATGCACGATTTTAAACTTTATTCTAGTCGCGATTAAGTTTAAAATAGTGCATAAGATACGAGGTTTTTTTCAATATTGTGACGAAATATTAGTAAATACCATAAAGACATTTTTTTTTATTTAATGTCCCAGGTAATAAGGCCAGACAAGTCAGAAAACTGGACATTACAGATCAAGTTTCCTCAAGAAAGGGACGCGGGCATATACGAGTGCCAGGTCAACACAGAGCCGAAGATGTCTTTAGCATTCCAACTCAACGTAGTGGGTGAGTCAGTAATTGAATAAATTATCTTTAGACTAATATATATGTCATCTTTTCAGTCCTGTGTGGTTGCCGGGTTAGAATAGTGCCACTCCATGTCTTCCCGTGGATGTCATAAGAGGCGACTAAGGGAATAAGGGCTTGTAGTACTGTTAGGCGACGGGTTTGCAACCTGACACTTATTCACTGATAAACATCTTAGCCTGATTGTGCAAGATATGGTTACAAAATTATATACAAAAGTTGCTGGTATTCTGTAGGTCTGCTTACCCTACTCAGCGACTGAAGGAGTGACGTTATGTATGTATGTATGTATTCAGCCAGTTCACTTTAACTCGCTGAATGGCATAAACTTGTGTATACATATATTAAATCACGCCTGTTTCCCGGAGGGGGAGGCAGAGACCGGGTACACTACACAATTCTGAAGAGTCATAATTCCGAATTGATCAAAAATTCCGAATTTTCATAATTCCGAATGCATTTTTTTATAGAAGACTTTTTTTTTGATATCGCTTATAAATCAAACCTAACCTACGTATAGCAACTAAATTATGTATTTTATTTAAAATAGCTCCAACGAAAAATTAAATTTCGGACAAATTAATATTCGAAAAAACATAGTTCGGAATTTCAAGGTGTTCCCGCAGAGACCACTTCTTTCCTCCTGCTACGGTCCTGACCTTCCACATTCATACATCGAGTCATGCATGCACGTTGGTTTCGGGTATTTAAGATTCGACCCTTTTTCAGTTTTTTTCCGATTTGCTACAAACAAGTACGCCTAAGGCACCTTACGATTCTTCAACTCACTTTCGTACCGTAAACACTTTATAATAAATGTAAATATCAGGGGACACCTTCTCACCAATTGACCTAGTCCCAAACTAAACTATACTTCTAGTATGGGTATTAAAGAACGATATAAATATACATAGAGAAATACATACTTAAATACATTGAAAACATCCTCATCACACAAACATTTGCTCATACTGTGAATCAAACATGCGACCGTTAGCTTCTTAGGCAGGGCCACTACTAGGGAATATAAATAACCGAAATTGAGTAAGCAAAAGATGGTTTATAACCGGTTTTAACAGGTTATTTTCATCCCCTAGTGACCAACTAGTCCAAAACACGTAAACTTTATTATAACGAAACAGAACAAATATATTATTTATAGAAATGACCTGAGCATAAAGGTTGGCAAGTCTTATAAGCCTGCTTAATATAAGTTGTCAAAGTTAGCAACTTGACGGTAGACAAATTCCCTTGATATAACAAACTGCTTACTTAGCAAGCAATGTCTTGGGAAAGAAAATACTCTGGTACTAAAGACGGGAGGGTATTTATTTAGTAAAACAAAATACTATCCTGTTTCCTAAAGGTTTAAGATTAAGCCATTCCAAAAAACACATTCTGTAGGAAGCCAAATAGGAGATAAAATATAATTTCTTAGAATACCAATATCATTGGTTTTTCTAATTAGAAATTGAGTCTGATCAAAGGGACTGAAGATACGTAAACGTAATAAGTTGATTTGTATTGATACATGAATAAATAATAGATGTGTAAATAAATATACCGGGACAATCTCACACCAAAATTGGCCTAGTGCCAAACTAAACTCTAGGCCTATACTATGGGTTCTCATAAACATACATAATATGGGATTAACATACTTATTCACATAATATTCATTGTCTTATGCAAGATGATTTTGATAAACGTAATGGTTATCGAAAATGTGATTGTACACCGTTTTACAGAAACTCATTTAATAGAATGTCTTCGCAGAATTTTCATTTCAGAGAAAGCTAATTTTTGCTGTAACCTTGCTGTTTTCAGATTATTTTTTGGTCACAGGTCTAACCTAACCTAACCTACGAAACTCATGCTTAACATTATCTGAAAACATAAAGGTTTCAGCCGAAATTAGCTTTCTATGAAATGAAAATTCTGCGAAGTGATACATTCTATGAAATGAGTTTCTTTAATACAAGGGGACACAGGATTCTCGCATAACATTTTTTCAGTTTTCTAAAATCAGTTACTAGCGACAGGCATCCCGCGTCAATACACTTTAATATCTCGCAGAAATCGTTTTAGAAAACGATAATTCGAACAGACAAAACACGCAAAACGACTTATAAAAGTAAGGAATTTCAATACAAACCGATAGAAATTGATTCGTGAAAGTTGCAGCGTCAGGAAATTTCGTTTATAAACCGAACAACGCCATATCTACTTTTCCCCAGTGGCTTTGTCGATTAAGATAGAACATTACAGGCTGAGTTGCACTTTGTGCATTAAATAGGGCGATTCCAGCTAATGGAGCCACATCTTTACCAGGAATACTTCAAACACAGGCCATTATTATAACTTCTTACTTTAAACTTTAAACAGCCTGGCTACGCAGTCTACACTGGAATTTTATAATACAGGTTACTCCTCAGGGTTGGCAACGCATTTGAGGTCTCAGAATTACAGTCTTGAGATTATAATCTTGAGAATTCAAAAGTCTGTGGGCCTCAGAATCCACTTACTATCAAATCTGAATGCTCGTGTGCTCGCAAATTACTTGACATAAAAAACATGTAAAATGTCGCAAAATAATAACTTAATATACGTTTGGAAAGATTTATTCATGTAAATTATGTAACTGAGATTTGATGCTAAAAATTTAGAATAGCTAACATATAAAATTCTCGTGTCACAGTGTTAGTTAACATACTCATCCGAAACGGCTCGACCAATTTTTATGAAATTTTATATGCATATTCAGTAGGTCTGAGAATCGGCTATTGTCTATTTTTCATACCCCTAAGTGACATGAAAGAAACAAAAAAAAATTGCAGCGAGCGAAGCCGTTGGCAGGTCGCTAGTATAATATAATTTCCAACCATTCCTTTTTCATGACAAAGGAGTTAATAAACAAGCCAAACGTGTCGTTAGTAAAGAAGATTGCATGAATCCAACAAAAGAGTTCAATGCGGACAAAATTTGGCACGGAATCCCTGAACTCCTACCAAAAACTACCCTCTCAATAATAACATCTTTCTAATCGACAAAGTTCTCAAGTCGAAGACTGATTGACTTTCAGACGAGTACATCAGTTCGCCGATCGAAACTTCCAGAAGTTTCGACTTCACGAAATATTGCTTTATTTTTCTGCCTTGGCGGGTTTAGGGGCGGTATATTATATTGGAGATTACGTTATTTGAGTTATGTGCGATCATGAAAATGTTGGCAATATTTTTGCCCACGTTTCAACATATCAACGAGTTTATAAAGTCGAGTGTAAAGCAAGATAACGTAAAGATAAACAAATTACATTATAAATAAATATGACGGGACAATGTCACACAAATTTACCTAGTCCCAAACTAAGCTCTAGGCTTATACTATGGGTACTAGGCAACGATAAACATACTTATACAGAGAAATATATAAATACATAGAAAATATCCAAGACTCAAGTAAAAATAATCGTGGTCATCACACAAATATCTGCCCTTAACGATTTGAACCCGAGACTGCTAGCTTCTTAGGCAGGGTCACTACTTACTAGGGCAACGTGCCATCAGCATTAAGGAATTTAAAATATTATTTGTAATCCAATATCTCCATAAAGATCTTTTGTAGGATTTGGCACCCGTTTATGCAATCAAAAGACCATTTGAGAAACATTGATTTTACATTGTGGGAAGCAAGTTTTTGCAAATTTTGTATAATGATCATACCTCGCAACGGATGTAGCAAAACCGTAGCATTTGACAGTTTGATGTTAGGGTTGGCGATTACGATGAATAATTTACTTACTTTATTGTATGTATGATTAATAAGTAGGTACAATTTAATGATAAGTAAACAAACCTTGTATTGCACCTTGTTTAATTTTCTATCAAAGAAAATAGATTAGTATAATTATCAATGTCATCAATGTTAAATGCGTTTTAATGTGTCTGTCATTTTGTTGATGAAATCAATTATTTTCTGTATTTCATTCAAATATTAATATTAAATCTTTATTACTTGAGAACATTGGTGTACTGGAAAAAAACGAACCATATATTTTTTGTATTGTACATATGTGCAGTAAATATAAAATCAAAGAAGACAACGTCGTCAAACATTTAGCTAGTAGAAGCCACCAAAAAAAAAAATGGTTACTATTCACATTTAGTTTTTCTTTTAAAAGATAAACCAGGATTACGGGTAAAAGATGTCAAAATTTAGTGTGTTTCACATTTAGGCTCTAGTACCTAGCCATATGAAGAGGAAACATCAAGTGACCATATACAATAGAGAAGAAGGTTCAGATGGATCACAGCTTGTATATAAATCACGATGGTGCTTTTCATTCATTCCATTATGGATAAGGACGTAATTATACAAGAACATAGTTAATTTAAAAATAATGTCGAGGTAAATAAGATATTAACAATATAAATTTGATGATTTAAATAACATTGTGTTTTTATGCATTCCTAGTACATAGTGACAACCCTGACGTACATTTGCTACAGATTTGCGGGTTCAATTACAGGGTATGATAATGATACAATACATACATACATTAAATCGCGTTTGTTTCCCAGAGGGGTAGGCAGAGACCACTTCTTTCCACCTGCTACGATCCTGACAAATCTCTTTCGCTTTTTCAACATTCACACATCGAGTCATGCATGCACGTCGGTTTCTGGTACTTAAGATTTGGCCCTTTTCCAGAACTTCCCGATTTGATTCAAAAATGTTCGCCAAGGGCGGCCCTTCTGACCCTTCCACTCACCTATATATCTCTTTTGTAAATCTTCTCTCATCCATTATTTCCAAAGACCAAACCATAATGATACAGTTTGCCAAATTGTATGATGATTTGGTTAAACATTTGTGAATTTTGTTGTATTATACTGTAAAACTGATGAGTTCAAAGGAACAAGGGACTCCTACAGCCTTTGACCAATTTTCTGACTGGAATATGACAGTTCAAATTCAAATTCAAATTCATTTAAATAAGTTTCACGATTTTACACGAGGTATTCGCTCTTTCCTTCAATGTGGTTACAGTAATTATAAATAAATGCTGCTAATTAAAATGCAGTACTAAACAAAAGGTTTTTATTTTAAAACGTCCTTCTTATTTAATCGGCTAATACCGCCTCTTAAACATAATCACGAAGTACCACATTTTATTTTGATGGTTTGTCACGGTTGGTAAAACCACTCAGAAATGTTTTAAATATGTTTTTTGATCATAAGTGTTGTAGGTACTATATTTGTTCAAACCATTTAATGATTAATAATAAACAGCACCGCGTCACCGCCAATACTAATCAAGCGGCAGACTGCAGCAATTAATTTTGGCTTATGTGGTGAAATATTAAAATTAACCGTCAACATGTCATTTAAATCTGTGAAAATGATGCAGTTAAATTTTTCACTTTATCGCTATTTCATTGGAAAATGGTCCATTTTCCGTAGATATACAGTAGTACATTTAATTTCCGCCTATCCGACTGTCATTGTGGAAAAATCTGGTGATTAGATCGTTACCCAAGTGATGAAAATGATAAATTCCTTCCCGAGATATTTAGGCGCCTAGGGCACAATTGATACTTTCACCCGACTTCATTGCAATCTGTTATCAATCAATCAATCTCTTATCACTTAACTTTTTTATTTCGACTGATAGCAAAGTAATCAAAAAACGGTTCTATATTATTGCCACTAACTGTGTCGTTAGGTTTTGTCATACAAAAACTAGGAGAGTTTTGACACAATTTCAAAATGGGTTAAAAAAAAGTCCAATTTATCCCCTAATGGCTGTATGAGATTTTTCCATGGCCTAAAAGAGCCAAAAATGGCTGAGTGTTTAACCAATGTTTTATTTAAAATAACTTTCCACCTTTGATATAAATGCCATCTTCAGCCCGCTAATGAGATATATAAATCATAACTTTCCAAACGGGCGGGAATAATTATACAGGTTAAATAAACACATAATTATACCTAAAACTCTTTCGTGACTGTGTGTCTAGTACTGACAGACAAGCACATCCTAAACCGGTGAACCTAGGAACTTTAAATTTGAAGGTAATAAATATTCTTTGAGGCTCTGGGGAAAAAAAAGGATTTATAGGTGAAAACGCGGAAATTGAATTCTACACGTACAAAGTCGCTGGCATCCTCTAAATGTGAAATAAATTTTATTCAACATATTGGCTCTATGATTGTTTGCTTTAAGTTGGTTTTACTAAGTCATACACAGTTCTATTCTGGTTTTACATAAGAACAGCTATGTTGTTAAAAGTCTAGACAATAGATCTTACTAAGTTCGAATAAAATAACTAAGAAAAAACTTAATTATTACTTCTACTATACATAACTATTAAACAGACATAGGTTTTTAAAAAAAATATACCTTTAACCTACATTTCAAACACACAAAACAACGACATCCATATTTTTTTACCTTGTAACAATTTTTCGCAAAACGGTAATAAAAACCTTCAAAAGGTGAGTACTTTTTACTCACTGTGTACAAAAATATTAAAGAACATTTTAAGCCTTTTTACGATTCATCAAAAATATTATGAATCCTAATTCGAAATGGTTTTTACAAAACTAATACTTCAAAGCCTGTTGGCAAACCTAATATTATTTCCACGTAATGGAAAAAAAAAATCAATACCTGAAAGTCTAGAAATGAAAAGGAAAATTTTATTCCCTGGATAATAATATGCAGAAATCCTATTACGGATTTCAGTTTTATTGATTAAAATAATTAAGGTACTTTCTTTAAGCCTTACTACCAATTTCACCATACGATGTTAAATTTAATCAATGTTAATCGACTGTTAGTTAACGCTCTAATTGTCTATTAAGTGGTTAACATCGTTTGTTGAAATTGGTACTTAGTATTACTGATTAAGAGGGTTTAAGTTCTAATCTCTAGCAGAGCGTCGGTGGCCTATAATTGGCTAAGGAGGTGAACTCATGACCGTCAGGTTCTAGTTCGAATCCTCCGCGGTCACCATGTACCAATGAGTTTTTCTACCTTAAGTACAATACCTGTGAGGCTAGACAAGTTGCATTCTACAATCGTTAGCGATTATGTTTCGATAGAATGTATGGAATTGACGTAAGCCACCGAGATAGCACCACGTGACTACCCGCTGGACTACGTTAATTCCATACATTTGTCTATCGAAACATAATCGCTAACGATTGTAGAATGCAACTTGTCTAGAACCACAGATGCTCTCACAGTGAAGGAAAAACATCGTGAGAAAACCTGCACATTTGAACAGCTGTGTGTGTAAGAGGATAATTGCACTAATGGTCCTAAAGAGGTCGAAGTGCATTCGAAATGGCCCAGTAAGACAAGATAAAAGGAACTCTAGCTCTTAACATGCAATGTTTCTAATCTCACTTATGATTTATTTTTGCCCTCAGAAGCCAAGGCTCATGTCCTGGGTCCAGCAGACCTGTACGTCAAGACAGGCAGCTCTTTGATGCTGACCTGCGTCTTAAGCCAGGGTCCTCACGACCTTGGAACCATATTTTGGTATAAGGGTAAGTATCAATGATTAACGGTTAACCCATGTTTCACTGACTCTCATTTCATAGAACGTATCACTTCAGAGAATTTTAATTTCATAGACAAGCATTTGTAGGCGCAGGAGTTTAGATTTTTAGTTAGTTTAGATAGTTGCAAGTCTAACACAACTTAACGTACGTAATGAATGGTTAAAACTACCTGAAGACAGCAGGTTTTCAGCGGAAAATAACTTTCGATTAAATGAATAGGTAAGATGATGATGATGATGGGTGGGGACGCCCGGCCGGAGCAGGCGGGCGGTCGACCAGTCTCCCGGTCAATCCGCCCTGTTCCCCTTGGTTGAGCCGTAGGTTACTGGCCCGGCGACGCTCCCATCCAGCATGGATTCCATCTTCTTGTTTTCCTACAGAACAAAAGTGGGTCCTGTGGGTGCTTTTAAGTGCTTCTGACAATAGTTTGTCCTCTCCGAATGTGTGGTATCTCAGTGATGAGTACATGACGCACTCGGCTAGGAAGTGTTGGCTTGTTTCCTCCTCGCAACAGTGTGGGCATTGGGGATATTTATCGTCGACAAAAATGCAATACCGCAACAATTGCTAATGCCGCGTTACTGACTTGTGGCAAATTTTACAGGAGAGCATTAAAATTCGATATCTTTGTGTTCATTGATGTCGGACTTACCCAAACTTTAATTTAACACATTTGTTAGTTACTTGGCATTAGCCATTGTTGGTTAGGTGGTATTGCAGTTTCATCAACGTTATGTATTTATACGAGCTTTAAGTATTTACCTAAAACTACACAAAAGTATTTACCCAAAAACTTGGATAATTACCCAGATGTGATATATACCCGCAGCCGCTTTAGTAAACTATTAACAAATTGAGATAATCTTGGGGAGAAGCCCAGTTGTTTAATTTCTTGTAAGTTACCTTTTGAATTAAACTACTCGAATTGTTAGATTACTATTGATTAAATAAATGTGATAGTAAAAGCTTTTCATGATTTAGTGGCAGTGTGTTGTCAATATTTTGATAGCTCATATTTACTTGTCAGTAATGGCTGCCGAATTAAAAACATGAAGCACGTCAAAGGCAATGGTTTAATATAGTTGAATAGATATTTGTTCAAACATTATGTCCAGGCGTCATATAAGTTTCTCCAAAAATAAATACTTGACAAAAAAAATGAGCCGAAAATCCCCAATTCCGCAATGGGATTAATAACTGAAATATACCAAACAATGATATCAGTGAAAACTCGTAATTAACGCAGAATTTTTCATTCCCCAACCAATTATAAAAAAAGCTTTTTTTTAAAGACAAACTCGTTACACTTCAAAAGTCAGTCAAAGTAAAAACTATAAGACCACTTTCTTGTTCTGCGAGTACCAATTCGATACACACACACATAACATCACGCCTTCATTCCCAGAGTGGGTTAGGCAGAGCTACAGAAATACCAACAACTCTAAAAATACTTGTTTATAATTCTGGAACCACATTCTGCATATTCAGGCCAAGATGTTTACCAGTATAATTAGTGACAGGTTGCAAGGTCGCCTGACAGTACTACAAGCCCTTATTCCCTTAGTCGCCTCTTACGACATCCACATTACATACATTTATAACACATTCTGAAACGGCCGCAATTAACTAAGTAACGTAAAGTTAAGTAAGTTAGGCAATCAATCGTAGTATCCGACTATCAGGTTCAATTCTCAGTGGTGTAATCTTCCGCCGTACGAGTTAGTCGGCGAGTGACTTAACTGCGAAGTTAAATTAGTTAACTTGGTCTTAGGTTGGGGACTTAAATTTTTTGTGCGGTGTTTATTGGGAATTTCCACTGATATCTCTCCTAACTCGAGGGGTGTCAAAAGGACCCTATTATCAAGTAACTTTTTCACAGTTTTGTATGCTACTAAGGTTGCTATAAAAGCAATTTAATAGTCAAAATAAAACAACGTTAAAGTTAAAGGGCAGGGCTTGATGACGATGATGATATCGTGATATTCTTCAGACTAGATAGTCTCGAAATTTTTCAATTTTACACTAATATTGTACGTTCAAGGACTTTAATTGTAATACCACTATGGAACCCTGTCATAATGACTGCATTAATCATTAATTTTAGCTTTCTTTCACGTGGTTTGACGCTGTCATTATGACAAGGTTCCATAGTGGCATAACAATTAAAATCTTTGATTGTACATGCAAAAGTTGATGAACGGAAAAGGGAAGAGGTATTCAATATTTTTTAACATACAATATCAAGTAATGCAATCGAGTTTTAAAGCTTTCTTTTAATTAGACTTTATTATGTCAGTTCCCAATATTCAAATCGTGGATAGATTTAGCTACCGTAAAATAAGGTGAATAGGTACTAAGTGGTTAATAGGGAGTGACACAAACTTTATTTTCATTCAATTGTTCTTATTTGTAACAACTTATGCTTTATTTTAGGTTGTGTTTTATTCACCACTTAGACCATATTCACCTCATTTTACGGTACTTCGATTTGAACTAGTGTATGTGGCAAATGTGTAATTTTAAGTCGACGTTACCTAATCCATCTGCAGTTAGCATAATTGGAAACGGGCTTCTGTGAGCTCTGGTTGCATAACATAGAACATTGCATCATTATTCAGCAAATTGGCTTTGCTACGAGTATCTATCTGTTTACGTGATTTATTATAGAGGGAACTTAGGTAAATAACCTAGGGGGTTATTATGACCTAGCTATGCAGTTTATTTTAGGCTTTGTCAGTTATATAGCTCTGTCCTTTTCTCTGAGCGTAAACAGAACTGCATAGCTATGTCATAGTAACCCCCCTGTATAATAATGAAGGACAGAGCTATGACAGTTATATAGGTACTACGATAAACATACTTATATAGAGAAATAAATACTTTAATACATAGAAAACATCCAACACAGGAACAAATATTCGCGTTCATCACACAAATATCTGCTCTTACCGGGATTTGAACCCAGGACCGCTGGCTTCGAAGGCAGGGTCACTCCCAACTAGGCCACCGTGTCGTCAAAAAAGTACAAAAATAAATGATAAAAACCTGCGAAATAATGACGATCTCTTCTTTGAGATCTAATATATCTTAAATGACCCAGTGAAAATGTGATTGGATGGATGAATGTTTATTTCTGGTCCAGTGAAAAGATGGATGGATAAATATTTATTTCTCAATCACACCAGAACGGCTGAATTGATCTGGAAGAACTTTAGCTTTAGATAGATTATATTCTGGAATAGGACAAAGACTATGTTTTAACCCGAAAAATTTGACAGTTTCCGAGAAAACAGTGATAAATGATTTCTAAGCGGACGGAGTCGTGCGCAAAATTTAGATAATGAATAAATCTCTACACAACCCTAGCAAAACGTTTTAGTTCCACCACCTCTATTTTTGCCACCATTACTCTTAAGTCAACTTAATAACGTCTGCCCATGACTAATTACGCAATAGTTTACGCTAACCCTTTCCAACTCCCAACTTGACGTCACCGAAGTCAAACTCAACATAAATCCAACCAAATTGCGTTGCCCCGAAAATAAACAAATGACCCCAGTAAATTACCAGTCATAATTTGACATTCCAAATTCAGCAGCTTTTTATCTCCACTCTATCTGACCCTTACTATTAGTTAACAGTGACAATACTCGCTAGCGAGTCGAATGCTCTCTCTCAAAGAATCGTAATAGAATAAGAGGGACAGAAGCCCTAGCCAAGATACGTTCGCTAACTAGCGTTTCTATTCGTTTTGTGTTTAAACCAATCGCGTCACAGGTAGATCACGTCGTACGGAAAGTCACGTTTTTTATGGCAATGAGAGGGCAAACGAGCACATAGACAACCTGATGGTAAGTGGAAACTGTAACCCGTAGACATGCGCATTCACAAGACTGCAAATGCGTTGCCAACCCTGAGGACAAAGATGGAATGCCTCTATGCTAGTTATTTCACCGGCTGTCTTATCCCCAAACCAGAACACAACAACCAACGTGATCTACCAGTGACGCGATTGGTTTAAAAACCAAACGAATAGAAACGCTAGTTAGCGAACGCATCTTGTCTACGGCCTCAGGGGCCCTAGCCAAAATGCAAACGCTTCTAACGTTTTTCTTTTCTATCGCTCAAAATGTACGGGATAACATTCTCGTGCGTTTCGATAAACCACGTGGTCGACTGTCATCCCATACATTTTAAGCGATAGAAAAGAAAAACGTTAGGAGCGTTTGCATCTTGGCTAGGGCTACTGAGTATTTGACTCGCTAGCGAGTAGTCACTACCAACTCATGGTAAGGGAACTGGTTTGAACTGGCTGCCGTTTCCTATGTATATTTTACTTGCATTGTTAAACGTCCGTTCGCGTGTTCCGACGCTAGTTCCCATAGAATGATTTGGAATTACTGTTTTGCGTTCCAAATCAGATTTGGTTTCTAACAATACCATCAGACTGGTTGACAGAGGTTCGAGGAATTTTGGTTTTGTTGCTAGCTGTTGATGGAATAGGTTTAATGTGCAGCCATTAGGAAAAGTAGATGTTAGTAAAGCTACTTGAGCCCTGTTATTGTTTGCTTTATTATATTTTATTAGGCATTTATATAACAGAGGCAGAGAATCATACATACAAATTACACGCTAGTAGATCGCTTAATATATTAAAAAAACCAGGCAAGAGCATCAAAACTATCTCGAAAAACAACAAGTATAAACATGTTTTCTATTTGAAGTTATTTGGTGCTGACAGCTGTCTTAGATGATTTGTAGTTTTGGCTGTATAAGGTGATAATGGTTTAATAATAGCTATTCACCACATATCTATGGGTATATAAAATTCTATGTGTACAAAATGTATGGTAATATTCCTTGAAATGTCGAAACTCATTTCATCGAATGTGCCGTTTCACCGAATTTAATTTCATCAAATTTATATTTTGTAACTTTGATATGAGTAGTTTCTGAGTGAGTGTTACATACAGACAGACATACAGACGAACCCTAAAAAACCAACTAACTAATAATTACAATTATAAATAGGCAATAATCTGACATATTTCGGTTTTATTGGTCCTTTATCACGAGATTACTTGATTTCCGATTTTTCATGATAAACTAAGCCTTCAATGGGGTAACCTATCGCAACCTCGAAAAGTTTTTGACCGAATTTCATTTGACCGAAAACATTTCGTTTTTTATCGTTTCTCCGATGGCACGATTCGTAATTTTTTTATTTCACCATTTGACTTTAAGTAAATGGTTCGTTAGTCCAAGCAACTTTTCTCCTTGTAGTCACGTACCCTATGTATTGTTACGTATTTTATTTCAAAGCCCATTTTTCATTACACCAATGCTACAACTAGCCTGTGGATCGTTTTGTATTTTGTTTCTTAACCCATTTTTCACTTCATCAATGTTACATATAGATTTTGCTACGTTACGTCAAATATTCATTTCGGCCAAAAAATCTTGCTTGTAATTAGTTTCAACTATCTACAAAATGCAACGAGCAAGACGAGTCAGGGCAGAACCGACTCAGATAGGTTAGGTTAGAAGGCCAAGGCGGGAGCTTTGCTCCCGCCTTGGCTTTCGAGGTTATTTTTTTTCTGCCCCGAAAAACTTGCTTAAGTATAATTTATCCAGACAATGCAAAGATCGAGCCGTAATATTGGGCAAAGGATACTAAGGTAAAATCAGAAATAGGAAAAAGACAAATAGACAAAGCATTACATTGGACAACTGTTGATACGCCGAAACCAGTAATGAGGTATAGATAATTTGTCAAATCGTTAAAAAACCAAAACAAGTAATGAATAAATAAAACTATTCGAAATGATCATTCGGCCAAACGTAAAAAAACCCAAACCATAATTGACGAAAAGTATTTGTCGAACCGAAATTCGGTCAAACATTTTTCGAAGTTGTGATAGGTAACCCTTCAATGGACCTGAATCTTAGTTCTCCAAAACAACCCATTTCTAATCTAACACCAATCAAATATTCCTCCATGACTCCACCATTCTTAAACGCTGTTTTTTTCCAGGATCAAAATTAATAGAGTATAAGGAATTAGAAGAGAACGAGATCGTTGAAGAGCCAAGAGTTCGCTTGAAGACTCAATGGACCGAGCAGCTGACGTCACGACTAACAATCGAGAAGCTGTTACCAGGTGACAGCGGGAACTACAGCTGCGTGCCAACGATGGCTGAAGCTGCTTCCGTAAATGTTCACGTCATTAATGGTAAGATCCCACTTCCAAATCAGAGCAAAGGCATTGTCACCAACAATCTGTCCGGTCCTGGGGGGGTTATTATGACATGGCTAAGCAGTTTATTTTACGGTGAGCGTAAGGGACAAAGCTATAATAACTAGCATAGAGGCATTCCATCTTCGTCCTCAGAATTGGCAATGCAATTGCAGTCTTGTGAATGCGAATGGCTATGGGTCACAATTTCCACTTACCATCAGGTGGCCTGTGTGCTCGTTTGCCTTCTCAATGCCATAAAAAAATCACCAGTTATATAGCACTGGAGGGTTATTATGACGTAGCTATACAGTTCAGTTTACGGTGAGCGGAAAGGACAGAGTTATATAGCTCCGTCCTTTTCTCTGAGCGTAAACAGAACTGCATTGTTTTGTCATAATAACCCCCCTAAGTTTTTCACCTATACATTATTAGTTTGGGACTATATCAAATCTCATTTACATGAGGATATCCCTGTTGGAATAATCATTTTACCTCTCATCCATCCAATGAATATTAAATGGAAGAATAAGAAGAAGAAGAAGAAATACATTTATTCACAGCCATAAGACACACATACGTATAAATAAAACATTATACATTAAAGAATATTAAGGCAACCGGAAAAGTGTGTCGTCACGTCAGTGAAACGGACTCTGGCTCAGCAAAATGCCGAGGTGTCAGACACCTGCAGCGCTGATTTTCAGCCAGAACCGACAGTGACTCACGGAACGCTGTACAAACATACAATGGCTTCAAATGGCTTCTTCATTCTCTCTGCAATTCTTCGCAGTCAGCAACAAAATAATGGTTGTTCCAAAAAGTTTTTTACTGTGTTTTGATTTCATCTTTTTCTACAATATTTTACCAGGGCTGAGATTCGACACGGTAAAAACGGTATCGTATTTGACGTATTTCCGTGTTGTCAAGGCTTTGATAAAACTTTATGTCATTTACAATAATGGCGACTGTGACATATACGATTTTAAAACACGTCGAACGCGATATCGTTATAACGCAGTAGAATAGAGGCTCAGGGCTGAGATTCTACACGGTAAAAACGATATCGCCTTTGATGTGTTTCCTTGTTGTCAAGGTTTTGATAACTCCTATGTACTTGACAGTAATGGTGACAGAGTTAACGATACTAAAATCATTTTAATGCAGTAAAATAGGGGCCTTGGACGCTCAATGTTAAGTACGAGTGTTTGTTTCTCCATGAGATAGAGGACCCTCTCTCCATCGGTCTGTCAATACTTCTTTAATATTATAAATGCAATGCCACTGAGCCGATTTAAATGAAATTTGGTACGAAAATAGCTTAAACCCCGAGAAAGCGCTTATATTACTTTTTACTGCAATAAAAGACATATCTACACGGGAATTTCAAGCAGCAACTACATAAAAATAAAATAAAATATCAGGGGCATCTCACACAAATTGACCTAGTCCCAAAGCTCTAGGCTTGTACTATGGGTACTAGACAATGATTGACTTACTTAAATAGAGAAATACACAAACACATCGTCGTCTTTGACATAACACGCAATGTATACTGTGACTTACTTTGGAAAATAAATATCATTCATTCATTCATTCATACTTAAATATATACTATATAGAAAACATCCAAGACTCAAGAACAAATATTCGCGCTCATCACACAAATATATGCTCTTACCGGGATTTGAATCCAGGATATGGCTTCAGAGGCAGGGTCAATCCCAACTAGGCCAACGTGTCGTCAAACTGGTATTTAATTATTTTTTCCTTTTAACAGGAGAGCATCCAGCTGCCATGCAACATGGCAACGCGAACACAGCCTCCCCCTGCGCTCTCTCAGTGAACCTTCTTATCTCACTGTACTGTACTTTGGCCACCCTGTACACAAGCACAGTGGACGGGTTCAGATGAAAATTGGACAAAGTGGCTTTAACTAACATTTGATCATAACATTTGGAATAACTAATGTTTAGTAGTCCTAATGTATCGTTTGTCCTAACTTCTTCAAAGGTTTGTATTTGTATTTTTAGGAAAAAAGGGTTAGTTAAATAAAATAAACTAGATAACGAGAATTATACAAACATATAAGTAACTTTATGGGTCAAACAAACGAATGTTTAACTTTCAATATTATTATGAAACCTCTGCTAATCCCAAAAACGAATGAGTGTTTTTTTTTCGGGATAATTATCGTTAGGTCTTGCGGTACATTAGGACACACAATATTTTTGGCAAATAATGACCTACTGTTGGATCAAAGGTTCAAACCAATTGTGAATGTAATTTAATGTTCGATTGAAGTTTTATATGTCGAATAGTTGTATAAAAATGTAAAGGTAGGTTAAGGTAGATTTTCTTTTGTTGTATGATATTAGTTAATAAAAAATTGTGTGTAGCGAATTGTCTTCTTTAAACACCAGGTTAATAATAAAATTATTTTAAAAAAGTGCTCATAAAATGTAGCACGTTATTGTAAATTTTATTTTATGTTTTTATGAAATCTAGCCCAAAAGGGAAACAATTTCTCTATTAAGTAGATAATTAAACAGTTTTTATCAACCTTGTCTTCTGCTTCTTAATAATAGTTTTCTATGATGTTAAATATTCATTTTTTTATATATAGTATATATATCATCCAAGAGCAAGCTAGCAAATTTAACAATGGAGTAAGAAGTTTTGTATGTATTCAAGTACAGACTTTTTTATTATACAATTAGATTAAGTTTAAAAAATAGTATAATAAAAATCCTATTTTATCTTTTTACTTGTAATTATACTTTAATACGTTTTTCCATTGAACTGTTTTGCATATTTCAAGATTTTAATTCAAAAAAATAGGTGTAATGAATAAAAAATCCTGCAACTTAATAATAGAACACCGTTTTCACTCTATGCCAAGACACTATTTACTTGAAACAAACGCACTACATTGACCAACGTGATCATATACAAATCTTACCACGTAAGAGCCAATGTAAGTATTTTATTAGTAACATTGTAAATTCAACCTTGTCGAATTCACTATAGGATGCTTTTTATGTTTGGTATTATGTCAAGTGAAAATCTGGGGATCCGGCAGGTTAAAGTGTGACCAAAAAGTCCGAATCACGTCGGGCTGTTTGCTAACGACACCTTCAATGGCATCAACACGCTAGGCGTGTCCGATTTCTATGGAAATAGAAGGCTTGGCACTGAACGCGAGTAAACCGTAGCAGTGTTTATTTTGATTAAAGTTGTATAATTTACAGTGTGTTCCTTTTTCAATGTAATAAAAAAACTTTTTTTAATAAATTTATTTGAGGCGAATGTGTTTGTACACTTGGCATTATTATATAAAATATTGTGTTAACAATCTAAAAAACAAACGATGTTCCAAAATATTTATTGATTTAGAAATAAACAATTACAACTAAGTAAAAAATATTTAATATATTTTCGATTATATTATGCAGTCGTTAAAAAATAATTGATAAAAATAATCACTTCTTGACACAACTAGCAAGCAATATCACAATAAAATTATATATTTGAAATAAATAGTTTCATGCACCAAGGTTAAATAGCACATTGAACATTATGATTAGTAACACAATAAATCTTATTAATTCGCTTTAGATATAAAAACGAAAGCATTTTTAGTGTTTTTTTTTATGTGTAGTTAAATGATATGTGTATTTATGTTATGTATTATTTGTTTTTTAAATCTAATCGTCACGATAAACAAAGAGATGGATATATAAACAACTCGACGTAAATAATAAAAGGATTAGTTACACTTTATAATAAAATCTTAATAAATATGACGATTTCTAAAAACGAGCACACAATCTTTATTTTATTGTAATTCCAATGAAGACTTAAAATAAACCATTGTTGGCGATTTTTGACGAATATGGTCTAGTTTTAGTAGTAATTGTTTATGGTATTTCCTTTAACAACGAGTAGCATCGCAGAAACGACTTGTGTGACCAAAATGAATTTTAAATTGTTTTTCTTTTTCTAGCTTCGATTTTAATTCAACGACATCGATTTGTAATTTATTTAGAATAATTTTAAATCAATCTTAGCATTGTTATAAAATTAGTTAGCCTTTGTTAATTGTATAAAACTTTTTTTAATGTTAGAAAATAGAAAAATAGTTAAACAATGGAAATAAATTATCACTTATTTATTTTTGTAGTAAATCAAGTAAGAAATAAAAATAAAACTTTATAAATATCTGTAAATTAATGTAAATAAAAAAACTTGTAAATAATTATTTTAAATGTACGTTTTATGGATCAATTAATACCTTTAAATTTTTCGTTTAGATTTTCTGTTGTATCTATAGAGTTTATAAATGTGAGAGTTTTTTTTAAAGAGTTACAGAAATAGAGACAGATGGAAATGTTTATAACAATAGAACTAAGGAGAACTTTGACAAATAAAGATAGTGTCTAAAATTGGGACTTTTATTTGTTTAAATTATTGTTTTAAACACTAATATAATCATAGTTCTCACAAAAATAAAACCGACTATACTTGTATCACTGATATTTATTCACACTAAGTTTTGTCAAAAAAATCGGTTGTTTGTAAAGTCGGATTACTGACGATAGTTGAACGTGTCAACGTCACTGATGGAATGGTTTTTAAAAGATTTTTTTTATTTTATTTGTTTGATAGATATTTTGTATGGATATAGAGAAGGAGGTAAATGGAAATCACAATTGAATTGATCAAGTTACATTTATTTGTACGCATAAATACAATTATGTCAATTTTTGTTTATTTTTTTTAAATGAACAAAGTTATTACAAGTACGAATGTGCGTTCCATCTTAAATTTAAAATTTAAAATTTGGAAACACCATTAAAAAAATTGTAACTCTAGCTTTTAAAAAGCCCGCCTCAATATGTTTGATAAAGGAGAAAATTATTTTCTTTTACGGCTGGCTGGTCCAACCTGTCATTTCAGACACGTTATGATATGTGGAAGACTTAACATTTATGTTTTAATTTTTTGAAATCTTAGCTACGCTCGATAATTATTTCGATCGAATAGTTAAGCCATTGATTTTTTACTCATCATGAAATAGTTCTGGGGGGTTATCATGAGCTAGCTTTGCAGTTCTGTTTACGGTCAGCGTAAAGGATAGAGCTATGGCGGTTATATAGCTCTGCCCTTTTCTTTTTTTTTTTTTTATAGCTCTGTTTTTTTGTTTTTTTTTTTTTTTTTTTGTTTTTTTTTTTGTTAACTTATTGTTATAGTTTTGTCAATTATAGCATAACCTACAATCGCTGCACTAGCGGACCGATGCTATTTATTTTAATGATGAAAGCACGAATATTCGACAATATAATCACTGAACATATATTTACTATCGAAAGAATCTTTACCTTTATCGCCGCAATTATCGTTGCTATAAACAATTGACACCACATTCACTTTTCACTGCACTTCATACTTGACGAAAACATGTAAATGTATTATTGTATAGCAGCTGTCCACGCGGACGCATCGCTCACTCAAGTAGGAGAGAAACAGATGTCGAACGCTGCCGAACGCGGAGGCCGATTGCGCCTCTTTGTCGCTCGTTCCGCGCTCTCGCTTGCACTTCAAGCCTTAAATGGAACGCCTCAGAGCGAGGTAACGCCGCATGAGTCATGTTTTTTCGTGCGTGCAGCCGGCTCCTTCGAATTATAAGACGTTGTCACGTCAAAAATATTCTTTGGACAAGGTATTGTTGCCGCGTTTACTTTTTTTTTGGAAAAACTTTTACTGCTTATTAAGACCAAACGAATGACTCCTAACACGGTGGGTCTACGTTAAGTATAGCAAAGATCCTGGCACCACCTTCCGACTTCATCATGAGATCAGCTCTTCAATGCCATAACTTATTAATATTGCAGTTTACACTTCAGTCCATTCTATACCTACATACATAACATCACGCCTTAATCCTCAGAGTGGGGTGTAGGCAGAGCTACAGAAATACCAACAACTCTAAAAAGATTTATTGGAAATTCTGTAACCACATTTTGCTCAATCAGGCTGAGATGTTTTCCAGTATACTATTATTGACAAGTTGCAAGACCATCGCCTAACAGTACCACAAGCCTTTACTCCCTTAGTCGCCTCTTACGACATCCACGGGAAGACATGGAGTGGCACTATTCTAACCCAGCAAATAACTGACATAAGACTTATCAAAACGTAGACAATACAGAAGCACGTCAAAGACGATATCGTTATTACCGTGTAAAACCCCAGCCCTGGGCCTATATTTTACGGAACTAAAACCATTATAGCTTTGATATCCGTATTGTCAATGTTTTGATAACTCTTAGCTACTTGACGGATAACGGCTGTGAAAAACAATACGGAAACACGTCAACGACATTATGGTTTTTACATACATAAGCATAACATCACGCGTTCATGTCGCAACGCATCTTGTCTAGAGCCACAGGTCGCTAGATGCCGATGCATTAATACCTACTGACCTAAAATAATTAGCCTTGAAGTACCACTCGTAAAAGAAACAAAACACAACAAAAAAATATCTCACAAAGGAAACAAAATTTAGAAAATTACAAAAGCCGATTTCATTTCCTTTTTATAATACTTATAAGCCCAAGTGCTGAAAGCCTCCTAATTTCCCCCACAGCAGAAAAAGCTGACCAAAATAACAAATTAAACGTCCGATATTAATATCTTCAAAGCGGCATTTATTCAATATCGGAGGAATAAATCTTGGGATGTCTTCAACAATGAGTCAGGTATAAAGGAAGACGTTTTGAAAAGGCAAAATTACTCCTGAATTTGAGAGGTACAGCTACGTTTTGTCAATATTAAATTTTTTTCGCCAAGTTACGCATAGAATTGAAATTCTCTGATTCTTTATTTCGTGTTTTAAGAGTCTCTTATTTTTATTTTCAGGAGTTGTTTTCTGAGAGGTTTTCACTAGCCGTCCTGTATTGTTGACACTTGAGGACGTTTTATAGATACAAGGTTTCTGCACGGGTTTATGCGATTGGTAAACAACTATTTACACCAGCTTTTTAAGTCAAATCTAATCAAAATATTTATTGCATGGTTATGGGTTCTAGAGAGGATTTTATAAATATCTTATGGATCTTATAAAATTCTCCATATTCTACTTCACAGAGGACTACAATGTTATCAATCTTAGGTCTAAAAAAATCTAGTCTACATTTTAATATAATTAAATAGTTACTTTAACGGTTTAATAAAGACATAGGATGCTGTTCAGTATAAACTTCATAAGACCTTAAACGTCAAGTCGCGTGTCATCTACCCCATCCTTGTTATATTATACCCTTTCCTATGAAAAACGCGGGTAGAAACCTGACAGCACAGACTGCCCAACTACTGACAGTCCAGCGGATCGCGGTAGATAAAGCAACCGTCACTCTCGCACTTTCAAACTGGTCAGAGAGTGACAGATGTTATATCCACATCGATAAACACGACCATAATTGGCCCGCAGCTAAGACAACGGTGCGAGTCGGTCAATGTCGATTACGATCTCCATTCTGCCATTCGCCTTAATCTACGAATTAGTTAACTCGAGGTACATCAGCTATGACGTCGCGTACAACCAAGCGTCGTTACGCCAATTCAACGCAAAAGGTGTAAGACATAAAAGTGCGTAAGACCGGCAGCCACACCATCTTCTGCCAGCGCGTGACACTAGAGAACCAGGTACGCGTTTTTCCCCATTTCCCTTGCCTTATCATCTACACATGCTTTACTCCTAGAAATTGGAGATTATGACGTAAATATTTGTGTAATTCTTTACTGCACAAACAGAAAATAACAGTTTTTTTTTATGTTAAAGAGAAGGCAAACGAGCACTCAGGCCACCTAATAGTAAGTGGAATCCGAGACCCAAAGACATTTGAATTCTCAAGACTATAATCCTAAGACCTCAAATGCGTTGCCAACCCTGAGGACAAAGATGGAATGCCTCTATGCTAGTAATTTCACCGGTTCTCTTATCCCCACACCGGAATACAACAATGCGAACACTGTTGCTTAGCGGGTGGTTAATGGATAAGATGGTGGTAGCGATCCGGACGGACCCTGCACAGGGTCCTACCACCACTAAAAGTAAAAACTAAATAAGCGATCTATTCCAGTTAACCTTAGTTAACTAGTTGGTTCCCGATGAAAGAGAACAAAACGACTTCTACACTCGGATGGAGCCACAGGCAATTAGCGGTCTTCTCTAAATATTATGAAAAATCTTTATCCACGTAAGTCTGTCTGTTTGGCCTTACTTCTAAACAACGCAACAGATTTTGATGTGATTTTTTATAATTTATTTTTATTTTCCGAAAGGTTCTGTCTGATTTATCTACATGTTTGAAGTAGAAAAACCAAGATGCGAGGGTAAGTCACTGGTAGATAAAGAAAATATTTACATAAACCCAAAACAAACAAATCTGTCAAGTCCAGCCAATCAATAAAGTTTACTTAAATAAAACTAAATTAAATGTTAAAATATTCCTCAATTTCATTCAATTTGGACTTGTTACCTACGAATTTGGGAGCCAAACTTTCTTCGCGCCAGTCTAGAAAATATTTTAACTGAACGTTTGTTATTGACGTCAGGGAGGTAGGATAAAAAATAAACTGAAAGTAAAACTGGGGTATAATGACAAATTTTGTCAAGTGCTTTGGCAAAGTCAATACTTTGCCTTCAATATAAGATTGGTGAATGTTAGCAAATTTGTATCTACTGATCGGCTTTTATAAAACCATGCTGATTTGGTAAAATATGGTGTCGCACAACAATAGCTAATTGATCAGTAACAATTTTTTTGTTACATAGTATAACCTGCCTGCCTGTTGTTTACCTGGGTCTTCTAAATTGTGAAATTTCTGTGTAATGTTTTTGTTTGGTGGTCAATAAAGTGTTTTGTATTGTATTGTATTGTATAAAAACGTCTACGTATACATATGCAAGGGATCATGCGTAGAAACATAAAAAAGTAAAATAACTGCACCAATTTTTTGTTTTCTTAACTTAGAATAGGTAAAATATTCTAATTGTACATACATACATACATACATAACATCACGCCTTCATTCCCAGAGTGGGGTAGGCAGAGTTACAGAATTAATTACCAACAACTCTAAAAAAAACTTGTTGATAATTCTATAACCACATTTTGCAAAATCAGGCTAAGATGTTTACCAGTTGAGTGTATTAGTGACAGGTTGCAAGCCCATCGCCTAACAGTACTACAAGCCTTTATTCCCTTAGTCGCCTCTTACGACATCCACGGGAAGACATGGAGTGGCACTATTCTAACCCGGCAACCACTCGAGCAAATGTACATTTTACGAAATTTAATTCTGTTCAACCACAAATGTGAGCTAAATAACTTGCATAAAAATGAATATTGCTACTACAATGCGGTTTCTATAAAACCCACTCAATTATAATAACTGTACTAACTGAGGAGTTCCGCAAATGCAAACCTTAATAGACACGCAATTACAACCTTATGACATGGATATAGAGACTAACTGACGGCTCCCTGAGGTTTCAAGATGCCAGTTAGATGCCTTAGAGGAATCGCAGAGGTTATTACGCTGCAGTAGTGAGTTTACTCAATCGAACAGGCTTAACTTTATCCTTGTTTTTTCTTAAGTAATATCATTATTATTTGTATGTCTTAGGTGTACCCCTTAGATCGGCAAAAATTACATTTCATCGACAAAAATTTCCACGCGCAGTTATATTTTTTATAAAACCTCTTACCTCATATTTCGTGAAATATGATTTTGAACTTAAATATGAAGAGAAATAAGTTTAAAATCGTTTATCACAAAATATGAATACGAGGCTTTTTTAAAGTAGTGATGATATGTAACCCATGCTTAAGATAACCTAAATACAATAAGGATTCAGCAGATATTGGCTGTCGATGAAATGAAATTTGGTGAATCAACACTTTCGGTGAAATGATTGTCGGCGATTTAAAGGGATTCCGTATTTCTTTACCAATCACGGGACTATGGAAGTCCCGGACCTTTGAATGGCGTACATAGAGCGGAAGCCAACACGCAAAGACTTTGGTCAACTTTAATTTTTGTAAAGAGATGAGGCACCAACAGGGGATTGTCCCTGAGTTCACACTATAGAAATATGCTCCTAAAGGTGGGTACGAATTAGAGCAGCCTCTGGTTGAGGCACGCACGGCTCACCCATTTTGCTCAAATTCGTAGGCGCTCACGCGCTGTGCGCGAGCAGCGGGCGAGCGGTCAATCTTTTGACCGTGCTCAAAAGCGCCTAGGTGTGCGTGCCTCGCATAATTTTGACGTGTATCCGAGCGTGCCGCGGGAAGAACGACAAGTTCTAACTTGTTTGTGAGTGAGGCGCGTACAAATTTGATAAAGTTGCTGACCCGTTCCACCACCGAGGCGATTTCTTCTTCTTTTTAATGTGGTGAATTATGATAAACGCAGCCGCGGCTGTCATCGTGTCCAACGACATTTTGAAATGACGGCTCGTGTCAAGCACGGTGCCTCACCCGCACATGTTTATGTGCAACCATTTGGCTCGCGAGCAGATCGCCGCGCGCGCGGCGAGCATGCCTCAGGCTGAGCCGCTCAGATTCGTACCCAGCTTAAGGATGACCTCCGGTTAGTAGGACTAATTAAAAAGATGGGAACACTAATGGGCTATTTAAATGAAATTATATGAATTGGTGAACTAGGCTATTGATAAAACTATGGCACAGCTGCCTGACTAATGCTTATTATTTTAGTAGAAATGGCAGACGGTAACTCGCCGACTCAATGGAATGGACCTCCTAAAATAGCCGCATATACATAGCAGCATAGAGGCAACCGTTCAAGAGGAACTAAGGGTGGAGAGGTGCTTCTGAACTATGCCACTTAATCACCACATCCGCCTTTCGAGCAGGTAGCTCTTACGACTTTACACTGGGCCGGTCAATAAAGGCAAGCGAGGTGAGGATCTATACTTCATCATCGTTACCTAGGAAACCTTCCAATTGGTACATAGACAACTTTCCAAAACGAATACCAAGACGGTGGTGGGCTACAACCAGTTACATGTCGCTCATGTAGTAGGATTGGGACGCTGGAGAGGCAGGTTGGCCCTACACCACCTGCAGCACCAGTTCTCTATAAATAAAACACGTATTAAACATTATAATTTAAGATGTCTTTATTTCATAATTGATTGGAAATTTGCAAATGGTGATGGTTATTATTCTCTATCTGTGTCAGCTTACATTTTGTTTAAGCTTTGCTTTATACCAAACTAGTGACCTGCCAGCGGCTTCGCTCGCTGCATTTTTTTTTCTTGACATTTTTTTTCTTGACATTTTTTTTTCTTGACATTTTTTTTTCTTGCATTTTTTTTAATAAATAGTATCCTATGTTACTTCTAGTACCTCCCAGAATATCTATTCTGTTTGACGAGAGTACCAATCGTTTTAATTTAGAGAATTGTATAGTAACAAATTCAAATAAACACCTCAAGCATAGATTGCGATGCCTCTGGTTTTGCAGGTGGGTATTTCTTCCAGCGTTTCAACCGCTTTGACTTCGGTGTCGCATTTTTAACCATTTCCCTGTACGAGTAGGATAACCATTTTCGGTTATTTTCTAGGAGTCCAGGCATTCTTCAAAATAACCGAAAATGGTTATCCTACTCGTACAGGGAAATGGTTAAAAATGCGACACCGAAGTCAAAGCGGTTGAAACGCTGGAAGAAATACCCAGGTGTTTATGGGTCACGGTGGTCACTCACCAGCAGGTGACCCTTGCTCGTCTACCTCATTTTCCCATAAAAAAGCCACTTCAAATTAATAACATCGTAAAAAATACATTCCATTTCCAACCAAGTAAAAACTCAAGTGCTTGTCAAGTCAGACATTACCCAAATGTCTGAATAACGCTGAATGTAAACGAAAATTCACAGAACAACCAATGAAATATTCCATTGCGGCGCTTAATTAAATCAAAAAGGCTCGCGGGAGAAATAAACGATGTTTACGAGGAATGGCTGACAAGTCTGACACATCTAAGTGGGGACAAAGGAATTAAAAATATTACAGGCAATACTGCAACGGAGATAATTGGGGGATCTGCATGGAGTGGTTTGGAGGGAACGCTTGAAACCGTTTCAAAAAGTATGATTTCAAGTAACCTTTTTCTGGTGATTAAAGTCAAAATCAAACTCATAAAATTACATATATTCCACAAAAACAATACATACTTTACAACAGATAGTGAAAAAGCTAGGTAAGTCTTTGGTAAGGTTTGACGTAACTATAACATGTCTACTCTTGAATCAGGAATTGCTTGCATAGAACAAGAACTAAAGGCATAGAAGAAGCCTTAAAATAAAATCGTCAGATCTGTACCTGTCTCAATAAAAAAAGGAAAGAGTCTATACTCAAGAACCCGATGTGTACCCTTGGTAAAAGTAGGCGTACACATTAAAGTGTTGGCAACTTGTGTAAACTGGTCACCAACTGGTCACCTTGGTGTCATCCATAGTCGTAGATTAGGTGCCGTAGACCCAATTCACCTAGGTTAATTCGCTTGGATGAATAAAGTTTACTAATTAGTAGATTTTATTACCCTTAGCCTATACAATGTGTGACTCTGCACACATAAACTGTATGACCATGATATTTTAGCTTGTATAACTGTTTCTTTTTAGCACAATGAATCCCAATAAAACTGTGCATATCAGTTAGCTAATTTGTCTGTTTCGTTTTATTTTATCGCTCCTTCTGTGTTTTTAATACTTAAAGCCCTTTCACACTAGCGTTTTTGTCGGTGGTTACTCGGCGGAGCGGGAACGCGACCAGAATGCTGCGAGCACGCGACCGACACGCGGCGTGATTATTATAAGTTCTGCACAACGCGTCGTGCACGTCGCGGTTTTTTATCCGCTGCGGCACGGCCGCGTGCACGTTTTGCAACTCTTATCATAATCACGCCGCGTTTCTGTCGCGTGCTCGCAGCGTTCCGGTCGTGTTCCCGCTCTGCCGAAAAACCGCCGACAAAAACGCTAGTGTGAAAGGGCTCTTATTCTATGATTGCGTGTCCAGGATGGTCATTTTTGTATTTATTATTTTTATATAATGATTTTTTCTTCTTGTTTACTACACAAGATACTAACGATTGTTTAGCCCATTCCGCAATTTAAAGGAGGGTATGGGAAATTCCTTGCGAATTGGTTAAAATGTATTATTTTGAAATTTATGTTTCGCGGTCAAATAATTATGTGTAACCTTCCGTGATTTCACCTGATGGTTCCAACAAAAGACCAACGCTGACTATTAATGCTGTTCTGTGTTATTTCACGAATAATTTTTTCTTATTTCTTTCTTTTGTAATGCATCGTTTTAAACTATTTTTGCGCACTTTTGCAGTAATTTTATTTCCTAAATTTCTACGATAGGGAGACAATTAGATTTGGAACTTTATTTCCCTTTTAAATCTTTAAATTACGTATATTTCTGTTGGTCAAAATAACCCCACCAGATTCAGCAATAAGTGGCGATGTAACAAAACGGAACCATTAAAAACAGGCAAATGGAAACTTTTTAAATATGCATGTGATTCACTGTAACATCTTCCTTTTCAATTCCTGTAAGAATTATTCATATAATTGGCGTTAAGTGGTTTTTTTCAGAGCATTATGAATGTCAGTTTGTGTAGTTTTATTTTCTGAATTTGACTTATTCATTAATTTTATGATTGGCCTTTCAACTTGCCGGTTCATCAACGAATTTAAAATAGTTTTATCAAAACATCGCCCAAGCTCTATACATTTCAAATATTTTTCGCCGAGCGTGGCGTTTAATAAATTAGAGCGCTGGGTATATTTTCTTAAAACAAGAGAGTTGTACATTCCCAAACGTCTGAGCAGTCTCAATTAGACAGTCATCAAAAATTCCTGCCGAGTAAATTTACACGACTTTAGACAGTAAACGTTGAACTGCGACTCAATTTGGACTAGAATTTAAGGAGATAATTGTACGCGAGCAAGCAGCTAATGGTTAGTTTAGAAATAGTATGGTGTACGCGTGAAACTTCTCTTGACTACCCGCCAAGCAACAGTGTTCGCATTGTTATATTCCGGTGTGGGGATAAGACAACCGGTGAAATTACTAGCTTAGAGGTATTCCATCTTTGTCCTCAAGGCTGGCATCGCATTTGAGGTCTTAGGATTATAGTCTTGAGAATTCAAATGTCTATGGGTCTCAGATTTCACTTCCCATCAGGTGGCCTGAGTGCTCGTGTGCCATCTACTTAACATAAAAAAAAAAGTAGGTAACGGAGTCAAGTTTAATGGCAGCGATGGAAGGGTCCATCTTTTTCACTATCACCATTTTAACGTTCAACCTCCCGCCAACACGAATACAATAATGCAATAGTGTTTGCATTATTGTATTCGAGTGTGGGGATGAGATCTTTGATTTAATGGTTGGTAACACATTTTTAGAAATAGTGTTGCAGTCTTGGAATTATAAGTCTTCAGATTGCAAATATACATAGTTCTCAGATCCCACCATCAGGTGGTAGGTGTGTTCGTTAGTTTGCCTTCTAAATATAGCAGTGTTTGCATTGTTGTCTTCCTGTGTGGGATGAGATCTTAGCTTTAATGGCTGGTAACACGTTTTAAGGATTGGAGTCAAAACTGCAATCCGAAGACTCTAATTCCAAGGAATGGCATGTGTGTTCGTTTATTTTCCTTCTTTGTGTCATAAAAGTCAAGGGGGATCCTACTATAGACTATTTTAGACTAGTTGTTGCCTGCGACTCCGTCCGCGTAGGATAATAAAACACTTTGTTGTTCACTTGTTATTATATGTCTATTAATTAACCAAACACATGAGCAAAATAAAAAAATAAATCAGGTGCTAGTTAAACTTAAACGCTGAGGCTCGAGTACTTGTTTAAAATTTCTTTAGTTTAAATAAGTGTCTTATTATACGAAATAAGGTATATTAAAAAAGAATGCTGTCTAAAAACTCCTGATATTTTATAATATCGTTCAATAATAAATGTAAAATTAACATTTACTTGTCAGCACTTTTAATTTTCATTTATCTCTTGGATTGAACAAATGCAACAATCCAGATGGCCAAAGTATCAAAAGCGCTCCAGGTGACACCGGTATTTAGATAAAGGAAAATTCAGAGTCATAATATTAATAATTCAAGAAGATTTGTCAGATGCAAAGATAATTTAATTCAGCATTTCAAAAGAGAACTCTTAATCATATTTTATCGTGTAGAAAAATTACAATTAATTATTCCCAAACGGTTCTCAAACTTTCGAGGATCGCATTATTAAATCAAAATCTGGCGTTTCATGGCATTTGCATCATAAAAGTGACATAATAGACTTTCACCCCGCGTTACAGAAAAAAAGTTTCGCCTTAAACGTATTTCCTTCATCTACATTTTATTAAGTCGGGACATTTTCCGCGTGAAAGTTTGAGGCACGGTGATTGAATATTTTTTTTATTAAAAAGTTCCTTCGTTTTCGCTTTACGCTTTTCGATTTCAGGTAGGTATCGAAAATCTTTGGGATTGCTATTGTTAAGTGAGCGAAATAATCGTTTCTTTACTAAAATATAAAATTACTGAAACTGTCTGGTTTTCAAAGAAAGCAAGTGAAGATTCGGTGTAGGAAATAATAAATAGAAAAAAAAATAGTTTCCAGCTGAACCATAGTGTTCGGGTAAGGTCCAAAAAATTGGGCATGCTAATTTACACGTTATTGACAATTCACCAACAAACATTGTACAAAATGATTCATTTCACAAACATACATTTAGACAAACCACATTTTTTTCCGAAACTGTAAATATTTCAGATTTTATTTCAGGATCGTGTATAACCCAAAACGTTAGGTTAGTTCAGTTTTATAAAAATCTTGAAATATTTTGTTTCTGAAAAAAAATGCAGTTTGCAAAATGATATGTTTGTGAAATGAATCAGTTTGTGAAACGTTTTTCGGTGAAACGTTAGTGATCCTTTTCTATGAAACTTTTCCGTCGTGTGTGACGAAAATGACCCATTCAAATTTTTTAATGGTTTCTCTTCGTCGCACAGCAGAACTTCTGTCGCCTTCGTTGTTTTCATGGTTAACTATGCTTAGCTATGGTTCAACTTTTTGGTCATCACCCGTTCACCTATTCATAGCTTATTAGGCATTGCTTTATTGGGTGCTTGTTATACCTACAATAAATTCCTCATAACTATTAGACAGATAACAATACTTAGATCAATTAATTTAATTAGTAACTTTAGTGGTTGCAGTAAAATTTGCGTTTATTTCGAGCTGCGGATTTAGAGTATCGCTAAATTTAACTAATTGGGTTTAAATCGAATTTAACGGTTCAACTGTTTTGTTGAAACACCGCAAAACGGACATAGTGGTTGTCTATTGAAAATAAATTTGTTTAAAGTACGAAAATGTCCTTAAAGCTTGACCTAGACGCAGTTTAGTACGGTCAAGGACCATCATGACAGGGGTCATTATGACAGGGTTTCATAGTGGCATAATAATTAAAGTCCTTGAACATACCTAGCAGTTTTTTTCTCGAAACGCCTTTAGTTTCAAGGAACGTATCATTACGAAGAATGTTTACTATTGTATTTTTTTAGAAGTCAAAAGTCTAACATAATGGTCTCAGCAGAAAACTGCGTTCGGTGAAATGAAATTCCATGAAAAGATACAATCAATGAAGTAAAATTCGATAAAATTATGGGTTCGCGAGACAGCCATAAATTGACATTGACACAGGGGTCATACACACTCTTAAAAACCAAAGTTGTCTCTCCTGTGGTCAATATTTTAAAGCTTGTGTGTATATGAGTTATGTTTTTATAAGTGATAGGTCTAAAGCAGTCCCGACAGCGTTTTGGCGGGAATAGACTTTGCCAGAAAATTGACCTTAAAAACGTTAACTTTCGGTATGTCCACAGGAAAGAAGGTAACCTAAATCTGTGTATGACCCGCAGATGAAAAATTAGGCCCAGATTTGACTCGGCAAAATCATAATGCCTTTGATAAAGATTTCTCAACGTTACAGCTCTTATCTACTTGACCGTAATGGCGGCTTAGTTGTAAACAATACGATAGCAAGTATAACGATGACCTACCGCCAAACAGCAGTGTTCGCATTGTTGTGTTCCGGTTTGGGGATAAGATAGCCGGTGAAATAACTAGCATAGAGGCATTCCATCTTAGTCCTCAGGGTTGGCAACGCATTTGCAGTCTTAGGATTGCAGTCTTGTGAATACGAATGTCTATGGGTCACAGTTTCCACTTAACGTCAGGTCGCCTGTGTGCTCGTTTGCCTTTTCAAAGCAATAAAAAAAAAGTCTAAAGCGATATGGTTTTACTAAGTAGCAGAAACACCTGAACTTTTGAACGGACTCCGTTCACGTAAAAGTCTTTTGTCGCTTTTCAATCGAATTTTCTGAGACAAAAGTACTCTAAATCGAAAAAAAAGAACAAATATACAAACAAACAAACTAATAAGCTTTCACGTTTATAATTTAATTACCTACAGACATAACATCACGCCTTCATTCCCTGAGTGGGGTAGGCAGAGCTGTCCTGTGTGGTTGCTGGGTTAGAATAGTGCCACTCCATGTCTTCCCGTGGATGTTGTAACAGGCGACTAAGGGAATTTAGGCTTGTATTACTGTTAGGCGATAGGCTTGCAACCTGTCACTAAATACACTTGTAAACATGATGCAAAATGTGGTTACAGAATTATCATCAAGTCTTTTTGGAGTTGTTGGTATTAAAGCTATGATAATGTAGTTATATTAATTTCTATCACATAAATTATGACATAATAAGCGCAGTGTAATAACTTTGCAGGTATTACAGATTGTTTACCTAATTACAGTAATAAACTGGAACGGTAATTATAATGTCAATAACTCTAGTTGATTCTGGTTTCAGTGGGCCATAGAAATCCCATGTAATTTATCATGACAAGCGCAAGCTACATATTGGTGAACGCTCGGTTAGCCATCTCATTAGGACGTTAGATCCGGAATAATGATCCACACATAGATGTTTTAGTTTTGGAAGCGGTAATTAGGATACAAAATGCACTGAAATAATTGTAATTTTTATCCTTCAGCAGCCTTTGCATAGTTGAGTTAGGTTAAAGCAACCGATAAATTGTCTCTAAAGTCTGTGTCAAATGAAATTGGCAAAGATGTAAACAAATTAGTACTGTTTTTGACACATTGTCATGGGTCATACACAGATTTAGGTTACCTACTGTTGTTTCTGTGGACACGTGTTAACGTTTTTAGGCCTTATTTTCTGGCTAAGCCCATTCTTGCATAAACGGCGTCAGGACTGCTTTAGACCTATCATAAGATAGCATAACTTACATGCACACAAGCTTTTAGCTTTTGACCACAGGAAAGACAAATTTTGTTTTTAAGAGTGTGTAATGTACACTCATAACCTCAAATATTCTCCAAGCGTATTTTTATTAAAAATAAAGTATAATTTATAGTTATTTCTTCTTGAACTTAATATGAAAATAATGATCTAGTGTATAAATTTTATTTATATTTTTTATTTGTACATACATACATACATAACATCACGCCTTAATTCCCAGAGTGGGGTAGGCAGAGCTACAGAAATACCAACAAATCTAAAAGACTTGTTCATAATTCTGTAACCACGTTTTGCAGAAGTAGGCTAAGATGTTACCAGTGTATTAGTGACAGGTTGCAAGCCCATCGCCTAACAGCACTACAAGCCCTTATTCCCTTAGTCGCTTCTTACGACATCCACGGGAAGACATGGAGTGGCACTATTCTAACCCGGCAACCACACGGGCTATTTTATTTGTATTTTGTGTATATATTGCAAAGACCTGACTTGATCTTTAAAAGTACGTAATTATCAAGTAATCATGGTGAATTGGTTCGTTTGGTTTTGTTTACATCTTTTTTAATTGATACAGACTTAAGTTCTTATTTGAATTAATGGCTTCACTCCGGTATAAGTATATTTTGCCAATGACAAGTTATTTATAGACACTCCCATGGAATTATTAGAGGAATAAGGCCGTGGATACCACGCGCGAGGATAATGTTCGGTAAGAGAGTGTTTTCTCTTGTGGACTAAATAGAAGCACATAAGGTTAGCACCACGGGCTTCAGTCAATTCCATAATTTATCTTGCATAGAAGCGTGATCCATCTTTTGATTTGCAGTCTTACTCTCTTATTCATATTTTGTAAACGCACAATAGCTAAAGTACTACCTTGTCTTACATTGTAACATTTCAATTTGGAAGATAGTGACAAAGCATACTTGAACTAAAATAGGTTTATTGTACATTTATGAATAAGGTTAAGGCCAATAAACTAATCTAGGGTAAGATCAAAGATGTTAGTCACAGGATATGTCAAAAATGATAAGATTTGTTTATTAAAGGATCTTAGGGTTAAAGCCATAACCTCGTGAAATCCAGTGTTCTATAGGAGGATTATAATCCCGGATATTTAGTTTCAACTTAATTTTAACGAGTATAACGTACATTTTAAATTGTTTCATAATTGAAAATGGCATTTCAGGGCAAAGGTTGAGCTTTATTTCCTTAAGGTATAGATTTAAATTCCTGTTCATAAAATAAACCCTTTTGTTTAAGATGTTAAATGCCTTTGGATCACAGATCCCACTTACCATCAAGCAGCATGTCGTATCCTAGAAAAATGGACGCAACCATCATTACTACCGTTTTTCTCTTCTTTCCAAATCGTAATCTACAATTTTTTCTACACTAAATGGCTTTTAAAATACTTTTGTAATCATAAAACTTACAAAGATATTCAAGTTTTTGAAGTAAGCCAAAATTGCATTCGCGCCTTTTTATCCGGCGAAAGACGCCGCGACTCTCATTCGGGCCGTCTTCCACAAGGTGACTAAGAGCGGGGTAGGAGAAAGTGTTTAGTTATGTGATTTTATCATGGCTGAAAACTAAATGAAGCGTATAAAGTATAACTTTATACTTGCTATACTTATATCCATAGTATCTCCACTGATCATTTATTACGATTTCATATAATAGACGGTAAGCGTGGAACAGAGCCACTAGATATCATAACGCCCTTCTTCGGCGGGTGGAATGAAAGTTTCATTAATTTCTCAAACAAATATGAAGTATGATTCAAATTATACCTATTTTAGTAAAGAATACCTTATTAAAAAGGCCTCTATTACGGTTGTGGCCCTAAATTTTTACCACGAATAAAGCCTCTTCATTACTTACGTCTTTATTGCTCGATGAGAAATAAAAACACCTTTAAGTTTTTGCGGAAAAAGACGAAAGGGACCAAAATAGTAGAAAAAAATAAAACTACTCAAGAAAATTATTGAAAATAACAACTTATATGTATTCTTAAGTGATTAAAAACATTTCAGATAAGTTCTAACCTGATTTTTTTAGACACAAAAAAGCGTCTCCTGAAAAGTCGACTTCTTGTAATTATGGCCTTATTCTTAGAATATGACGAATGTGTGCTCTTCTGAAGTAAGTCTATTTGAAATACCTCACCGTGTGTACATGATTTAAATGACGGGGCGAGCAGACCGCGCAGCGAGGGCAGCGAGAGGATTTAGTTGATTTATTTGCGGTGAGGCATGACCAAGCTGTTTTATGGTGTCGTACATCGATCACGAATATATTTATCTATCTACAACGTTACCGAAAAAAAAACTGTTATCGAAAACAGCGGCCTGCTTCTTTAATGCAGAGAAATTAGTAAAAATAGTATTCTCTACCAGTTGACGTAATAACCAATCCAAAATGTACATAGCGAATGCATAGAAACAGATAGAGAGAGGTAAACAGTAAAAACTTATAACATAATTATCCTATTTATTAATATTTACGACAATAAATATATACGTTATTTACTCGTACATATATATACATACATAACATCGCGCCTTTATTCCTAGAGTGGGGTAGGCAGAGCTACAGAAATAACAACTCTAAAGCGATACAGACCTATTTCACGCTATAAAGCGATTTTTTTTTGGCGGTGTCTAATAGACGTCACGTCAGTCGCGGAGGGTTAAATATGTCATTTTCTTTAGTACTAGTCATCTTCAATGCTGCCATTATAACAGTGAACACCCTAAACATTACATCAATTTAAACAACATACTGTATGTAGAACATAACTCCGGCCCAATATAAGCACAAGTTACGTAGTCCTGAATAATATATTTCACTAACATAGTACTTTAGTTCTAAGACATTTATTGTCATGCCACCCTTGATTTAGGGTCGATGGGGCAGTAAAGGGTTACCCCCGGCCCCTAATGGCGGTTCGACCTCCAGGGTCAAAGGGAAGATAAGCGTTAGATTATCTAATAATCAATCATTCCTTATCATAATTACTAATTCATCCTGTATATCAGTGTGGCTTGCAACTTCCTTTGCGAAGATTTGTCGTTTCTCGTTGTTTAATTGTAAAGTTTTTAGTTGTAAAAAGTTTACAATTCCCTTTCGGATACACTTCGACCCCTAGATCTTTTGTGCAATAACTCTCTTATACACTCAGCTGTTCGAGCGTGCAGGTGTCGTAACAATGTTTTTCCTTCATCGTAAAAGCATCGAGTAATGTACTAAAGTTAAAAAAAGAAGTCGTGCTAGTTGTGTTAGTACGAAAACAATTTCATCTATATAATATTAAAATTACAGAATTGAAGTAAGGGGGTAAATGTATCTTTAATTTTTTAAAGGGAATGTAACATTTTAGGACAATTTAAGCTTCCGTTTAAGTACCTAAATTTCCATTAAAGGAAGCCATATTATTATTAGTTTTAACTCGGTTTATTCCTTTAAAATCGTTATAAGATGCATTCACCCCGTAAGTTGCAATAGCCTCACCCCACCTTACAAAGTCGAACTTATCCCTTTGAGGGATAAGGGAAAGGGAGACATTCAAATTTCTTAAAACCCGCAGCAGCAGACTAGCAGCATTTCTAGTAAGTTTCTGATTAGTTTGTAAAGCTAAATTGTTTAAAATGCGACAAATTTATCAAGTTAGTACTACGTTGATTAAGTCTGTTTGAGAAAGGATTTGCTTTGAAATTGTGCTGTACTCTAAGATTTATTAATCAAAATATAGAAGATAAGACGGCTTCAATTGTTATAAAAACTTGATAAAATGCAAGTATGAATTATTACTATACGTATATCTAGCTTTACTTTAGAATATTTCGACGTATTTTTATTTGAATAAATTAAATAAGGTGCAAAATACACCTTAAAAGTACGTCAGTTAGGTAAAATTTTCAACTTATACATTTTTGTCGTTAAGGAGTCTTGCAAAATCACCAACAACTTGTGTCTGTATTTCACGGGCAGACGCAAAGATACTGTGCGACTTATAGGTCGTATACTACTCAGGTGGTCAAATAATAAGGGTCAGAGTGCGTTTTTCAAACTAAAGAAGCTATTTTGAAGCCTTGGTTCCCCGCCAGGGGATGCTTTTAGTGAAATCTGATGATAGATACCCCGAGCATCGATACAGAACTTCCAGAGTGCCTAGGATACCCAACTGATCGAATCAGCGGGTAACGCCGGAATTGTGCATGTTTAAAAACATCTAAAATGTAAACAAATCCAACGCTGACCTAAACTCTCTCGCTGTGTTGTTAACTAATTGTGCGATCAGTTAGGTGTCTTAAGAACTTTTGACCTCCTATTGAAACTCGGAGTATCCACCTTACTCAAAACAACCCCTGGCCAGGAACCAAGGTTTCGAAAAACCTTCATATGTATGAAAAACGCACTTTGATCAATCTCAATCTTTAAACGATATTAAATCATGTACACAGTTTTTAAAGTCTGTATTACCAAGCCGCGCGCAGCAGCGTAATAAATAGACAATTATAATTTACATACATACATACATAACATCACGCATTCATTCCCAGAGTGGGGTAGGCAGAGCTACAGAAATACCAACAAATTTAAAAAGACTTGTTGATAATGCTGTACCTAACCAAATTATGCACAAGTAGGCTAAGATTTTTACCAGTTTATTAGTGACAGGTTGCAAGCCCATCGCCTAACAATACTACAAGCCCTTATTCCCTTAGTCGCTTCTTACGACATCCTCGGGAAGACATGGAATGGCTCTAACCCGGCAACCACACAGAATTTTAATAGAATAATCTATCTATGTATATATTATCTTAGCCTGATTGTGCAAAATGTGGTTACAAAATGATCGAAAAGTCTCTTCAGTGTTGTTAGTATTTCTAAAGTTAAGTGTAGCTCAAAAATTGTCAAAGCATTATATACTGTTTTGGTAACAACATTCAATTTAAAATGCTTTTACTAAAACATTACATTAGCCACCTTATTTGGTATTACGGCAGCATAGTTAGGAAAACGTGTTTATATTCTAGTAAACTGTAACTAGTTCTACGGCTATCGCCGCATGTGTTCTGTATACTTTCCTATCCAATACGATGCGAGTCGTTTGGTGGAAATCTTTTTTTTTAATTTAGTACCTTCATCAACTTCATCAAAATTCTTCATAATTAAAATACGGTTTTACTACCGTAATCACTTACTTTCAAAACTCAAACACCTAAGTGGGTTTTATTAAAATTTACTTTTGTTAAGAAAATATACACTTCTCTGGTAAAATATGCTTTGTTTCAAAGGAATTTATTAAATTTTCTGTTAAAACACCGCCATAAAGCGTCCACTGACCTCAGTTGAACACCTGTATCCATTTGCTTGTAGAAGGTTACCTGCAATTTCTTAATTCAACTAGCAAGATGAAAGGGCTTCTTTTACAAAATTGTATTTCTAGCTTATGAGACTTTTTTTTAAATAGATTATGAAACAAACATACGACTATTAGTAGGTAACTACTACTCGTATATTTTTTTTTATATCCGGCGCAAACTCACAGAAGTTGACCTAGTCCCAAACTGAGCTCTACTAGGTTTGTACGAACTATGGATACGAGACAACGATAAAATAACTTATACAGAAAAAAAACAAATGCCACATGAACAGCAACTACCTTAAATGTTGGGATCACCCAATTTGTCTGCCTTAACCAGGCATTGAACATGTGGAATATATGGCAAAACAATAAACTGAAGAGAAATACTTAAATATATACAAAACATCCAAACCAAAGAACAAATATTCGCGCTCATGACACAAATATATCTGCCCTTAACGGGAATTGAAGCCTTGGCTGCCAGCTTTGAAGACAGGGTCACTCTACCAACTGTCGTCAAACTGCTTCTTTTCGAGCAAGTGACGTTTAAGCTACCTAATGTAGAATGGATGACTTAAAATGTTGTTTGTGCGCTCTGACAAGACCATTTAAATTCGTTAGTTAATTATTCGTTCGTCGAGTTGAAAAGTGAGTTCCTCAAAATAATAATTATCTGGTCTTTTATTTTGAATAACTTATACAACGTGTTACAGAATAATCCGTAAAAAAGAAATTACAAAAGTAGTGCCAACCCTTATTAAATAACGTCAGTTCAGTATCTTAGGTATACAGTATACTAGGGTTGACACTACTTTCGTAATTTCTTTTTTACGGATTATTTTGTAACACGTTGTATATGGAACAAAGTTATTGTCCACTGTTGGTTCTATTTAATACATTAATATTGTTCTGTTAAGTCTCGCGAAGCGTTCACCAGACTATATGCATCTACGTATTTATAATAATATATGCAAAGTACTCAACGTTCAATACTGTACAATTCGTAAAGCTAAGGTGACTGTGACGAAGTGGCTAATGACCTTATCATATCAAGACACAGAGGCCCTACTGCTAGCCAGCTAATATTATTTATTTATTTTAATACACACACACAGACTCACGCACGCACACACACACACACACACACACCCACACATGCACACACACACACACACACACACACACACACACACAGCGTCGCGCGGCACGTGCGCTTGTCCTATCGCTCTGTAATATTAGATGTATACTCGTGTGTTTCAAGCAAATAAAATTTTTTGTATTTTTTTTTTTGTTTGTTAAAATTGGATTCTTGCCGATTAATTAGATCAAGCGAGTTAGTTTATACGAGTGACGTTTAAACCTAATTTATTGAAATAACACGCTCTACAATTTAAGTGTTCACTCTCATGACGAGACCACTTCGTCGGTTAATAATTCGAACGACAAGTTGAAAATGAAGTCCCTTAAGAAAATAAAAAGACTGAATTTTAATGACATTGCGCATTGAGATTAACTAACAGGGCTTAGTGGTGGTAAAATGACCATGAGCACCACAACTAGCTGATGCAGAGTCCGTCCGGATCGCTGCTACCTTATCTTTTAACCTATCACCAAGCAGCACTGTTCGCTTTGTTATGTTCCAGTATGAGAATAAGACTATATAGCTAGAAGCATTCTTATCTAGTCCTCAGGGTTGGCAACTTGTCTATCAATGTCTATGCTAAAGCGCGAACGCCAATGACGAAGAATTTCGTACATTGACCTTTATTGTAGGTCGCCGTATCACTACAGGGACAAGGATGACTTTCCATGATAACCGTTAATATCGCTGAGAGAGCGCAACGGTAATGTCGTCGTGCGCGAGTGTTGTTCGCGAGAGACAGAGACAAGTAATGCTGAGTCAATGTACAATTTGGCATTTGTTTTTGTGGTCGGCGTCCCCACATGGTTGTCTTACCCCAAGACCAGACAACAACAGAATACTGCTGGTTGGCTCAAAAAATCTAGGGGTGTTCTGTTTTAAAATCTTTCTAAACGGAAGCTCTTAAAAAGCTTTCTCTTAAAACTGTTACAAGACTTCAGTGAAGCAACATTTTTAATTTTAAGGATGCTCGAACATTAAGCTCTGCTGTTAAACTTTTATTCGCACTGTACGAAACTGTTGAAGTAAGCTCTCTCGTGCCGTAGAAGTAGGTAAAGGTAGGTTGTTGTAATTCATGTTGGTTCCGCAAACAAGAAGAAAAATTAAAGTACTTAGAAGTTGTCACTTGTCTTCAGCAAGTTAATTTAACAATAAATCATATATATTTAACTACAGGGTGGTTCTGTAAATATTCGGTGACTGAATATGGCAATGTATTTATAAGTTTTTATTTGTACATTTTAAGGACCAGTTTTCACTTTAAGATGTTCACTTGCATGGCCTCAGTCAGCTGTAATATTATTCTATACCATTTTGGGTTGTTGACAGTTCCTGGCAAACCCATGTTTTGTCTTTAGAACAAACTATAAAAAACCTCCCAAGTATACAGTTAAAGTAAAATAGGTTTCAAGAACTACATAATATAAACGTTAAGCATTAAGTTCAGTTCATCAAATATTTAAGAAACACCTATTCTAAATAAATAACCAGTTTACGATAAAAGCAGTAGAATCAATTTGTCAAGTTATTCCAAGTTCAATAAAACCCGTTCTAAAATCTTACGCGTTTTCTTCCAACTTTACTCATATTTTCAATTATTTACTCTCAATTCGATACCTGTCAAAAAAGAAGTAAATAAATTATGCTTTTTTAGAAAAAACTTTCGAACACAAGCAATAATTTAAATTCACAGAATGTTTAAAAAAAACATAAAATATTGTTTAAAAACTAAATCAACCTGTAGAAAACCAATTATTATTCCCTGTTGCAAACAAAACAGGCTTTCGTGGAACCCGAAAAACAAAGTCGTAATAGTTTTTTACGGGCTTAGTTCTACGCAAACACGGGTCGTAACGCCGCCAGTTTACGCTGCGCCTCGTAAACTAACACATTGGAGAGAGTGAAGTATAAACGTTTTAATATTAAGAAACTTGCCTTTACAGATGTAATAATTAATAATATTCAGAGTTCACACTGTATTTTTGGTAATAAGAGGACAGACACAGGTCACCTTATGCTCAGCACTTAAGCAGGCATTCCAACTCTGATTACGTTTAATACTAATTTATGTACTGTGTATAGCTTGACTTTTTTAATTCCTACGAAAGTCCAATCCCATCTTAGCGTTTTTTTAATAAAACTAGTTTTGAGACAAAATAACTAACCAATATTTAACTTATAATATAACTAAAGAGTTAGGATATAATAAATCAAAACAGATTAGGACCAATTGCTAAAAATAATCTAGGTCTCGATCAATATGGTTTTCGACAAAATGATGGGACTAGAGAAATTATTAGATTAATGGGTGAATTGCAAAAATATTGTACATAGTTCAGAACTTAATTGATGTAGATATTATTCAGAGGATAGCCATGGCTAAAAAAGTCTTTAATAAATAAACAGGACAATGACACACAAATTGACCTAGTCCCAAACTAAGCTCTAGGCTTGTACTATGGGTACTAGACAACGATAAACTTACTTATATAGAGAAATACATACTTAAATACATAGAAAACATCCAAGAGTCAGGAACTAATGCTCGTGCTCACCACACAAATATCTGCCCTTACCAGGATTTGAACCCAGGACCCCTAGCTTCGAAGGCAGGGTCACTCCCAATTAGGCTAGCGTGTTGTCAAAAGAAGTACCAGCTAAAGGTTATATTTAAGAAATAGCTAAAAATCGGTATGATAATATATATGGTAGCGAGGCTTGGACACTAACACAGAGAGATAAAGAAAGATTGGAAGCGTTTAAGATGTGTAGTTAGCAAAGAATAGGATTAGCTGAATCTAGATGGAAATGAAAACCAACGAAGAGGTTTTGGAGATGGTAAACGAGAATAGATAATATTCTAAGCACCGTAGAATATGAAAGATTAAAGATGATGCGATACCTGATACTTTACAACAGTTTTTTTTTGAATATTTGAGAAAGACCTAGGCTTAATTACTTTAGCCAAATAAGACAGAAGGCCAAAGTCGTGTCGTATCAGGAGATGAAAGAGCGGAAAAAGTACAAAAATAAGTAGCTATTACTCCACCAACAAGAGCTTGATCTTAAGTTAACTGAATGATGAATGATAACATAAAATGATATCTCCACTCTACGTCACTCCTGCTACACTAATCATATTGAAAATGCTAAACCACAAAACCAATTTTGATTCAAATTTAGTAAACAAAAACAAAAAATAATTTTCAATATCTTTTCCTGCTTTTTTTTATTTCTAAAAGGATCACGGTAAGCAAGCGCCGTATATACATGGTAAGATCGCAAATAATAAACAGCCTGTACATGAACATAATTCGTCGTCCCCGGAGAATAAAATCGCAATGCGATATAGCCATAGTTTTATTGTTATTGCATATTCCGCTTCTCCGTAATGTAATGCATATAGTGATTTTTTTACATATTTTTCCGTATTATTTTTACGAAGTTATGCGATTTTTAATTTTTATTCGTTGGTAATATTTTCCATTTTCTTTCCGGAAATAATACTGTAACAATACTTTGGTTAAGCAAAACATAATCTTCATTTTGGTAAAGACCGTTTGCGATACTGTCACGGATACAAAAAGGCTCGCGACCTTTCGTAACAACCTTTACGATTTTATTCGTCTGAAATTTAATTACAATGACATCAGTAAAAATCTTAACTATTTAAAAGTATTTGTGTTATTTCTGTAACCATCATTTAACATATATTTATAGTAAAAATACAAAACGTAGCCGATCGCATTCGTACTTTATGAAATGTTTTTGAAAAGTTAAATATCGCAATGGAAAATAACTATTATTTTGTTGTAATCAATTAGTATTACACAATAAATTACGTCAGGCAATGATATGAAACGATACTAAAACCTTAATGTTTAATAACAACATCGATACTTTACCGTTTTAAGTATCATGTTTTGAGTAGTCGTTACTCCCTACTGCTTTCTCTTTTCAACGTTATGCTTCTCAATTCGAGTAATAATGCTATTTTACTTTCATTCGGCGTCGCGAGGTGGAGGTGTGCGGATGCTTCTGAGATTTATTAACGTTTAGGATCGATCCCAGGGACGTAATGAGTCATTACAACAGTGGGCCCTAGAAATAGAAAAATTGGTCAGAAAAGCGTACCAAAGCGCGTCGGCTTCATTTGTGGACAGCATGCTAGTACAGGCCTTCATCGACGGGATCCGTGATTTGGAAGTCAGAGCTGCTGTGCGACTAGGACATCACGGGAGCCTGAAAGATGCAGTTGCCCACGCCTTGGAAGTGGAAGCTGTACGCCAGGACTCGAGGCCTTTTAGGGTGCGAGAAGTTTCGACCAGAGATTCGACTGCTCCTCGCCGTGAATTTGGACCAAGGTGCTACTGGTGTGGAGAACGCGGCCACTTGCAATCCAGTTGCCCGAAGAGAAATAGACTGCACCGAGATCCAGGCCCAACGGAGAGGCCAGCAAGCTCTGACGCGTCAGAACAGCACCAGGGAAACGAGTAGGAGCCAGGACTAAGGGACGAGTGCTGGCTGGTGGTCAAAATGTCCCAGTTATGATCTCACAGGTGAATGATGGGAATAGTCTGGTCGTCAAAGGAGAAATTGGTGGAATACCATGTCACCTTACTATCGATACCGGAGCTTCTCGGACTGTGATCAGTTCTCGGCTACTGAAGCACTTAACCAGGGATCATCTAGTCCGACCTAAGCATCTTCAGCTGCAAACGGCTACCGGCCAGTTCATTTCCGTCCTGGGGGAGCAAGAAGTGGCGGTGCAAATTGGTGAAAAGTACTACTGGCACAAAGTCATCGTCGCTAACATCATCGACGATTGCATTATTGGACTAGATTTTATGAGAAAACATGGCTGCAAAATCGACTTGAAAGGTGGAGTCCTGAAATTCGGGGTTGATGAAGTCCCCATGGAAGGTGGAGTGAGTGGACAAGTCTACTGTGCTAGAAGGACCATTCTCCAACCAAGATCGCAAGCCCTTGTTCCTGTGAAATTACCGCACTATACGGGACGGGGATCTCATCGCTGCGTATTAGTTGACAAAATTGAGGGTAGTCAACCGATGGTATCCAGACAGATCCTGAGAAGATAAGCGCCGTTAAGGATTGGCCGACACCGAGGGACAAGACCGCAGTTCGTGCCTTTTTGGGACTTTGCTCGTACTATCGACGTTTCGTGAAAAACTTCTCAGATATAGCGAAGCCCTTGCACCAGCTGACAGAAGAAAAACGTCGATTCGACTGGAATGACCAGTGTGAAACAGCTTTTGCCAATCTCAAACAAAGGCTTTGTGAAACTCCTATATTGGGATATCCAGTCCCTGATACTGATTTTATTGTTGACACGGACGCGAGTAATATTGGTATCGGAGGAGTCTTGTCACAAAAGAAAGAGGACCAGGAAGTTGTAATTGCCTACTTTAGTAAATCACTATCGAAACCAGAGAGAAATTACTGCGTCACTCGGAGGGAATTGCTGGCAGTTGTCAAGACGTTGCAGCATTTTAGTAAATATCTGCTTGGGCGCAAATTCCGTATCAGGACGGATCACGCTGCTTTAAAATGGTCGTTGGAGTTTAAAAATCCTGAGGGTCAAGTAGCGCGCTGGATCGAACAACTACAGGAATATGACTTCATCATAGAACATCGCAGTGGAAAATCACACGGCAACGCTGACACCCTTTCCCGAAGACCTTGTCCGGATGACTGTAAACATTGTTTGAGGCAGGAGGGCAAAGATTGTGTGAAGATGTTGAGAACTGACACTGTTAGTGACGAGTGGAGTAATGAAGTCATGCAACAAGCGCAGCTAGAAGATAAGGACATCAAACCCATTTATGATTGGATTAAAGCAAGCGTACCAAAACCAAATTGGTGTGAAGTGGCTCCGTTGAGTACACAAACAAAAAGCTACCCAATGGGAAAGTTTGGCTATGCATAATGGCGTATTATGCAGAAAATGGGAGTCCGCAAATGGAAAGGATGCTCACTTACAGGTTGTTGTCCCTAAGAAAAGAATAAGTGATGTTTTGAGATCCTTCCTGTAAGGTTGTCCACGTTGACCGACTGGCCAGATACTACGGGTCTAATAATGCTCGGGACGAGCATGTCTTGGGAGGGGGTAGTGTTACGAGTTGGTATGGTTAGGTAGATAGGTAAATTAGAATCGACGCGCCGGCTCAAGGACATGTCTATTGTTAACGGGTACAATCGAGTTCAAGGCCAAGGCCGTCGCTATTGTAATACAAGGCCGCAATGAGTAGAACCTTCCATTATCGAACGTTCCCGGCGGGTCAAGGCCCATCGATCATTCGAGAAGGCATTCTGGAACAATCGGCGATTGGGAGTATAAAACGTGAGGCGCGCGCGAGCGGCGAGACATTCCTTACTTGGAGAGCGAACAGTGCGTACCTACGAGTGAATCGAGCGATCATCTAAGTTTATTGTGCGATAATTGTTTGTAACGATTAAATGAGAGTGTTAATTAAAGTCTGCTCTTAATTATCGGTGTGTTCGTGCATTTCTATCAGTTACCTACCCCCACGTACGTAACAATAATTTAGATAAGATGTTTTAAGTATTTTTGATTTGAAACTAGATTAAACTCAGATCTCAGGCTGTTTTAAACTGTTATTTTGATGATTCTGTGCAGTGATTTAAATGCCATAATAAATATATTATATAAATTGATCGTTTTATTCACGCACGGTAACCTTACAAGTATATTTAAAATAAATTAGTAATAAATATGAAATATTACAGTAATTGTATTTTTCCATTATTCTCTGTAATCATTCCTAACCGTTGTCAATCATGAGATTTATAATCCGAAATAAAATTGTACTCCGTCTGTAACGGCAATAGAAAGCAAACAAAAAACTAGAATAAAATGGTATTAATGTATTACATTACATGACAATCTGTTAAAAATCGATGAACATAATCACTAAGTAGTCTTACGATAGCCTCAATTGTTCGACATTTACACGAAAAAAGTGGTAATCAGTTAGAACAGAAAGCTATTTAAGGTAAACTTACCGTAATATACATTTTGGCTTATTACAATCAAACGAAACTCATATTAAATACATTAAAATACATACATAAAACATTCAAAAATCACAATGCTTTTTATATACGACATGTTGGTTAACTCTTTATAGCACCCAAGATATGGAACAAAATTGGTTTTTATATTTTCCTGTAAAATTAACTTTTTCCTATTACGATTTTATTCTCCGGGGACGACGAATTCCAGAATCAATCCTTAACCAAAAACATTAACATTAAATTAGCATACGTAAAACGTATATTTTACGCAATACCGTAATCATGGCTTCTGCGTAATCACGCAAATTGAGGTATTCGTGTTCATGCCACGTATGTAATTAGGGTTAAGTTTGATTTGTTACGCGTCATCATTACGTCGAGAGCGATTTTAATTCGTTACTTTATGATTATTACTTAAGTGTGTTTTTTGTCTGTCATTCATAAAACATTACAATTCCTTGTAAATGTTTTTGGTGTGTATGTGTTTTGTTTCCTCTGTAGCTTTGACCCGATTTTGACTAAAGACGTTTCTTTAGATTAGCGTCCAATGTCAAAAATTGGTGAAGTGCTTACTTGTAATTTGCATAAGTAAATAGAAAAGTACGAGTAATTAGCAAGTATTACTGCTGCTTCGTGTCTTCTTTAAAAAGTACACGCCACACAAAAAATATCTACATCTGTTTTAAATAGACGGAAATGGTCTTTACCAATTATTTTCTTTTTATATATGTGAACAACCCGCAATTCAAAGTTTCTACATTTATTAAAAACAAAGTTATGGAACCATAGTTTTATTTTTCCGGTAATAATTTAATTTTCTTCTAGTCTTTTTTAAAATTAAAAACAATAACATAAAAACACGTGCAGTAATTTCTTAAGCTTGCTTTTTAATTAAGTACAAATATTTCGCGGGAAGTGTTCGGAGTGACTGGGTCCTACACAGATTTAGGTTACCGTCTTTCCTGTGGACACACCGAAAGTTAACGTTTTTAAGGCCTAATTTTCTTGCTAAGCCCATTCCCTCAAAAACGCCACCAGGACTGCTTCAGACCTATCATATAAAAACATAACTTATATGCACACAAGCTTTTAACTATTGACCACAGGAGAGACAACTTTTGTTTTTAAGAGTGGGTATGACCCGCCCGACTACCGAATCTAAGAAGGCTAACTGCATAGTAATAGTAAAATAATTTTGAATTTAATGTGGTTTCCTGTAGAGTTTAAAATGCTTCGACTAACATCGTAGCTAACCTCCTTCTTTGGTATTACGTGAATGTGTCGTACTTACGGATCGCGAACAAAATCCTAGTTAGTTTGGCGGGTAGCACCAATGTTGTCATTGTTGAGGTTTTAGTGTGAAGGGTAAGAATTAGCCGGCAAAATACGGTTGGTGCCGACCTTATACAGACACTACTCTAATTTGTGAACATCCTGTACTTGTCGGTCGTTGTTTCAATTTTAATCAGCCTTTGTTTTGCTATTCCTCTTATATGTGTATACAGTGTGTGACATCCATACGAACATATGTTTTGTGCATCCTAGTTAATATAAAAACATGTGTATTGTTAACATTAATGTGTACTTTCTTTTTCATACTAACTAATTCGCAACGCAATGTATCGGTAACAAAGCTAACAACTGACTCTTTGCATTACATTGCTGCTCGAGAAAATTTTAAATTTAATAACTCTCCATTAGAAAAGGTAATTGTTATATTTTTTAGATAAAACCGTTCACAGCATCTAAAGCTAACGTTACTTACAATATATGCTCGTATGGATGTCACACACTGTATATATAAGAGGAATAGCAATATACAAGCTGATTAAAATTACTTAACTAGATGTTGCCCGCTGCTCTGTCCGCATAGAAGTTGTTTATCACATGCGAGAGCTGTGCAACCTATGTCCTTTTTCGGAGTTAAATCTATCTCCATACCAAATTTCATCGAAATCGGTTTAGTGGTTTAACGGTCTACCTACGAAGCTAGTGCTAGGTTAGATTCCCAGTCAGGCCATATTTAAGGGCTTCGTAAAAAAAAGGGGTTTCCAGGTGTATTTTGTAAGTTTATTCTACTTAAGAAATTCTTATTTAACCTGTGGAAAATTGCTATTTGCACTCAATTTACATAATAAGCTTACCTACCGCCACAACAGTGATAAATCGTTTGTGTTTTATTCATGATCGTTTTAGTGTAAACCTTTGTTTACCAAGACACATTGAATTCCTGTTTCTCATACAAAAGAAGATTACAAAGTGGCCTTAATATGTATGTTGCCTTCTTCATGGCAAGCAATATACATGTAAACTGGTGGTATTTTTTTTTAGCCATAAAAAGCAAACGATCATATGGACCTCCCGATGGTAAGCAGTCACCATCGCCTATAAACTCAGACACTTCTTTATTGATAATGTCAAATTACAAGTCAAAATAAATTTAAATTTAGTTACCTTAATAAATATTATATTATATCAACTGAAACATTTTTGCGTCATTTGTTTGTAGGACAAAAATTCTTCAAGACTGTAAAACGCCTGCTCTATCAACCATTTTTTCAGTTTAACTTTAAGGCGCTGTTAAAACCGTCTCGGGGAGACGGTTGTACACCACGGGCCCCAGCATGCAAGGGTGTTTTTGCGTCTTTGTCAGTCTCCCTGGGAGCGATAGGAGTTTGTCTGCGTTGTGAGTGGGGTAACCGTGAGTTTCGCCCCGCGAACGGTATGAGTTTAAATTAGTACGCACGTATACCGCTACTTGAAAGACTAGCAAAGATGGGAGCAAACATCAATATCAATAAACAGCAATACCAGGGTCACTGTCAACTGGTTACCTTTCATTGAAACCACTTGACTGTGACCAGGGTCACAGGGGTATTGCTGATGTTATATTGACGTCTCAAGATGCGTCAGAAATTACAGCTTTGTATGAATTGTTGATCAAAATTTACACAGAGTTTGGTCAGGAAAGTGGAAGAAGATATTTATTATTTCTGCAGGCAATAATTAAGACATAAAAGTATCATCTTTATTAATATTATCTTGACAACCCTTTAGCCTAGTTGATAGTGACCCTGCCTACGAAGCTTTCGGTCCCGGGTTCGATTCCCGGTATTGGCAAAAATTCGTGTGATACACGAGTATTTATGTTAAAATTTTGGATAATTTATTATGTATTTAAATATTTATTTCTCTGTATATGTACTTATATCGTCGCCTACCTAAGTACAAGGCTAGAACTTTATTTAGGCAACGGAATTGTTTTAGACTGGAATATAATTGTGGTTAGAAAATGTGTGTTGATATGAGACCGCACAGACAGCACAAAACAAGATGTGAACGCCATTAAATTATTCTTGAAATATCTTTCTTCCACGCAAAGCTCTGGTATAAACTACTCCCGAATAAATAGGTTCACTAAACTTACTTTCGATTGACTGGCGATTTATTCTAACCCTCTTACTTATAAACGTAGAATAACCGCCATGCTTTGTGACTTTCTGTCATATGCAAATGTCACAATTACAGATAAGAACAATGGACTGGCGTCAGCTACCCCACCGTTATTCCACGTTTATAATTAAAGGGTATGAATAAAAACTTACCCTCATTTGGTCGAATCCAGCCTATGTTGTGAAATTGACCGAGTAACACTCAACCGTTAAACATTATTCCCAAATTCATGAAAAAAGGAGAAAATACCAATTCAGATTAGGTCGTACTGAGAGCAAAACGTCCTGAGTTACATTTAGTCCGCTAGGCATAATGTCTGTTTGTTGAGAACGACCACAGGGAAGAATGCCTAGGGAGCAAAACGTCCACAATTCAAAATGCCCTTGAAGCAATTTGTCATCAACGGAAAATGACAAAAAAAGAAAACGTCCCTACGAAAAGTTGTAGCTAGAGGTTAAATTACTCACGGTGATTTCACGCGGCGTTGCTTACGACGAGCGTGAAATATCCTGTGGTTCTTAATCATTGAGAAGTAGGAATTCAGTGGGATTAGGATCACTAAAAAATATAAAATAAAATAAACTATTTAAAACAACAATAACCCGCCTTCAAAAACCTAAAATAACTTTTTCAAATGGTAATAGGTCAGGCAAACTGAAGGCGGCGTCCCATAATATTTTTAACCAAAAGCCCACTCCATAAAATAATAGGTATTTGATTTTATTTATTTTTATAACAACAGTTTTACTATGACAGGTTTTCAAATTACTTGTTTCATTGTATTGCGAATAAAATATGTAATATGTTTTGGAAAGCAGTGTTTATAGTATTGCTCTGCTTTAATATAAAACCAACGGACAAATTCTGGGAATTTTACAAGTTAAATGGAAAATGCAATAAAATAATAAATTAATATCTTAATAAATAAAAACTACAAGTTTTGCTTGAGATTCTTGGATTGGTTAGTTGTGGAGAGTACATATTTAACTGCGGACGTTTTGCTCCCGTGCCCATTTAAATTGCGGTCATTTAATCAATATGACATTTTGATTTGTTGACACAGGACCTTTCGAATTGCGGACGTTTTGCTCCCATGACGTATTACGTTCCGGACTTTTTTCCAAAGAGGTCGTTTTGCTATGAGGACCTAACACTCCTAACTCGAAAATACAGGTCCAGCGATGAAATATTTTTCTCTGATTACCTTTATACATTTAAAATTCATGTTTTTGTTTTGCCAGACATTTCTAAAAGGTTAATAGTATTATGTGAAATAGGTTTAAAAACCTTTAACAATGCAACTGAAACTATCGTATGTCACTATTTACTAACGGAGTGCCGACCAATCAGTTGTTATCCTTTCACTCATCCCCGTGCATCACCTAAACAACAAGCCTCTATATACACCTATATCTGTGGTAAAAAAGTTTCCATCCGGTGAGATTGCATCACGGATTTATCTTGTTGTACGTTTTCCGTGTTTCAGACAATTCGGCGCCAGAGACAGGAAAATCAACCAAAACATCCTAGTAAATAACCACAGTAAAAACAGAAAATAGAAAAATAAATAAAAATAATGTTTATTTACCAAAACTACAGTAGGTCAGGGCCTCTATTCAACTGCGTTATAACGATATCGTTTTTTAACCTGTTTCCGTATTGTCAACGTTTTGATAACTCTTATATCATTTACAATAATGGCGACTGTGACATAAACGATATCGTGTTTGACACGTTTAAGAATCGTTTATGTTACAGTCGCCATTATTGTAAATGATATAAGAGTTATCAAAACGTTGACAATACGGAAACAGGTTAAAAAACGATATCGTTATAACGCAGTTCAATAGAGGCCCTGAATAGAGGCCCAGGCCTGTGGGGCTTGACAAGTTGCATTCGACCATCATTCATTACCGATTATCTGTCCATTGAAAAATGTATGGAATTGACGTAAGCTACCGAGATGGTCACGTGGTAAATCAGTCATGTTTTCACTATCACTTGCGCTAAGCGATAGAGATGGTTTCAATGACTACCGGCGTAATACGGAGCTATCTCCATGCTAATGCTAGGCAAGTTACACTTTTCATAAGTAACAAACGACCGTGTTGAGCGAGTTCAATTCGACCACCGTTCGTACTCTCGCTGCTGGTTCGGGATCCGAAACCCGCCGAAAGCTATATAAATGAAAAATTTGCAATTCTGACAATAAGTGTCAGTGTCTTGTACATCGAGCAGATTATTTTAGTACTAATTACAGGGCCTCTATTCTACTGCGGTATAACGATATTGCGTTTGACGTGTTTCAGAATCGTTTATGTCATAGTCGCGATTATTGTAAATGACATATCAAAACGTAGACAATACTGAAACACGTCAAAGACGATATCGTTATTACCGTGTAGAATCCCAGCCGAGAATTATTACCCATTAGGTTTAGTAACATTTTTTTACAGGTTTCGTGAACAATACGTAAGTGCATCGTTGAAATAACTTATAAGTAGGTACATCAAAGTCAATTGATAACTAAAGTACAAAGTTTAATAAATTGTTTATTTTTTCTTGTCTTAACAAAATAGCCTCATGTATTTTAAATTTCTCGTGTATGTACAGTCAAAGAGTTAAATTTGTGACCCGCCTTAGGTCCAAAATCAATCTGACATTCTACAGCAATAAAGTTGAGTTTCCTCAAAGTTACAAATGGCTTGGCATCTCTAAGGACATATTGACAACATCAAACAGATTTATTTTCAAATGGGTCTTTAATTTACGCTCGTGACCGTACCGATCTCCCTACTCCTAGTGTGGAGGTCACTGTTTGTAATACAAATGTAACTCCTTCTTTGGCAAATAAATAAAAATAATCTATCAATCTATATATGTAATATCGTGCGTGTGTTGTTTCATTTGATCGTTTTAAACGGAATTATTGTAATTTTTCCTTATGTCCATGTTTCGAAATACCGTTCTTGATCTTGATTGTGCTACACGAAAGATCCTCTTTTGTTGCCGAACAGTAGTTCAAGAAGAAGTAGGAGTCTTGAAACAAAGGTATGTCACGTGGCTTGCATGTGTGCGTGCCTCGATCATACGCGTCTCGAGACACCACAAGCAAACTCAATAAGATGCACCAAGCCGGTTTACTCAAGGCCGCGCTGTCGCAGCATTTGGTAATAGTAAAAGTAATGGTAAACTAATATTTCCTTAAACATGGTAAGTACATAGTTGCAAGCACATCGAGTACTGAACAAAAATATTGTCCCGTAAATATGATATTATATAGAAAACTCTAGCTCCTAAGCGACAATAGATAATAGAAACTACGTGAGAGGCGTAAACGAACTCCTTTTCTTTTTATACTATGTGAATACGTCAATCAATGGATGCGGTGGCGCAAGTCCATTAGATGATTTCAAAGGTTAAACAAATGGACTTTATTATTGTGCTTGAGTAAAAGTAAAAAAAAACGAAGAAATAGATAAAAACTCCCATTAAAACTCCCATACTCCCTTTCCCTAAGTTTTGGAACTATTATTAGACAGCGAAACAGATTTTTATCCTCCTGAGGCCCACGTCAAATTTTACTAGTTCAAAAAAGAACCTTGTGTAAGTCAACTAAAGTCTGAAGTCACTTTGGCAAATGTCCTAAATTTAGGCCGTTGGGCTTTACGAGGTTATACAACCTAAATAAGAACCGCTCTATTTTAACTAGGTTTCTACGTGGGGTAGGCAGAGCTACAGAGATACCAATAAATCGGGAATAAGGCCTTGTAGTACTGTTAGGCGATGGTCTTGTAACCTGTCACTAATACACTAGTAAACTTCTTGGCGTGATTGTGCAAAATGTGTTTATAGAATTATAAACAAGTCTTTTTAGAGTGAATCTCTGGGAATGAAGGCGCGATGTGCGTGAGTGTGTGTATGTATGTATTTTATCTTCAACAAATACATAAGAAACTGTCATTTCGAATTTATTTACACAAATTAGACGTAATTTTTTTCTTCGCGACATACGATCTGCGTACCTATGCAAATTCATTGAATAAATAAAACAAAGCGATTGCTAGAAATGGTTCCCGTACGGCTCTCAAAAGTGAAAGAGCTATTTAAAAGAAGAAATTTACATTAACAAGCTGAAGTTGGGAAGAGGAATACAAACAGAGCATTCCCGGGGCGGCCCTCAAATTGTCAATTTGCTTCACAAAGTCCACGGAAATTATTTGCTGGATAAATATTTGATACAATATGATGAGTCTGCCTGTTTAATGGAGATGAATGCATCGACAAAAAAGTTATGTAACGGAAATTTTAACTTATATTATTACGAATGCAAAGTTTAACAACGACAAGGGTCGAATTTTCGTTTGTGTTTCATTGGTCCGAATTTTCATAAGTTAATAAACATTTAGCTTTACAGGATTGTTATAAAATTAACCTAACTTAACCTAAAAAAATTACACTCTTTAAACATATTGAGAATTTAATGTATTCAGAAAAAAACGATCTTATAAATATTCGGACAAATGAAACAGATTGGGACATAAAATTTTAAATTTTAAACAAGATAAAAAAGGTTAAAGATAATAAAGATTAGGTAAGATTTTTATTGAGTAAAAAGGTCACACGGACACGTTAAAAATCTACCAGAGCTTTGCAAGCGGAGAACACTACACTGCTGAGAAGAAACACTGCAAGACACTCAACAGTGCCAATGATCAATACTAAACCTAGCATTAAATAAACAATAAATATAAAATAAAAATGTCATGCGTAGTTGAGCAGAAAAATGAGTCAAACTATAAATACTTATGACGATGCAAGACAACCGCATAAAATATATTCAAATAGTGTGTTTGTGGAAGTCGGCCAAGCAACAGAGTTCGCATTGTTATGTTCCGGTGTGGGGATAAGACAACCGGTGAAATTACTAGCATAGAGGCATTCCATCTTGGTCCTCAGAGTTGGCCACGCATTTGAGGTGTTAGGATTAAATTCGTGAGAATTCTAATGTCTATGGGTCTCAGATTCCACTTACCATCAAGTGGCCTGAGTGTTCGTGTGCGTAGATGTTCGACTAGGATTTTTGAAACTTGAAGTTCAAACTTTCGTTAGCACCATTCCTTTCTCATTCAAATGGCTCAGAACCGGGTCCTATGGCAAACCTTTGAGCTGGTCTATGTCCAACAGTGGACGTCTCGAGGCCGAAATAATGATTATGATAAAACATTCTGAATCGCGTTGGAATGACTATACTATCCGCAAAACTATCTGGCCGGTAGGGCAATAAACGTCGGCTACAGTTAGGGGTGTAACATGTCGATAACTTATAATGTAAACGTCGGTATAATCACGATAGTGACACTGAAGACGAAGAATAATAGTATTACTAGTAATAGTAATATTAGTAGTAGTATTTTCCTTGTTTAGTTATTTAATTTGTTATACCTCATTATTATTTTATAGTAATACTTTATGTCAATAGTTCAATATACCTATTTATATTTCGATAGTAACTATACAATACTGTTATATAAAACACCACGTAATTTATATTCTTTGTTTCGTTACTTTATCGACATTCCTTTTTATGCGTAACGCTACCTGCCCTATTGCTGCTCGGCCCACTCCATAAGCCGTGCAGGTGTGAAAGAGATAGCATAATTCAGATGATTTATGACCTGACTGGCCCGATAGTTTTGCGGATAGTATAAACAGAAGCCGTTTTATGAACTGACTTGTAGGTTTATGTAAAATTTGTTACTATAAATTAACTAATGGTTATGACTCCATCTACGTAGAAGTCATTTATCGTTATTCCCTCAGGAAATGTCAATTTTTTCGGGATAAATGTACCTTGAGTCTTTTTCCGGCACCCAACCTCTCTCATACCAAATTACGTCTAAATCAGTTCAGTGATTTATCCGTGAAATTGTAACAAACAGACAGACAAAGTTACTTGCATATTTCGACGGCAGCAAAGAGTAAACGGTTATCTACAAAATATCATTTATTTATTTTAGAATAATGACGCACATGTCTTCAATTTCGTTTCATAAAATGAAATTTCGAGCTAAACATAAATGATAAAGGTTAAACACACAATTCTAAGGCAAAAGATTTAGTTGTCCGTTAATTCTTTGCAGACGTCGATTTGTAATATAAGTACACAGACCATGGATACTTATCGTCTTACAATTAGTAATTCAGAAAGAAACCATTAATCTATCAAATTATTCCACTTGTACCGCTTCCCTCATCCAGCTCTTTCCCGACAGTAAATTGCCCGTTTCCTTTGCCCTGGCCACCAAGTTCATATTCCCTTGTCCGCTAACCGTCTTTCAGTCTAGCCAAGTATACCACTCCAAGCCACTTTAAGCTTGTGACTAGGACTTGCAGTCTCTGAACCCAATCTATAGACCAGAAACGGGGTTTCTGGGATTTCCAGGACAATCCCATGTCCATATACAATCTCTTCCAAAAATTCCAGTTATCAAACCCTACTTGTAACTTCCTCTTTGGTGCGACGAAAATATATTACTTTATAAAATCCTGCCAAGAAATACTTTACCTACTGTAGTTATAAGAAGCATTGTGAAATACGTAAAAGGTTTCACCGGAGGTTTTAGGTATACAAAAACCTCAACGCGACTTGGATTCACATCCCGAAGGTTTATGCCTTCCGGCCGCTAACTTAACTTACTACATACATACATAACATCACGCCTTAATTCCCAGAATGGGGTAGGCAGAGCTACAGAAATACCAACAAATCTAAAAAGACTTGTTGATAATTCTGTAACCACATTTTGCAGAAGTAGGCTATGATGTTTACCAGTGTATTAGTGACAGGTTGCAAGCCCATCGCCTAATAGCACTACAAGCCCTTATTCCCTTAGTCGCTTTTAACGACATCCACGGGAAGACATGGAGTGGCACTATTCTAACCCGGCAACCACACGGGCTTAACTTAACTTACTTTTAAGGTAAAATATATTTTTTGGGGAACTATTCCGTTGCTTAATGAAGGACAACGTAACATCGATTAATCTAGTAGTCAGTTGAACAGGGCTGGGATTCTACGTGGTAGTAACGTTATCATCTTTGACGTGTTTCCGTATTGTCAACATTTTGATATCTCTTATGTCATTTACAACAATGTGACATAAACGATTTTAAAACACGTCAAACGCGATATCATTATAACGCATTAGAATAGAGACCTAGGGCTGGGATTCGATATGGTAGTAACGATATCGTCTTTGACGTGTTTCCGTATTATCAACGTTTTGATATCTCTTATGTCATTTACAATTAATGGCGACTGTGACATTTATAAACGATTCAAAAACTGCCCTGCACACAAAAGAGCAAAATCCGTATTATAGGATTTTTGAAAGATTCAAAGAGATAGATAGACAGAGTAAGAAATAGCGAGATCCGAGAACAATGTAGATTGAAAGAAGATTAGTGACAAAGATCGAAAAGGGTATTGCTAAGATGGTTTAGTCATTTAGAAAGGATGATGGAAACAAGAGTTATGACGGCTATGGATATGAGGTGCGGCAAGCGAGAGAGAGTGAAGATATCGGTAGAGGACGCCCTAGAGACTAAAATGCACAAACAGTGATCACTGATTAAATTCACGATGTACTGGATAAGAGACAAATCAAAAGCAGCTGAAATTGACGTACGTGCATGGTGAGGTTGATGAATGTTGAGGAAGCTTAAGTTGTATGTTTAGACCGGTGAACTTGGCGTTCCATAGTCTATGCCTACCCGTTGGGAGATAGGCGTGAAGGTATGTAATGTATGTATGTAAAAATACTAAGCTTCAGTCAATTAAAATCACAGATAGAACATAATCTCGTAGTTACAATCACATTAAAATTATAATGTTGTCTAAAATTAAGATTATATACAAAGAAACCCTTCAAGCCTCTTGAACATACACGGGTAAGGACCAAAAAGTTTCTATGAAACTTTTCCGTTGTGACACGAAAATTAGCCATACATTTGTAGGGATAATTTTCGTGTCACAAGCTATGGTCCAACTATTTAGTCCTTACCCATACTCGCGCTTAACACAAATTCGCCCATACTGGCAATCGAACCCAAGACTGCGAACTTTGGAGGCATCACTACTAACTAGGCTAACAGCGTCATCAAACAACAACCCTGTGACCCATCAATAACCATCTGTCAACCGCCATAGCGTCCATATTGCTTTGAACATCCTCGTGAATTCATAACCTTTAATACCCTTGGAACACGATAGAAAATAATATATTGAATCCGCCCGCGATGCCAGTACGGTAGCCCCGTGTAGAATATTTATTCCCTAATTTTCGTTGAAAGCAAACATCATGAACAAGGAAAATGTACGAAAACAGAAACATTGAAAATGAAACGATATTGTTCGTTACATACATTACATAACATCACGCCTTCATTCCCAGAGTGGGGTAGGCAGAGCTACTGAAATACCAACAACTCTAAAAAGACTTGTTGATAATTCTGTAACCACATTTTGCACAATCAGGCCAAGGAGTTTACTAGTGTATTAGTGACAGGTTGCAAGCCCATCGCCTAACAATACTACAAGCCCTTATTTCCTGAGTCGCCTCTTACGACATCCACGGGAAGACATGGAGTGGCACTATTCTAACCCGGCAACCACACGGGCTATTGTTCGTTATAGCGCTGTTAATCGTAGTCTGAATAAATATACTCGTAATAAATTTCGTTACTTGGTTTATAAGAAAGTCGCTTTTCACGTCTGTCTTTGTACCCACTAACTCCACTGAAACCACGCAACGGATTTTGATGCAATGCTCGCCATCAGTTATAATATTTCATTTTTTTACAAAAGGTAGATACGTAGAAAATTCTAGTTTATAAATAAATACCACAGGACAATGTCACACAAATTGACCCAGTCCCAAACTAAGCACTAGGCTTGTACTATGGGTACTAGACAACGATAAACTTACTTAGATAGAGAAATATATACTGAACTGCATAGAAAACATTCAAGACTTAGGAACAAATACTCGTGCTCATCACACAAATATCTGCCCTTACCGGGATTTAAACCCAGGACCTCTAACTTTGAAGGCAGTGTTACTACCAACTAGGCTAGTGTGTCGTCAATTATATACGTGTGTGTGTGTGTGTTATTTCAGGTATAGCCTAGTGTGGGACCAACATTTTATTCTGTTCTAATCTACTATAATATAATAATAAGCTTAAAAAAAATACATTGTACTCAAATTCCATTATCATTTTAAACTTTATATACTAGTAAAGACAGTCGAATATAATTTTGATACTAGTTTGTGTTAAAGTCTTTCTAACTAATAGTGGTTAGCAGATGGTTTACAACAAAATTGACCGTCTAGGTTCTCGAATAAACACGACTGGACTTTTTTTCGAGATCGCAGACAATGTTCTACTGGAACGCGCAATCTAATAATCCAGATGCTAACAAAATAATGGATAAACCTCGTATGACCCAGTATTAGTAACATTGTATCTGAAACCTTGTTCAATTAACTATAAGGTGCGTTTTATATATGGCATATCTCAAATGATAAGCTAGTTTGTAGCTAATGGAAATGAATATAGAAACTATTTTATAAGCTCAAGAGACACGGTGACAAGGAGGTACATAATCAAGATACTTTAGTTTAAACTTTATTTGAATGTGTATAAAGCTCATATTCATTAGTTTGAAAATTGAAAATTGCATTTAACATCAAAGAATATTGAACTCTATGTATTTGCTAGATTCAAATTTCCACTCACAATAATCTCCCTGTTTGTAGTATGGTGGTACGAAGATAGATTTAAAGTAACCTCAAAATCAACCAAATCAAGCCATTTAAAACGTAAATACGTATTCCCAGGGTTTAAGCTATTTTCTTACCAAATTTTATTAAAATCGGTTTAGTGGTATTTGCAGCTGTGAAGATATTACTAACAAATAAAATTAGTTTTGCGTTTAAGATATTTTTTTATACTAGTTGTTTCCCGTGACATCCGCGTAGAAGTCGTTTATCGCTATTCCTACAGCAACCGTCCAATATTTTGGGATAAAAAGTAGACTTTGTCCTACTCCAGACTATAATCTATCTCTGTGCCATATTTCAACTATATCTGTTCAGCCGTTCTGGCGGGATTCAGTAACAATTATCCATCCATCCGTGCAAACTTACGCATTTATTGAAAGAAAGCTCACGGGGAAGTTTCAGGCGATTTCGTCAAGTCTCGCTTTGGTTTTAACCATTACCCGCGTAATAAAAAAACCGGGCAAGAGCATTTCGGACCATGCTCAGTGTAGGGTTCTGAAGCCGTTAAGTACTACAAACGTAAAAATCAACAAGTAATAACAAATTTTCTATTTAAAGTCTATTGGTGCCGTCTTAGATGATTTTAGTAGGTATAAACACTTTAATCGCCTGGATCTCAAGAACTAAAATGATGTCTTAAGATTTTAGCACTTGAACATTAGTTAGCGCTTTAAAGCTTTTTATTTCATAAACGGATCACTTAATCGAAAAATTGTTTTAATATACCCACAATATTTTTGAAAGACCAATCCACCGACATCCCACACTATGGGGTAGACGAGAAAAAATAAAACATCCCCACGTTACGTGTAGGGGAAGTACCCTAATTTTTATTTTTTTCATATTTTAACTTACTTTGTTGGCGTAACTAATATGTATATACATGCCAAATTACAGCTTTCTAGTACTAAGAATCTCTGCGCTAGACTGCGGGTGGACGGATGGACGGACGGACGGATATGGTGAAACTATAAGGGTTCCTAGTTTGACTACGGAACCCTAAAAAGCTCTAAGAAATTCGTCACCGCATCTTGACAATAAACAAACTGCCTGAAGTAACTCTTCAAACGACATCGGATATTAAATTTACTGTCACTAAAATCTGAACCCTTTTCAAAGGTTTGAATCATGGTGAAGGACACTTGAACATATTGATTGCTACTCCCATTGATTGGGTGTCGAGATGGCAACCATCGTTGCCAGGAAGCTCTCACTTCAAGGATCTTTTGTGTTAACCCCAACCATATTGAATGGTGCTTGAGTAAAATGTATTTTTACACCGAATATTAGTCTTTTGTTGTTAAAGTAGATCATTAGATTGACAGATAAGCTTGAGTTTTGTTGTTTGGGTCAGAGTACTAACCAATTTTGTTTTTCATTGTTCGTTTGTTGTATCGTTTAAAGGGTATTCCTACTTGTATGTCCCTATATTTAAGGTCTATATTTGACAACACGCTAGCCTCGTTGGTAGTGCCCCTGCCTTCGAAGCTGGAGGTCCTGGGTTCAAATCCCGGTAAGGGCAAATATTTGTGTGATGAGCATGAGTATTTGTTCCTGAGTCTTGGATGTTTTCTATGTATTTAAGTATGTATTTCTCTATATAAGTATGTTTATCGTTGTCTAGTACCCATAGTACAAGCCTAAAGCTTAGTTTGGGACTAGGTCAATTTGTGTGACATTGTCCCGTGATATTATTATTATTATAAGGTTCATATTCTATATACAAAAACAATGTTTTTACAACTTGTGAAACTGAGATTTTTTCGACGAGCTCTCTTACTCGAGTAAGTGGGTAAGCTGAGAATGAACGCCAAGTTTTAACTCTCTGCCCCTTATTTGACAAAGACACGTGACAGGTGACAATTCGGTATACCTGTCACCTGTCAATGTCAGGATGGTGAAATAGGGGGCTGGTGTTACAATTTAAATTCGCCGGTTTATATTTGTGCGTTGAGTTCAAGAACGAGTTGTTTAAGATGACCTGCAGTGGACGTGTTTTGACTAAAAAGGGTAATGATGATGATTTTAAAGAGTCATGCACACCGCTAGGATGCCATAATTCATTTTAATCATTATTATCGGATTTCATAACAATTTGAGGGTACCGAACCTCAAATGGAGAAAACGGAACTCTTGTACGATCACCTAGTTGTCTGACCATCCGTCTGTCTGTCAAAAACTTTTATCTCGGGAACGCGTAAAGGTATCAAGTTGAAATTAAAACCATATACTCAGGTCTGCAGTCCTATGAAGTTGTAAAAAAAACAGACTTCCGTAAAAAAAGATACTGCCGTTTGTACTGCATAAAACGTATATTTGGACACGCTAAAAGAATTCAAAATTTATAGGTCTTCTCATAGACTTGGAATCCTAAAATTTGGCAAGAAGAAAGGTATTACAGCGCAAAAAAAATGAAAAAATCCGAAAACCGTTAATTTGTTTCACCATCACAAAAGAAAAATCCCGATTGCAAACTGATTTGCAGTTGGTAAACTAATCGCGACCTAAGTCGATGTATGGAGACAACAGTTTTTCAACGGCAAAGTCAAGTTTGTCCCGCAGTATAATTTTACATTCTTATATTAACGTTTGTGCGGTGCGCAAGTCCAACTCACACTTGACCTGCTTTTTTGAAAAAAATATTACTCTTTCAGGATGTTTATAAATCAAACCTAGCCTTATCTTCAGAGTCACTGCTCGGACTGCTCGGAGATTATGAGATTTGGACTAGATGAGATAGTCATTTTGCGAGTCTGTCATTTTGAGATGTCGACTACTCGTACGATCGATGTGGTCATTTTACGATTAAGTCATTCTACTGACTCGTCTACACGTATAATATTTCGAAAATCCAACAAGTACGCTGACAGCGTTATAAATGATGACTCAATAATTTTGTAAAAAAGACATGACCAAAATTCATGACCAAAAAAAAGATGAAAAACAACGGGTTCCCTTTTATTTACACATTATTTGCCTACAATTGAGTAATCTCTTTAATTTACATCGTACTTCTTACTACTACAGGAGCAATGAAAACGGATCACTTTCTGGGTGAATTGCAAAAATACTGTACTTAGTTAAGGCCCTAATTGATGTCAATGTTTAATAGAGACAAAATATTTTTCCTTTGTGTAACGAAGATTAACCACACAATTCTATGACACAAGAGAAAAATATTTTGTTTAAATTTTCGTAATTTTTTTTTTTTAACTATGTACAATATTTTTACAATTTACCCTTCTATTGAAATTTTGTACTACTTGACCGTTTTCATTCAAATTCAAATTCAATAATTTATTCAGTAAATTGGCCACATGAGGGCTCTTTTACACGTCGGTAATATGCAGTGAATCTACTAGCGCTTCGGACAAGACCATCATTTGATTGCGGAGAAGAAGCGCCACATCCAGCAGAATGTCATTGCCATATTATACCATTGACTATTATTATAAATGCAAAAGTTTGGATGGATGGAGGTTTGATACTCAATCACGCCAGAACGGCTGAACGGATCGGGATGAAATTTACCACAGAAATAGATTATAGTCCACAATAGCACTTAGGCTACCTCCAATTCCTAATAAATCTCTGTTCACGTCTCTGGGAAGACGCTAGTATATGAAATAAATCAGTCGTTTATTCGTCCGGAGATCCTAGAGTTGGTGCTTACCTCTCTCAAAGGATTGGGCTATCTATCCAGAGAGGTAATGCAGCGAGTGTCAATAGGCACCATGCCGCGGGCGGACCTGCTAGAGGGGGTGTTCTTTTTAAATTTGTTCTTTATCTTTTATTAGTGTTGACCGCTACTCCACCTGCGTAGAAAAATAAAACAGCCTATGTTACTCACAGATAATAAAGCATTCTATTGATGAAAGAATTTTCAAAATTGATTTTAAATTTAACAAAAATACAGAAATAGAAATCTTTCCTTCGTATAATACTAGCTATTTCCCCGATTCCGTCCGCTTTGAAGTCGTTCATCGCTATTCCCTCAGGGAATATTCCCTATCCAATATTTCGGGACAAAAAGTAGCGCATGTCCTTCCTCGGTCGCAAATTATCTCCATACCAAACTACAAACTCACAAACTTTACCTCTTTATAATATTAGAATAGATTAGCGTAGATTTTTAAAGTAGCTTTGTTAGATTTGTTTGAATATGAGATACTTCCTTTTTGTTTTATTTCTGTTTAATGTAACAATCCCATTGTTTTGACCTTATAATTGTAAATACCATACATTATTCGACGACCGTAATCTAAATTGATGTAAGGGACAAAATGGCGAAAATGAGTTATGAATGCAGTTCTATTCAATTTTTTTTTCTCTATCGATTGGTATAGGTGACGTCTCGATAGCCTTAAAAAACATGCCCCTTACAGCCTTAAAAAAATGTTACTTTAACTCCGTATTTCAAAAAAAATGTTACTTTAACTCCGTATTTCAAAAAAATACGACGTATCGACAGCAATTAAAAAAACTGCAATTTATTCTTGGTGTAACCTTCATCTCGCAATTTACCTAACGCTGTAAGGCGCCATTAAATAAGTAAAGGTACGATACATCATTTAACGTTCTCAAAATTATCTACAAAAATAAAATTGATTCTATCACAATTAGACGTAACTATAATTTTCTAAATTTACCTGCGTCGTAAAAGACTATTATTCTGTAAGCAATTGTACGATACGCAGTTTTGCTTTCACAAATGTAAGGCAACAGTGACCCTTACGGTAATTTGTAGGTGTATCAAATATTTGCTAAGAGTATATACGACATTTTTTCACAACTACAATCATAAAACTACCGTCCCTTACATTAAAATGTTATTGTTATCTCTTTCGTTAGATGACATACTCAGTGTTCGTTAATATAGCTAAATCACTCTCACGCACTTAAAGTTGCTTGAGGGTGAAAGAGATCTCACTATCACCTCGTTGTACGCGACAAAAAACATTTTAGAAAGAGCATGTCGCTGCTGGTTGTGGTTGACAGTGTTACCGGTTAATCTGATTTTTACGAAATCTACTGAATTTTCTTGACAATCTATTGATTTTTGAGCCTTGGACATCGATTGAAAATATGCCTATAAATGCATTTAAAATAATATTCCAAGGGTTAGTTATTTGTGCAAACAGATTATAAAGTATTTACAATGAACACGACACGTGATAACTATATTTTTTTTCAGTTGAAATAAAATAAAATAATTTTAATGAGAGCACTATAATTCAATTGTTAGTTTTCCAATAAAGCTTTTAAATACATACATACGTACAAGAAAAAATCCAGATTATTAATCGTTTATTCAAAAGTATTTTCGACTGATAAAAAACTATTCATTTTTCAAATTACACCTGGCTACACTGGATTGAGTGCTGCCGCTGCTTGCTCAGTTCTGTTTTGCACGAGCACTCGTCTTCACGCATGTTTCAAGTACTTAATAATAAGGAAGGCAACTGAGATAACGATGAATATAAAGAGTATTGAATCACTCTTAGCTCGACGCAATAAATTACTGCGGGATCGAGACAAGTTATTGCAGTAAGTATTTTATTTAATAAAATATCAAATTGACGGCTACATGCAATTACCGTGTTTGTGTCTACTTATGTAGGTATATTATTTTGCAAGTCTTTAGAAATGCTATGAGGACCAAAATACTTTATCACGTTTCTAAATATATTAAATACCAATTCCTTCTAGGTACTATCCCAAAGCGTTTTCATAACGAATATTTAACTTTGCCTCACTCTGAAATGATAACAGCTACTTTAGCTGAAACTGACGATGATAATGAGAGCAGTGATAAAAATTAAGATAGGATTTGGCCTATTGCTAATTGTACTACTATTAGTACCTAGGTTCTAATTGATACTGTCGAATTAAAATTGTTTATGTTTTTATTTTATATCTCTAATCGTTTTTACACCGAATCGTGTATTTTGTTTTATTTTATTACTTGTTACTAGTCTAGCTATCGACATATTAATGAGAGCTCATAATGGCGTAGGTATGTAGTGATGTATCGTTGAAATATAATTATAAAACTAAGTATATGTTCTTCAGAACACTTTACTTTAATTGCGAACCTCGTATATTGCTGGTAGTAACAGAAAAATTAAGATTCAAATAATGAAAGTCCTGTAAACACTCAAATACCACTAAATAATTGCGATTCTGAGCTCTGGATAATTATGTCTATACTTCCATGATTGATCTCTTAATTATCCTAATAAATAACACAATTACATTTTATGTTTTCGTTTATTATTTCACCTAAGATAATTTCCCATGTACCTTTTACACCCTGTCATTGATTACTTTCAATGGAGTTACGATCACTTTAATTTCATTTCTTTAAATTTATTTGTAGATACATCAAATTTACTCTAAAGGCAACTGTTGGAGAAGGGTGGTATTGGACATTATGAATTTATTTTTTGACGTAAGGGACATGCTATCTCAGTAACTAACCGTTGTATGATAAATTGAGTTATTTGTAGTTAAAGAGTGGAAAAAAGTAAGTAATTGGCTATTTTTAGTTACATGATACGTAAACAAACAACAAAACTATGAATTTTAAAAGAAAAAAAATACTGTTTTTTGGCTCTCCTGAAAAGTAGCCATTTGTCCGTTACGTCAATTTAGATTACGGTCGTCGAATCACGCCTTCATTCCCAGAACTCTAAAAAGACTTGTTGATAATTATAATAACCACTTTTTGCACAATCAGGCCAAGAAGTTTACTAGTGTATTAAGTAGTGACAGGTTGCAAGCCCATCACCTAACAGTACTACAAGCCCTTATTCCCTTAGTCGCCTCTTCTGACATCCACGGAAAGACATGGAGTAGCACTATTCTAACCCGGCAGCCACATAATAAATAGTCATTCCATATTTTAAGTCATTCCATAAGCGCTTCCTACTTTCTAAGGATAAAAGAAAAATGTAATACCGGTGCCTAATCTAGCTATTCTTTATCGCGGTAAGCCGGGAAAAACCACGGGTGTTGCCACGGACAGGTGAAATAGTGCGAAAAATTGCCCCCGGGTCAGCCCGCTACATTTTCTCCGGGTTTCTTTCCATTGTTGCCACAATGTCGTAGGAGCAGTGAAGTGAAATACCGGCTGTTACTACAATGGCACGTGTTTCTGCATGTAGACGTAGTTCGAAGCCGATAGCGACTATTCAGTGTGTATTAAAACGAACCCATTTTACAGTAAGACCACAAATATAAGTTACGCCGGCAATCTTCGTCCACGCAGAAAGGTACTCACTAATACCGAAGATAAACGAAAGTAAAAATCAATTCAATACAAACCTTGTCGTGTTACGCGGAAGGTAGAATATGAAATGACAGTTAAACTCGTGCTTTCTCGCTCATGGCGATTAGCAATTAACGATTAGCGCTTAGCGCTCGTGCGTCTCTACGACTGCCGAATATTTGACCAATAGCCATCGAAGTTATACCCGTGCAAACGTACTGTCTTATAATTGGGCAAAACGTTTTCGCGCCTTCTAAAAAAATGCTTTCTGCGCAGGTACATCGTTGTAACTTATACTTGTGGTACTACTGTACGCCCTACTTCCTTCCTTTCCTAATTTCATCTCAGCAAAAGCTACTTTCTACTGACCCTTTTTGTTTTTAGGTTATCTTAAGTATAGGTTACCTAGGTTAGGTTAGGCTAAATCTGTGACCACCAAAAAATATAGCTTCTGCACGTGAAAATGCCTGTCAATGAAATTAAAATTTGGCGAAATAAACCATTCGATGAAATGAGCGTCGACATTTCAAGGGTAAGTTTTTTATGGCAAGGAGAAGGAACACGAGTACCTACCAAAGCCAGTTGATGGTAAGTAGAATCTGAGACCCATAGACATTTGAACTCTCAAGACTACAACCCTAAGACCTCATATGCGTTGCCATCTCTGAAGACCAAGATGAAATTATTCTATGCTAGTAATTTCACCGGTTGTCTTATCTCCATACTGGAACAAAACAATGTGAACAGCTGTTTGGCGGAAGATTAGTGGATGGTGGTAGTAATCCGAATGGACCCTGCACAAGGTCCTACTGCCACTGAAAACCCACATAACTTATTCGCCATTAAGAGTTACCAAGCTCCTGTAAATTTGATGCTGACAACTTCCTTTGATACAAAAAAAAATTTCACACATAACATGTACAGCAATGAATAAATATGATTTGCTGTAGTAAACGACGTTCAAAATTGGCAAATCCATTACTTAACCTTAATAGTCATGCATTACTTTTTATCTCTAGCTTCGTACAAAAACTTAAAAGAAGCTGTGAAAGGCTCAAACCAATTTCTTGTCTTTTAAGAAGACTTGATTACCACTTTATTAGTCGGTTATTATCTCAGTACACGTTTGTTAGATGTTTTTCGCAAAAGCATTGTTTCATTGTAACGATTTTTCATATCCCGTTCTTTCATAATCGTCAATTTTCTTCATGTAGCTATTTTTAATGTTCGTGTTTTTACTATTCGCATTTTATCCGTTCTCAATTTTTACGATCGCATATTTTCCCAATAGTTATTGCATCATAATGTACGTGAGTAGGTAAGATTAGGTCTGTTCTTATATCAGGCTTGAAGTACAGAACAACCCAGAAATAAGAGCTCCGCATTGCGGAGCTCCGTTAACTCTGCCATATTAGATTTTTGGAATGGAAATAAATGCGAATATTAAAATAAGCTGCTGTTAATTTCCACAATTAAAATAAATGCAAACATTAAAATCGCTTTATTTATAAAATAACGCAATGTGAAAATTCGTTACTCTGAAAAAACGCTTTTGTGATCATCCTCTAACAAATCCAGATAATAACGCATTTATATAAAAAAAAAAACAATTTAAAGTTGAAACAAAACAATACCATGTCCTTAAAACACAGTCTTCTGGTTTCTCCACTTTGCGACATAGAAGGCCCTTAGCATTGCCAGACTAAACAATCGAAGACAATTCCGAACCCCTAATTCACCCTGTTGGTCCTTTGTGTGTTTTTCGTCTCTGTTTCATTTTAACTCTGTTTGCGAAGGAAAAACGTCAAGTCAATTAGATGAGGGTATTTTAGGGACGTACTTACGCCGATTGTTTTTGGGGGAAGTGAATATTTTAAATAAATTTACATAAGTATTCAGTTTTGTTAATGTATCGCTGCGTTAAGGAGACGACGATGCCGATATACAGTGTGTGACCTCCATAAGAACATATACTTTGACAACTGAACAGTTAATATGCATCCTAATTAACATAAATTATTAATATTAAATAATTCGCCACGCAATGTATCGGTAACAAAGCTAACAACTGACAGTTAACATTTTATTGCTTGTACTCCTTTGCCTTTTTGCATTACATTGCTGCTCGAGAAAATTTAAAACATTAACTCTCCGTTAGAAAAGGTAATTGTTATATTTTTTCGATAAAAGCGTTCACAGCATCTAAAGCTATCGTTACTTAAAATTCAGGTTCTTATGGATGTCACACACTTTATATGAAGAAAAACAAATAATGTTCATTACAAGCTGATTACTTACTAGCCGTTGCCCGTGACTCCGTCCGTATAGAAAAACAAAATAAAGTCTATGTTAGTTACTCAACGATAAGATAGCTTTCTACTGGTGAAAGATTTTTCAAATCTGTCTACAAGTTTTTGAGTTTATTCGTTACATAAGTGCATACATAACATCACACCTTCATTCTCATAGTAAAGTTAGGCAGAACTACAGAACTACCAACAGTTCTAAAAAAAGTAGTTGATATTTCTGTTATCACATTTTGCACAATCAGGCTATGATACTCACCAGTGTATTAGTGACAGGTTGCAAGCCCACCGTTTTGCAAGTAGTTTTTGAGTTTATTCGTTACAAACATACAAAAATACCTCTTTCCTCTTTATATTAATATTATGGTGGCAGGGCGGATAATCTTCCGGACGACACGGCTCAGCACACCCTCGAGGTGTGTGTGGGGTGAGTGTTGGTGTGTGCACTGGCTATAGGGCAGTGGGACCTCTCCCTGCACAGCGTTTTGTCTGCAATGCTGTGCAGCGACAGGTCCTGGAGGGCTGTGGCCTCCTTCTGCGAGTGTGTCATCTCGCAGAAGGAGGCCACGGAGCGGGAGCGCGAAGAGTCCCCTCTCGCGCATCCGCTCCAGCGCAGACGGCGGGGATTGAGGCGCAGGCGTTTTGCCGCCCGCCTCAATCCTCAGTGGCTGCGGGCGGGGAATGGGAGTCCCCTTCCCGCCGTAGGTGATAGCCACTTGGTGGTCTGGGAGGGAGGCCACGCGTGCTCGGCCTCTCTCTCCTTTGGCGCGGGTAGCCCCAGCGGTTGGCTGGGGCTGCCGGAAGGCGTCGTGGGCAATGCTTCGGCGGTACCACGGCGCCTTGCCTAACCGGCAGGAGGGTACGCCAGGGTGGTTTGGTCAGCACTCCTCCCCCCTGTCACTCTGAGAGGGGGGGCACATAGGGGTGACTCCATTAGTAACGCATTTTCCACCCCGCAAAAAAAAAAAACTAGTTTTGATTTCTTACAGACACCGAGATTGTTATTGTGTTCAATAGTTATAATTTTAACGCTAGACCAATGCTGACTTTGATGCCGGGCCATTTCGTGAGCAAATTATTTTTGTGCTTCCTAGGTATGTTGCTTATTTGTACGAATAAATATTTAAATTTATTTCTTTCTTTCATTAAACAAACCATAAACCTATTCCAAATTTTAAAAAAACAATACATACATACATACTGTCACTACTTTGAAAAAACCGAGTATACCATTTTTTGTGATATGCCATTTTAAACTTAAACATGAAGTGAAATAAGTTTAAAATTATACATGACGAAATATGAGATACGAGGTTTTTTCAAAGTAGTGACAATACATAACATCACGCCTTCATTCCCAGGGTGGGGTAGGCAGAGCTACATAATTACCAACAACTGTAAAAAGACTTGTGGATAATTATGTAACCACATTTTGCACAATCAGGCTAAGATACCAGTGCGTTAGTGACAAGTTGCAAGCCCATCGCCTAACAGTACTACAAGCCCTAATTCCCTTAGTCAATTAGTGGCAGACGCATAGATGGGCAGACTAAGAAACAAAGTCACACTATAAGAGTTCTATTTTGAACGGGCAAAAGCAAAAATAATTATAATAAAATTTCAAAATTAATTAATTTTAATCCCCTTATTAACGAGTTTAACTTTTACCAACAAACCCAAAGTAAATCTTGGTTCTCAATACGGAAGTTATCTCATTGTTCACCTTGCTAAATCTCTTGGATGAAAAACTATTTTAATTAAAAATTGTAGGTAGCAAGTTGGGACAAGGCTTGCTAACATTTTATGAGAGTTTAATTTATGTAGCCACTTTTATAGTGGATTCAATTCACAAAGTCGTTTCACTACTTGGTTATACGTACATTGAAGTAACCGTGAATCCTCTATATTTATGTGTGTGAGTGATTCTTTTATGGAAAAGGTGATGGCATACGAATATAAAAGCCAACTGATGGTAAAGTGGGATCCAAGATCCAATAGACATTTGCAAATGCGTATCCCTCGTATCCCTTCATTTTTCATTAATTCATTTGTCATAATGGTCACTCGGTATAACCTTCATTTTGCCTAATATCACATACCATAATTTCATAAAGGCATTTTTTCAGAATTCGTAATTCTTTCAGGTAATTTTTACATGCCATCGTATAGAGCCCAATAGGTTAGGTTAGGTTTGTTTTATTACAATTCTAAATAGTTCACGGATTCTGAAAAAATGCGTTTTTGGCAAATTAATATTATGGCACGTGATTCATATGGCATATAAAATTATGTCATACATTATGAAATTCGGGCAAATGAAATTATTGCATATGAAATTCGGTCAAACTAATAGAGAATCTTGCAAATGTGTTGCCATCCCTGAGTACCGAGAATGTCTCTATACTAGTTATGGATAAGTTTGCCTTTGTACCTACTTTATGTTCATATATATAAGTATTTTTTGTAAAACAAACTTTTTTTAGGGTTCCGCACCCAATGAGTAAAAACGGGACCCTATTAATATGTCCCCAAGCCCCTGTCTGTCACCAAGCAGTCACATGAACCTTGTAGCTAGACAGTTTTAATTTAATTTTCATAAATAATGTATTTTTGTTGCCACTATAACATCAAATAGTAAAAACAATAAAATAAATATTTAGGGGGAGCTCCTATACAATAAACGTGACTTTTTGGCCGTCTTTTGCTCGATATTAATAACGGCAACAATTAGAAGCTTGAAATACTTACAGATCATTAACTCACTTTAAAAATAAATAATTAAATTATAATAAATATTTAAGGGGGGCTCCGATACAACGGACGTGATTTTTTTGGCTGTCTTTTGCTCGTATTAATAACTGCAACAGATATAGACGCTGAAATATTTACAGAATATTTATTTCGGAAATAAATTATTTACGGGGAGCTCCAATACAACAAAAGTGTTTTTTTGCCGTTTTTTGCTAGACGCTTGAAATATTTTCAGAATATTTATTTATTTATTCACATCAAAAAAAAATAAAAGTTTTGTGTTTTTATATTTTGGCCGCTTTACAAAAAAGGTTTTATTTTAGTGTCTAATGTTGAATAGATGATGATACGGAACCCTTCGTGCATGAATCCAATTAAGTCGCTCTTGTATAATGAAGGGTTTACTTACTTATGTGTATTTAGATCGCCCTTTTAATGACAGGTAAGCTTTAACTTAGCTGCATTGCCTGCATTGTAATTCAGTTAGTGCATTACAGAGCGAATGAACTATGGTCACAGCTTAGTATGCAACGGAGTCACTGTGTAAATAAAAACAAATTTCACATACTTAACATCACGCCTTAATTACCAGAGTGGGGTAGGCATAGCTACAAAAATACCAACAAGTCTTAAACTTCTTGATAATTCTAAAACCGCATTTTGCATAAACAGGCTATTTCTACCAGTGTATTAGTGACAGGTTGCAAGCCCATCGCCTAACAGTACTGCAAGCCTTTATTCCCTGAGTCGCCTCTTACGAAATCCCCGGAAAGACCTGGAGTGGCACAATTCTAACCCGGCAACCACACGGCAAAAAGTTTAAATGGTATGGAAATGGTAAGCGGGCACACAAGTCTGATAAAACACAATCCGAATTGGACCCACTGTCAAGTTAAAGATTGTAGCTCGTCTTGTTACTTATATGGAATAATTCTGTGCCTCCTGTGACAAGTGATACAACTCGAGTTGTAGCAATTTTAGTGTTTTTTCATGAATCAACTTAAAAAAAATTACGCATCTTTTGCTCCAACTCCCGTATTCGTAGGCCTTCTGGTTCCCGAGATACTTTTGTGTAAAATGATACAACTGACCCTTTTTTTTTCAATTTTCAGTGTTTAATGCTATTTCTCTAGTTAAAGCACTCCAAAAAATCAAAAGTTATTTTTCTTTTCCGTGCCTATTGATATATCTAAAAATGTATTATTAATCACAGTTTTTACATCTTTAAAAATTTCGTGTCTTTTGATATAACTTGAGTTGTATCATTTATAACCAGTTTTGCGTATTTTGAAAGTTATATTATTATTATCCTTGTTGAGGATGGTCACTCAACGGTGTCTCTACGTAGCTCGTTCGGTTAATTAAAAAAAGGGTTCAGGTTCAGTGGACTGTATATTTTATGGTTAATGGTTCTAGTTACACGATTCTAAGCAAAAGATTCTAGTTAAAGGTTCAAAGTTAAACTGATTCTAAACTTAACAAGGTTCGAGGTTCGAGGTTCGAGAATGAGCGAGGTTCGACAATGAGCGGGGTTCGAGGATGAGTTCTTCCTTGCGGTTCGTGGTTCAGTTGCTAAGAAGTTCTCTCCAATTTTGCTCCAATGTTCATCCGAATGTTCGTCGGAATGTTCGTCCAAATGTTCGTTCGGAATGTTCGTCCGAATGTTCGTTCGGAATGTTCGTCCGAATGTTCGCTCTGAATGTTCGTTCGGAATGTTCGTTTGGAATGTTCGTCCGAATGTTCGCTCTGAATCACTTTTGCTCCTTTGGGTTCCTCTGGTTCACTCTTCAACTGCTCCTACTGCTACTACTGCTCTATTGCAACTACAATGACTGAGGGTGTGTTCCGGTATATATACCCCCAGGCTTTACCGTAAAGAGAGCCGTTTGCACACGGCACCAATTCGCTCTTTTTTGTGTTCGAGATCCTCTATGAATTATACTACTTTAATTTCTCTTTCTAGAACCTGCCTATCGATTTCTCTATGAAAGAGTGCATATTAAAGCTTAGGTTGCCGCCCGTCTATATGTATATGTCCTACCACTGTAACATTCTTACTTTCCCGGTGGTAGGACATTCAGTAGCTTCGGGAGGGCCCAATCCCAGTTTATTCCTGATTGGAACCCTCCCATGCTTTCGGAGAGTACCCGACCTTCAGGACCAAGGTTAGATATGAGGCCGGGTACCTCGGGGATCACAATAAAACAAACATGGTCGTTATAGGTTATGAAACACTGGCTGGCAACACTGGCTGTCAAAGGATAAGCAGCTGATTTCACTAGGTCCCTATAAAATATTTATATTTTAATGATATTTATTGTTAATGTGAGCTTCTCTGTTGTTAAGCAGACAGTTTATAAGTTAAGTTTTAGCTTAGTGATTTATTTCAAGTGCTATAGTGACGTCTAATAGTGTTCCGAAACATTTCAATTCGGTAACCGTTATTGGTTATAAATTTGAACTCGATGTCTACATTTCATATTTGTCGGCTTGCCCAAGCACTATTTACTATAAATACTGCTGTGTGGTAGCCGTTGGTTGACATTATATAATTGAGCTGAAATGTGGACATTGATCTACGTTACTATATTCACGTAAGTAACTTGCATTCCTTTGGCATACAATTTCTTGTTTTTACCACTTTAATTATACTAAAACTTTGTAAAAATGATAACTCGAAGGGCAGCTGCTGTAGCTGCGCGTCAGCAACAAACTGACAAGCTTCAAATAACGTTATTAGAACTAAAAAAATCCAAGGAATTGTGTGCTCAATTACTCAGTGAGAGAGAGGACAATGAGAAAGAAGTAATCCAGATTCTAAACAGTAGGGATAGGTTAAAAAAGGAACTCTCTCTACTTGAAAATAAGTATAATGATGTGAACTTGGAACGGGTCGAGCTTCAACATACAGTAGATAAGTTCACTGAGTGTACCACTCTGTACGAGCAGGCCCTGAAGGACGTTGACTCCCTGGAGAGAGCGCTGCATATTGCCCATGAACAGATCTACGAGCTTCAGGAGGCCAGGCAAGACACTGCAGAGGTACACACACAGTCATTATTTCATGAATTGGTAGAGAATGACCCGCAGTTTGTTACTGCTTCAATTGACCTTCCTGTTGTTACTATAGACTTAACTAATGAGACGTCCACTACAACAAGGTTAAGTAATTGTAGCAGGAATAAACTAAAAAAATATATTAAAATAAACAGATATATAAGGAAAACCCGTAGGTTGTTAAAGCAAAATAAACTGTATTATAGAAAATTTATACTAAGTAAAATAAATGTAAAGTTAGTTGATAAATTATATATATATACCACTATGTTAGAAAATAATAAGTTAAAGTATGACAATGACACACAAATGTTACAATTAAAAATTCAAGATTTAGAGGAGTTGTTACAAAAATTGCACAATATGCAGGAAAATTCAAATAAAATTATAGATGAGTATTCTTTAGGAATGGATGATCTAATAGGGCAGCTCAACTATAATTTAGAGTTAGTTCAGTCACTGGAGGACGACCACACATGTGTCTGTCAACACAAGAGTGACTGTCCGGCCCCCGGTGGACTGAAGCAGAGTTTGTGTGTCAGTGTCCCTACACAAAAGGAATATGATGAGAAGTGTTCCTTTCATAAAAACTTAAATAATAATAGTAATACCAATTTGACATCCAAACCTGACATAATAATGTACTGCGATGAGATTGGTAGCAATATGGGCTCATTATTGAACTCATACACTAAGGGACATAGTGTGATCAGCAACTGTTTACCTCTAAGCAGCTTGGAAAATATCCAAAATAAAATTTTAGAGGACAGCTATATTGATATAGACACGACTTTGCTTATTCTTGTAGGAAATAGAGGGAATGTAAACAAAAATAAACTAATTAATTTTTTTGAAACTTTGAATAGCCTTAGTGTGAAAAAAATCATATTGTTTACATTCCCTTATTGTAATCAGTTGTCACAGTTGGAAAATGACATAAGATATAATTTAAATGTGACACTTTATAACATGTGTACATATAATAAAAAAATTGACATTATTGACTCTAACAATTATGTTAGCAATTATTATATTTTAACAAAAGGTAAATTTTACCTGCCTAATTATTTTAAGAAACAGATAGCTATGTCGCTATCCTATTTTTTTGACATTTCAGCCAAGAATTTGGCTCCTGCTGCTATTCAGCAACCTGACAGGTTTTTGGAACATGTTCCAATTACTATCAATCATTTAAATTAAATGACAAGACAACAGAGGAGCTCAACCCTGGCAACCAAAATTGTAATAAATATAAGGACAAATTTAGCAGCAAAGTATCTAATTATATCACTCTGGTTCACCAGAATATTCAATGTATAAGGAGTAAAGACCTGCAAGTCGAGTTATTTCTTAATAGTAATAGCATTGATATTTTATGTATAACGGAACACTGGCTAACTAGTAACGAAGCTATGTTTAATTTTATCAACCACCAGGTCGGCAGTTTATTTACTAGAAATAGCTCGATACATGGCGGGTCGTTAATCATATTAAACAATAAATTAAAATTTAAAGACCGTAAGGACATTGTGTCCTTATCTGTTGAACGAATATTAGAACTCGCTGCAATAGAGTTAGAGCAATTCATAGTTGTATGTGTATATAGGCCACCATTAGGCAATTTCGAAATTTTTGAGAAGATTATGGAAACTGTTCTAATAAAATTATCTTATTCGAGAAAAAAAACAATTATATGTGGAGATTTTAATGTAAATATTTTAGAAAACAGTCCACTAACCAAAAGATTAATAAATCTTTTCAAATCTTTCGGCCTGACACATACTTTTTTGGAGCCAACTAGAGTTACTGACACTAGTGCCACGTGTATTGATAATATTTTTACTGATATAATTCCTATTGGTAAGAGTGTGATCAGCAACCTGGAATCGGATCATTTGGGTCAATTAATTAAATTCAAATCCGTATCGAATAATATTCCAAAAAAAGAAATTACTTTTGTGCCAATAACTGCAGACCGTGTGGAAAGAATGAGACATAACCTAGTGCATAATTTGCCCTTTCTAACAACTGATAAGGGACCCAATGACATGTACAACTCATTCTTTCACACATTCATAAAACAATTTAACGCAGTATTTACATCCAAATCGGTTGTGGTTGGTGGTGCAAAGGTTTTCAGTGACTGGGCTACTGCGGACTTACATAAGCGTAGAAGAATACTGTATCAACTATATGAGGAACGGAGGTATAACGCGAGTGAGGAGTTTAAGGAACATGTCAAACAGTATTCTAAGCAATTCAAGATAGACTGCCGTATAACTAAGCGAAATTTTTTAAGTAACAAAATCTTGAATAGTTCTGATGTTATTAAAACGACCTGGAAAATAATTAATGAAGAAACAGGTCGCCGAAAAAAGAACATTAACGACTATCGTTTAAAAGTAGATGGTAAAATAATAGATTCCAATCCAGATATCGCAATTGAATTTGAAAAGTTTTTTACCGATATACCAGTGTCCACGACTAAGTGCTTGAACTCTTCGCCTGCGTCTGCCATTGTACTTTTAGAAGATAACGTGCCTGAATGCAGTATATACTTTGAATTCAAGCGCGTTACTGCCTTGGATGTAATTAAGGCATTCAACTCAATCAATATAAAGAAAACCAGTGACCTTTGGGGAGTGTCGGTCCATGTACTCAAATCCTTAATTGAAGTCATAGCATCTGACTTAATGGTCGTATTTAATCACTGTGTTGATTGTGGTGAGTTTCCTGATCTTATGAAACATAGTAAGATAATTCCATTATTCAAAACGGGTAGTACTTTTGACCCCACAAATTTTAGACCAATATCCATACTACCCACTTTCAGTAAAATATTTGAGAAATTGATTTTGTCACAGTTAGCGGAACATTTTCGGTATAATAATTTATTACACAATAACAATTTGGTTTTACTCGGGGTCGCTCGACAACCGAAGCTGGTGTTGAGTTGATTAAAACCATTTTTAATGCCTGGGAAGGGTCACAGGATGCTTTAGGTATTTTTTGTGATCTGTCCAAGGCCTTCGATTGCGTTAACCATGACACATTGATCAGGAAACTACACCACTATGGAGTTAGAGGTACTGCGCTAAACTTAATAAAAACGTACTTATACGGGAGAATACAAAGGGTAGACGTGAATGGAGTACGATCACCTGGGTCATTGGTCTCAATGGGCGTACCACAGGGCTCAATATTGGGTCCATTTTTATTCCTCATCTACATAAATGACTTACCTTACCTTATAAAGGACAACCATGATATAGTCTTGTTTGCTGATGATACGTCACTTGTGTTCAAAGTTAAACGACAACAGCAGTTTAATGTCAATGTAAACAATGCTATATCAAAAGTAGTCGATTGGTTTAGTGTTAATAATTTATTACTGAATGAGAAAAAGACGAAATGTATAAAGTTCATGACTACTAATGTGAAAAATAGTCAAACTACTGTAACTATTAAAAATAACAAACTAGACCTAGTTAATGATACAGTGTTTCTTGGTATAACGTTAGACTCCAAGCTCCAATGGGGTCCTCATCTTGCTGGATTGGCGGGTAGACTCAGTTCTGCAGTTTTTGCAGTTAATAAGATTCGGCAATTAATAGACTTAGATACCGCTCGATTAGTTTATTTTAGTTACTTCCATAGTATTATGTCATATGGTATTATACTGTGGGGTAGTGCTGCTGATGTAAATAGCATCTTTGTTCTGCAGAAGAGGGCTATTCGTGCTGTCTACAAGATGGGCCAGAGAGACTCGCTTAGAGATAAGTTTAAAGAAATTAACATATTGACCATGCACAGTCAATACATTTATGAAAACATTATGTATGTTCATAAAAACATCGCTAAATTTAGAAAGAACTGTGACATACATAATGTTAATACCAGAAATAAATATAAGCTTGCAGTGCCCTTCACGCGGCTCCATAAAATAAAAAACTCTTTTATGGGTAATTGTATTAGGTTCTATAATAAGCTCCCAAGTAATGTTACTGAACTATCAGTAAATAAATTTAAGAGTTACGTTAAGCGTAAACTAATTTCTAAAGCATATTATAGTATTAAAGACTATATTAATGATAACAATGCTTGGGACTGAATTGCTTGTAATAAAATGTTTAGTCCTTACGACAAAAGGTTGCGAACGTCGAAAAAAAAAGACATCCGACAGAGTTTCTTACAGGTTCTTCTCTGATCGGTCGCGATTTGAACCTGCAGTCAATTTAGGCTAAGTCGCTACTATGACGTTTCAAAAGAGTTTATTATTTGTAAACCTACTTGAATAAAGATTATTCTGATTCTGATTCTATGGGGACGAGCGGCAATAAAATAAAAGGTTCACATTCCATAAAACATTACAAACTAGACAAAAATCTTATGAAATAGTTACGCAATACGCTAATTCGAATCTAACAAGATTCTATTAGCGTAAAAAACGAAAGCGAGCGATTCGTCCGTAACATTCTCCCCCCGGCGTAGATCTATTCGCAGCCATCCGATGTCACCGGGAGGACGGCGAGCTTCGACGTGGGGCGCCGGAACACTCCTCCCTTTGTCCGGATATCCGCACTTCTCACGCCGCCATCTGCACCGGGGAAGGTCTCGATGACAACGCCGCGGGGCCACACGTTGCGAGGTAGCGCGGCGTCGACGACGACGACGAGGTCTCCCACTTGGAGTGGGCGCTCGCCTCCGCTAGGAGATCGTCGCGGAGCGAGCGCCGGCAGGTACTCTCGCACCCATCGTGACCAAAAGTGGTCGGCGAGAGCTTGACTGGCTCGCCAAGTTCGACGGTCGCTTTCTTCACATGGTCCGGTTGCTGGAAGTCCAGTCGAACTCCCCAACAGAAAGTGGTTGGGAGTCAGGGCTTCGTCGTCTCGGGGATCGGTAGAGACGTGTGTTAGAGGCCGAGCATTAATGGTATTCTCGGCCTCAGTTAGCAGGGTCGTTAGCACCTCTTCTTTCGGCGCCTTCGTGTTTAGTGTCGCGGTGAGTGCGGTTTTGACAGACCGCACTAGTCGTTCCCACGCCCCGCCTTGGTTTGGAGCGCCGGGAGGGATGAATCGCCATTCGGTCCGGCGCTGCAGCGCGTAATCGCGCAGCGCCGGCAACCATTCTTGGTAGGCGGCCCGGAGCTCGACGTCTGCGCCGCGGAAATTGGTCCCGTTGTCACTGTATATGACTCGAGGCCATCCGCGGCGCGCTGCCATTCGTCTTAGTGCCATTATAGCAGAGTCGGTAGTGAGGCTCGCTGCTAGCTCCAGGTGGACAGCGCGGGTGGTGAGGCAGGTGAACAATGCCACCCAGCGCTTCTCGTGGCGGCGGCCGATCGTCACCGTCAGTGGGCCGAAATAGTCGACCCCACAGTTGGTGAATGCTCGCCGGTGAGGTTCGATGCATGCGAGCGGTAGGTCGCCCATGGCCGGCGCGTGCGGGCGCGCTCGGCGAACTAGGCACGCACGGCAATCATGCGCGACTGCGCGCACAGTGGGTCGCAGATGTAAAATCCAGTATTGCTGGCGTAGATCGTTCACAATCCGCTCGTGCGATGAATGAGCGGCGTCACAGTGTGCCTGTAGTATCAGCAGGCGCACGAACGGATGTCTTCCATTTAAGATTGCCGGTTTCTTATTCATGTTCACTGGAGCGGCGTTTATGCGTCCGTGCATTTTCAATACTCCATCTTCGAGCACGGGGTCTAAAGCAAATAACTTGCTTTTCTTCGTCACTCTCCCCCCGTGCTCTAATACCTTTATTTCTTCGGCGAAATCATCTGCTTGGCACTTCTTGTGCCATAAAAGCTCTGCTCTTTCTAGGTGCCGCGGCTGTAACGTAGCTCTTTCTTTGCGGCACCTTTCAATGAAGAGCAACACATATGCGGTGGCTCGTATAAGTCGCTTATAGTTCGAAAAGCGACTTATATCAGGCAGCGGGAACTTGTTCGTTTGCTTCGAGGTGTGCGCGCACAAGGCTGGTTCGGGTTCAGGAAGTCTAGCGGGTTCTTGTCGCAAGTACTCTTCCGGGCCTCGTAAAAAGTTAGGCCCGGTATACCAGCGATCGCTAACTTTGATTTCGCAGTCGGCGCGTGTCGCGTCGTCGGCCGGGTTCTCCTTGGTCGGCACCCATCGCCACTGTTCGGCCTTTGTAGTCTCGGCTATCTGTAGTGGCGGGCGGACATCTCCCCCCGTCACGAAATTACGGCGGGGTATGCGCAGCGTCGCAACGCTACTCATTACGTTAGGCGGAAGCTCCGGTTTGTCGTTCCGCCATGGTTCGTTACGCCCGTCAACTTTGCAGACTTTGTCCTCGAAGATCCTAGTCGCACGTTCATCTTGGGGGCGGACTTTATTTTTCAGGGCCACCCCCAAAGAGTCAACGGCGAAATGACGCTCCACTAGGTTGCGCAAGTCGTCTTCGCTCGTTGCTGTGTGTAGGGCGGTTTCGTAGCCGCGCGTCTTGATCATGTGCGGCGTAGTTCCGTAGATTGCCCATCCAAGGTCGGTGAGCACCGCCGCTGGTTCGTATGCACGCCCGGTTCGGGTCTCCTTTGAGACCATGACGTGCCAATGATCGGCTCCTATCAGTAGACGAGGCGCAGCAGTGTTGTAACATGCTTCGTCAAGCCCCGTCAAGTGACTATAGCTTTTTGTAAGCGTCATGCTCACCGCTTGATTGTGCAGGTTTAAACCGCGCACGGTTCGCAATTTCAAGCGGTGCATCTGACCACCGTTTCGGCCGCAAACGTCAACTTCTATTTGTCGGCTTCTTTGATGCTGCGTCATATCGCCTACGCCCTTTATGTAGAGCGTCGCCTCCGGTCCAGTGGCGCCTATTTCTAAGGCGAGATCGTGGTCAATAAGACTGACGGTCGATCCTTCGTCCAGCAGAGAGTAAGTTTCTACTCGTCCTTTGGGCCCGTACAAAGTTACAGGGATCACCTTTAACAGCACCGTTGGTGCGTTCGTTGCAAAATTCGTCGTGTTCGTGACGAACTCTGACGCTCCTGACGCTTCCAGTTTCTGTGGATTTTGCGCGGCCTGAGGCGCCGGCGCTTGCGTTCGGTGCACCTGCGCGGGAATTCGTGGCGCCTGCGTTTGCCATTTAGGAGCCGGCGCCGGTGCTAGGTTCGGGATGTTCATGTGTAGAAGTTGATGATGCGAATGCGGGCATCCTTCTACGCTGCATCCTTTAGCTCGGCATTGGTCTCGCCGATGTTTCTTGCTCATGCATTTAAAACAGATTCTGTTTTCCTTAGCCCAACTCCATCGGGCTGCAACTGTAAGTGCCTGTAGCTTCTTACATTGCGTCGTTTCGTGGTTTCCTCCGCAGCTTAAGCACGGTTCAACTTGTTCTGCAGAGTAAACGGGGTTCAGTCGGCGTGGCGCTATGCCACCGCTCGGTTTGATAAAGCGCAGTTCCCGGCGGTTCGGTGGCGGGACTGCTGTAGTCGACGTCCCAATTGCGGTCGTCGAGTACGTATAACGTAAGGCGCGATCTGCCTCTCGCATTAAAAACTTCGTCAATACGACAACCTCCGGGTCGTTCGTGTCGATGTTCAGTTCCGCGTAATCGCAAAATCTGGATCTCAAGTGTGGGCTCAAGCGTTCCAATATCTCTCTTGTCAGTAACGGGTTGTACAAATATTTGCGCTTGTCAACACTCGCCACGACTGTGATTATGTTCTGAACCTTCACTGCGAAAGCGTTTAGATCCGCAGCGGACGAGCCCAGTCGTGGCAGTCTCTTCAAGTCGTCGAGCGCTCTATCGACGAGAATCTCGGGACGTCCGTAGCATTGCCGTAAGGTCTGCATCACTGGTTCGGGATCGGTTGCAGTGTGAAGCAGTGCCAAAACGGTCTCGCGGGCGGCTCCCTTTAAGCATGATCTTAACCGCGCCATGTTCTCTCCCGGTTTAAACGAATACGCCTTCGTAGATTCGTTGTATGCCGCCTGAAACGGCAGCCATTCACCGGGCACCCCGCTAAACGTCGGTAATTCATATACCTGACGTGGCGGCGGTCGCTGGCGTGATATCTTTTCAATGGCCTCAGCCAGTTGAGCAATTCCGCGATTGCCGCTGTTGCTGCGTTCGCGGGTCGGTGTCTGAGTCGACGCCCGCGGTTCGCGTCGAGGCGTCGATTCGAACAGGTTCGATGGGTTCGGTGGGTTCAATGGGTTCGGAGGGTTCAATTGGTTCGCGTTGAATGCGCATTGCGCCAGCCAAGAGTCAACCTGTTGTTCGGTCTCAGGTTGCCCTAATACGCTGCCTCTTTGCGATCCTTCGGCTTCCAAAATGTCCAATTGCGAAGCAAGTTTGTTCTGGATCATTTGCTTTTCAAGTTGCAGCTCTCGACGGCAGACTTCTAGCATTCTCTGGTCTGCCTCGTATTCGGCTTGCCGCATACGCATCGCTGTGTTGTTCGAACATCTTGATGTTGCGGACGATTGGCGGAATACTACGGTTTTATTCAAAGCAGTTCGTGAAGTCGCGTTATCGCGTCGCGACGTTGTGGGTGCTGTGACGTTAGGCTCGAGTGGGTTTTGCGCGGCGGCGACCAAGTGCCCGTAGCGATCGAAATCGCCTCGTGAAACGGTTTCGGGCACTGGCGCGTCCCTATCTCCGCCTGCAGCCGAGCGCACGTAATGGCCGAAGCCATCTCGTCCGAGGACGGGGACATGCGCTGGCGCGGCGGCATTACGTTCGCGGGCAGCCGAGCACACGTAACGGCCTAAACCGTCTCGTCCCGGGACGGGGACATGTGCTGGCGCATCGGTATGATCGCGGGCAGCCGAGCACACGTAACCGGGAACGTGTGCTGGCGCATTTAAACGACGGTCGAGATCGGTACGCCATAACAGTGGATCGTCGACGATGGTAGTCGGGTCAACTGCACTCCGGGCAAGGTCTGCCGGAGCAGAGGGTCCAGCTAGGTTCGATTGCTGTACTGCAGCAGTGACTGTTGACGTGGTTTCGGCTTGTTCGGTAGACGGTGGTGCAGATCTTGAAGTCTCCAGTTCTAGGAGTCGTTCCTGTGCGTCCGTTCGATCGGTCTGGGATCGCGTAACAACCATTTCAATGGTGTGGTTCAGATCCGGTTCGAAGGACCAAGCGATGTTGAGGATGGTCACTCAACGGTGTCTCTACGTAGCTCGTTCGGTTAATTAAAAAAAGGGTTCAGGTTCAGTGGACTGTATATTTTATGGTTAATGGTTCTAGTTACACGATTCTAAGCAAAAGATTCTAGTTAAAGGTTCAAAGTTAAACTGATTCTAAACTTAACAAGGTTCGAGGTTCGAGGTTCGAGAATGAGCGAGGTTCGACAATGAGCGGGGTTCGAGGATGAGTTCTTCCTTGCGGTTCGTGGTTCAGTTGCTAAGAAGTTCTCTCCAATTTTGCTCCAATGTTCATCCGAATGTTCGTCGGAATGTTCGTCCAAATGTTCGTTCGGAATGTTCGTCCGAATGTTCGTTCGGAATGTTCGTCCGAATGTTCGCTCTGAATGTTCGTTCGGAATGTTCGTTTGGAATGTTCGTCCGAATGTTCGCTCTGAATCACTTTTGCTCCTTTGGGTTCCTCTGGTTCACTCTTCAACTGCTCCTACTGCTACTACTGCTCTATTGCAACTACAATGACTGCCGTGCCTGGTCTTCTCGCTCCTCCCCTGGGGGGGGGATGAGGAACCGGTGCCGGGCAGAAAGCCCTTGGCCGGGGTGGTCTGCGCCGACCGTGAAAACGGCCGGGTCCATGGGTTTACAGCCGGCGCCGAAGGCGCAGGCTGTAAGGGGATGAGGATGGGGGAGGGGTTTAGGGAGGGGGGGGGGGAAGGGGGGCGTCAAATCCGGGTAGTACGCTGCTCGCGAGGTCCAGCCAGCTGGGTGGGACCCTGCTAGCGACCTACAAGCGGGGCAGCGTCTTCATGGGTCCTCACTTGGTTGTCGACGTCGTCGCAGAGTCGAGGTCGCGGGGGTAAGCCTTGCCGTCGGGAGGACGCGCGTGCTGGGGCGCGATGTCCCTCAGATGAGGGAAACGCGACGCGTCCGCTCGCGCAAACATCGACGTGGCAAGGCGTCCGATGAAGTCGTCCAGGCTCTCGATCCTAAGGTCCCTCTGGATCGTGGCGTTCCTCACGTAGCGGGGGGCATCTGTGATGGCCCGCAAGCACAGGTTTTGCTGGACACGCAGCTTCTTCCTGTGCGTTGCGGCCAGGAGGGCGTACCAGGCGGGAGCGGCATACGTGAGGCGGGGTCTGATGTAGGTCTTATAGACCCCGAGCTTCACCCGCAGAGGGAGGCCGGATCGGAGCACTGGACGGAGGAGTGCTCGTGCGGTTTTTGTGGAGGCGACGACGGATTTGGTGTGAGGACCCATGGTTAGTCCTCGGTCGATCTTGATCCCCAGGTATTTGACTACCGGGGACCAAGGGATGTTTGTCCCGTGAAGAGAGAGTGGTGGGTCTGGGGGGCGGCTCCTGCTCACGAAGATCGCCTGGGTCTTCGCGACGTTGACGGTTAGCCTCCACCTGGCGAGCCAAGCTGGAAGGGCGTCGAGTTGTCGCTGTAGCTTGACGACGGCGTGCTCGGGCTTGAAGGAGCTCGCATAAAAAGCCGCGTCGTCAGCGTACAGGGCCAGGTGGGAACCGACAACGACTGGGATGTCGTCGGTGTACTTCGAGTAGCATACCGGTGATAGGCAGCTACCCTGTGGGACTCCAGCAGCGATGGGGCGATCTTCGGAGGTGGCGTCTTCCACCACCACTCTAAAACTTCTTCCGGACAGGAAGGACTGGAGGACCTTCACCAGTCTTCGTGGGGCCGAGGACATCGACAACTTATAGGTAAGGCCTGCGTGCCAGACCCGGTCGAAGGCCTTCTCCATGTCCAGGAGAACTGCAGCCGTATGCTCGCGCTTGTTGGCGGCCACCGCCATGTGGTGCAGGACTCTGGACAGTTGGAGTGTCGTGCTGTGGTCTTCGCGGAACCCGTACTGTTCGGGGCGAGGCATGATGTGTGGGACCAGTTGGGTGAGCAGCAGCTTCTCGAACACCTTCGAGATGCACGGAAGGAGGGTGATGGGCCGATAGCTCTCGGGCTTCAGAATGTTTTTCCCCTGTTTGGGCAGCATGATCACGTGGCCGGTCTTCCAGTTGGAAGGGAAGTTTCCGATGCGGAGGATGCCATTGAAAAGATGTGTTACCGCCGCGATTGCGCGTGGCGGTAAGTGGCGAAGGGTGGCGTTTGTGATTCCGTCCGCACCGGGGGCCTTTCTGGGTTTGGCCTTTGTGATCATGCGTCTCACGCTGCCCGGGGAGAAGAAGATGGGGTCTTCATCGGGAGCTATCGGGGTGCCGAAGTATTCTTCCAGGTGTTCGTTCACCGCTGCAATGTGGTCTGCCTCGTCCGACGGGTTCGGCTGGAACTGACGCTCCAGGCACTCGGCGAAGATTTCGGCGCGGTCCTCGGCCCGGTATCTGGGTGTACCGTCGGCATGAAGTAGAGGGCGGACAGGTGTGGGGGCTCCGCTAAGCCGGCGGCATAGACGGTGGATGGAGTTCCAGTCGTCCGCCGCTTCGGCCAGCGTTTCTTCCCAAGCAGCTGCCCTGTGGTCCTCCAGTGCCGCCTTCACCTTGGTGGTGAGAGCGTTGAGGGCGGTCTTCATGATGGGGCACCGGATGGTTTGCCAGCGTTTGCGGAGACGCCTCTTGTCCGCAATCATTCTTTGGATATGCGCTGGCAGTGGTGGGAGTTTCCGGGTGCGTGCTGGTGGTGATGACGCCGCGGACAGAGCTTCTCGAATACGGCTGGTTAGTTCCGCCGAGAATCTGTCGATGTCCGCGGCGTCAGCGAGCGTGTGGAGCGGGACAGGGACGTCCATGTGGCGAGCAAATGTCTCCCAGTTGGTGGTGGGTCGAGGGGCCATGGGAGCCCTTTGGATCGGTGCCGCAGTCAGGACGAGAAGCACCGGCTGGTGGTCGGAGAGAACCTCGTCGTCCAGTGTCTCCTGGAGGAGCTGGCCTTGCAGTCCGCGGTGCACGGCTATGTCGAGGACGTCCGGAGTGTACGCAGTCTGGGAGGGGTAGTGCGTTGGAGTTTCCGGACCGTCCACGTAGTAGCCGTGGGCTTCTGCGTCTGTGAGGAGTCGATGTCCATCGGGATTTGTGGTGGAGGAGTTCCACGCCGGGTTCTTGCAGTTCCAGTCGCCGGCCGCAAGTGTGGGCAGTGGCGAGTCCAGCAGAGCCCTAACCTCTGCAAGATCAAGACGCGAGGTGGGGGGCTTGTAGACTGCATAGACTCGCATGCGGGCGGCGGCGGCTTGGATCTCCACTCCTAGGGCTTGCATGGAACCCAGGTGGATCTTCGGCAGCGGTTGATGGACGACTCCTCGTTTGACCAATACGGCCAGTCCTCGGTAGGCGTGCGTGGCTCCTTGTTCGTCCTGACGGTAGGTGTGGTAGTGCGGCACCTTTAGTGGGATCGGTGGGCTCAGCATGGTCTCGGATATGAGGGCCACATGGATGTCCTGTTCCTTTAAGACCGCGGAGATTAGCGGGATCTTTTTCCTCAGACCCCCGGCGTTCCAGTGGATAATCCTCAGAGGAACCATTGCTAAACCAGTCGAGCAATCCCTCTGAGGACTATGGCGACGATGTCCTCGCCAGTTTGTAGGGCCACTAGGACCTCCTGTAGGATCTGGAGGGCCACCTTGACCGTTTCGGCCTTGCCGGCCTGAGCAACGCTCCTTGAGCCTGGTCCCTGGGTAGGGGCAAGAGCGGCTTGAGGCGCTGCTACTACGGCTGTTTGGGCCGATTCGGGGAGTTCAAGCCGGGAACTTGACTTGGGGGTGGGGATGGGGGCTTCACCAGCTGCATCCTCTTCTCCCGTGGGACGCTGTTGTCCCCGTTTCCTTCCTCCTCGCTTCTTCCCCCGGCGGGGGGGGGCCTTCGGGCCGTTTGCTGGGGCCATGAGGGTGGTGCTCTCCGGAGCTGCCTCGACGGTTCTCGCCGGGGTCATCTCAGAGCCTGGCCTGGGCTTTGGGGGGTGCACAGTCTTTCTGGCCTTTCGATTTTCCTTCAACAGCACTGGGCACGAGGTGCTGTTGGCGGTATGCGCACCGCTGCAGTTTGCGCAAGTTGGTGGCTCTTCCCGAGGCCGGTCGCACTCGCCGGCAGGATGTGGGCCGCCACAGCGCACACAGGCTATGGGGCGGTGGCAGTTGTGGGAAGAGTGGGCGAATTTCTGGCAGCGGTGGCACTGTGCCAGACCCCGCTTACCCCTCCAGGGCTCAATGATGACTCCCGGCATGCAGAGGATTTCGGTCACTGAGAAGATGGATGCAGTGTCGGGGTTCTTCTTGACCTGGGCGTAGAAGATGCAACCAGGTCTTCCTTGACGGGCCCTTATGGGCCTGACGTACTCGATGCCAAAACCCAGGGCCGTGAGGTCGTTTTGGATTTCTTCCGGTGCTGTGTCCACCGGAAGGCCCCTAATGGCCACCTTCTGGCTTCGCTCGCTGGGCAGGGAGTAAGAGTACCATGCCAACCCGGGGTCCACCTTCTCTAGGTTGTCAAGGTAGCACTGGACCACCCGGTACTCCTCTTCCCCCTGCGGGGAGAAACGTACCCCGGTGCCAAAGGGACGGGCGTTCGGGGCGTGTCCTAGTAGGGCCTTCAGCTCGCGAAAGTGTAGGCCCCAGTTCGGTATCCGCTCGACCACTACCGGCGGATAGCGGGTCTTCTTCTTGGTGGGGGGGGGCTGTGCTTGGTCCGGTCCCCCTTGTCCTCCATTGGCGGAGGGGGATGATGGTGGTGGTGGGGCAGCGACAGCGTCCGCAAAGGTGAGCAGCGGTGCCGGTGGTAGTGGCGTAGGCGCGTGTTGCTGCTGCTGTGGCCTTATTTTCCGGGGAGCAGGGGGGGGTGAAGCCCCCGTGGTGTCCATGGGGGACAGGTCCAGCCGGGGCATGGAGAGTGGGGGCTGCGACGATTGTTGGGGCGGGGTCGTGGTGGCACGCTTGGCTGCTGATGATGATGCAGTGGCGGCTGTGGCGGCTCCGAAAGGTGGCGGCGAAAAACGAGGTGCTGCTTTCGGCGGGGCGATGGAGGCTGGAGGCCTTTGTGGGGCGGTCATGCGCGCGGGCGCGGTGGTCGGCCTGGCGCGGGCGATCTGACCCGGCGTGGGGCCGGACGCACACGCGGGAGCGGTACCGGTCGCGCGCGCGGGCGCAGCTGAGGTCGAGGCGCGTACGGGCGCGGGCGCGGTGGCAGCACGCGCGGGTGCGCGGGACGTCGCGGTCGCGGGCGCCGTGCGGGGCGCGGGTCTGGCCGTCTGTGTCGGCACTAAAGCGCGCGCCTTCGGAGGGCGCTGCTCCAGCGGCCGGGGGGCCAGAGGTGGCGGTGGTGCTGCTGCTGCGGCACGCAGAGAGGAGGTGGTGGCATGCGCGGCAGGTGGGGCGCCCTGGGCGAGGAGCTCGCTCAGTGCCACCTGCGTGCCTGGGGAGTTTGCGAACTCCGGGGCAGCGGAGGCAGCGGCCGGAGGTTCGTGGTGGGGGTCACCCTTCTGCGGTGCCTCTACCACAACGATATCCTCCAGGATACCGAAGGGAAGAGGGCGGTGGCAGAAGAGCTCCTCTCCGGCTCCCTCTTCAGTAGGGGTGGCGGCGGGTGATGGGGCCTGCGACTGGCCTGCCGCTCTGAGGATCGCGAAGGCGCGCTCGACGTGGGCCCGGCCCTCGGCTACGGCGGCTGCGTTCCTCCTTTGGGTGCTGGCGAACACCCTCGGGCGCGTGTGCCTTCGTGCCGTCGGGTCGGAGCGGGGCTTCGGAGGCGGCATCTTCTCGGCGGGAGGTGGTGGGTAGCCCTGAAAAGGGCTGTTTTGGAGTACCCCCACCTTTGCGGACTCGCAAAAAGGCGGGGGAAGCAGGAAAGATTCGGAGGGTAGATGTGAACGGGGAAAATACAATCTACCCTCACGAATTTTCTGCGGCGATTTTTTCCGCGGTCAGTGTTTCTCGCGACCGAGTTCGCGTCGCTACCTTTTTCACTTCCCTCCCGAGGGCCTTTCCCTGGCAACTCCCGCTAGCGGGGACCAGGATCCGGCACCACGGTCAGTCGGCTTCCGGCCTGCGACGGGGAATCGGGTTTTGCGGTCCGGGCGAGTAAAAGTAGGTAAGGCGATGGGGTGTAGCTCGCTTTTACCCTCACTGTGGCGAATCCTACAATGACTGAGGGTGTGTTCCGGTATATATACCCCCAGGCTTTACCGTAAAGAGAGCCGTTTGCACACGGCACCAATTCGCTCTTTTTTGTGTTCGAGATCCTCTATGAATTATACTACTTTAATTTCTCTTTCTAGAACCTGCCTATCGATTTCTCTATGAAAGAGTGCATATTAAAGCTTAGGTTGCCGCCCGTCTATATGTATATGTCCTACCACTGTAACATTCTTACTTTCCCGGTGGTAGGACATTCAGTAGCTTCGGGAGGGCCCAATCCCAGTTTATTCCTGATTGGAACCCTCCCATGCTTTCGGAGAGTACCCGACCTTCAGGACCAAGGTTAGATATGAGGCCGGGTACCTCGGGGATCACAATAAAACAAACATGGTCGTTATAGGTTATGGGGACGAGCGGCAATAAAATAAAAGGTTCACATTCCATAAAACATTACAAACTAGACAAAAATCTTATGAAATAGTTACGCAATACGCTAATTCGAATCTAACAAGATTCTATTAGCGTAAAAAACGAAAGCGAGCGATTCGTCCGTAACAATCCTTATATTATTTGCGTTCGCCTTAAGACAGAATTACTTATTCAATTCTCTACAACTTATTTATAAAGTTTAAACCGCTAGATCCAGAAATAATAGAAAAAAATGCTTTTAAAAAAATAATAGTTGTATCAGTTGTCACCAGAGATCCTTGATTACCACTTTTTGTGTTAAATAATACAATTCAAGTAGTATCATCTTACACGAGTTAATGGAGCTCAATCTGAAATGTAAAATGATACATAAAGCATGTTTCTTCGAATATCTCAAAATCTATAACTAGTATGATTATTTTTGTCAAACCAGTTAATAAAGTGATATTCTATGTTATGAAAATCGGTAGCAATGTTTAAAAAAATATACTCATTTAAGAGCAGTGTTTTTTTTAAACTTGTTTTCGCTCTCCTGTAAAATCGTGTTTTTCGAGTTGTATCACTTGTCACAGGAGGCACAGAATTAAGTTTTCTCGGATCATGTCAGACTCACTATAAATTCTTCAGTGTACATGTTTAATATATACTTTTCATTTAATACGAGTAAGAATATTCTCTGATTTATTATGAGGGATCAACTAAACTGTAAAAAGGCGACTAAGGGAATAATAGGGGCTTGTACTGTTAGGTGATGGGCTTGCAACCTGTCACTAATATACTGGGAAACATCTTGGCCTGTAGCAAAATGTGGTTACAGAACTATCAGAAGTATTTTTAGAGTTGTTGATATGTCTGTAGCTCTGCCTACTCCACTTTGGGAGTGAAGGCGTGATGTTATGTATGTATGTAAAAATAAAAATATAAATATAAATATCACGGGACAATGTCACACAAATTGACCTAGTCCCAAACGAAGCTCTAGGCTTGTACTATGGGTACTAGACAACGACAAACATATTTTTTTTTTTTTTTTTTTTTTTTTTATATATATTAAGGAGAAGGCACACGAGCACTCAGGCCACCTGATGGTAAGTGGAATCTGAGACCCATACACATTTGAATTCTCAAGACTATAATCCTAAGACCTCAAATGCGTTGCCAACCCTGAGGACTAAGATGGAATATGTACTTAGATAGATAAATAAATAGGTACTTAAATAGATATAAAACATCCAAGACTCAGGAACAAATACTCATGCTCATCACACAAATATCTGCCCTTACTGGGATTTGAACCCGGGACCGCTGGTTTCGGAGGCAGGGTCACTCACAACTAGACACACGTGTCGTGTGTAACAAAACTGTAGCAAAAAGGTAAATTTAGTTCACGTTCAAGGCCACGTAAATATGTAGGCGTCTTAAAAGAGGGTATTTTCAGAATAATAACGGCTATAAATAGAATTTCCCGCTCAATAAACGCCTCTAAGTTATTCCGTGGTAATTTAACAGGAATAACAAATGTTCTTACGTACTTAGCATACTCGTAGAGAAAGACAAGAAAAGTGTATTGCAGATAATAAAAAATAGACAAGAGAAGACTGACGTTTGGTTACCTGTTACGGCACGACGAGTACATGATAGATCAGAGCCACAGACAGGTTAGCCTATCTATCTGTAGTTTATTGGGACAGAAAAAATACAGATAGATAGCAGTTTCTACGAGTATCTCTGGTAGGGCAAAACAAGAGATAGATCGAATATAGGGAATGGCCGTAAGATGATAATTAAAGGATAATAGAAGGGAAAGAGGGAGACCAAGAAGAAGTTACCTAGGCCTAATAAAAAGAAACCGGGCAAGAGCATGTCGGACCATACTCAGTGTAGGGTTCCGAAGCCGTTAAGTACCTACAAACATAAAAATCAACAAGTAATAAGTAATTTTCTATTTGAAGTCAATTGGTGCCAAAATATGATTTTAGTAGGTATAAACACTTTAATCGCCTGTATCTCAAGAACCAATGATGTCTACTTGGTCATTTAAGTTTTTTTTCAGATTTTTAACATTTGTAGTTTTGGCTGTAGGGGGGGTTGGGGGGGTTGACACTTGAGTCTAACAAAAATTAGCGCTTTAAAGCTTAAAATTTTATGAACGGATTGATTTATTTAGGGTTCCGTAGTCAAACTAGGAACCCCTTATAGTTTCGCCATGTCCGTCCGTCCGTAGCCTAGCGCAGAGACTCTTAGTACTAGAAAGCTGTAATTTGGCATGAATATGCGTATTAGTCACGCCAACAAAGTGATACATAAATAGTAAAAAAAAATTTTTTTCACGGTACCACCCCTACACGTATCATGAGGATGTATTTTTTTCTCGTCTACCCTTAATGTGGGGTGTCGTTGGATAGGTCTTTCAAAAATATTACGGGTTCGAAAAACCGTTTTTTGATTAAGCAATTCGTTTATAATATATTAATCTTTAAAGCGCTAATTTTTGTTAGACTTAAGTGTCCTCCCCCTACAGCCAAACTAAGTACAAATGCTCTTGCCCGGTTTTTTAAGTCAACTTAGGGCAGAAATAGACCTGGGTTCTCTTTTTACAAGCTAGTCTGTGACTAAGCCCTGTCTGGCTTCAAATTAGAAGCATCCGTGCGCCGCTACAAGCCTCTGATCTTATGTTCGCAAAATACAAGGCGCTTTTGTTAGAATTCCGTTCTCTAAATCTGTCAGTGTCTCTCGGTTCAAACTTGCAACTAGATATTGCGCCAAAACTAGCTTTGAGGCAGACAAAGTAAATTTGATGTGGAGAACAGTAACTGAGGTGCTTTTTTTTAAGGCTCCGTACCTCAGAAAATGGAACCCTTACAGATCACTCGCGTGTCTTTCCGTCTGTCTGTCACAGCCAATTCGCTCCAAACTACTGGACCTATTGAGTTGTAATTTGGTATGTTACGTAAATAAATGAGTTTTAAACACTTGTGGGCAAAAAAGTAAAGTTATGAAAGGGTTTGTTGTGAGTTTTTTAAAGTAGGTGTAGTAAAACTTACCATCCTTCCGAATTATCTCTGAAATTACTGGTTAAAATTTTAACCTATAACAAGGTCATGGCATTTAAAGTAACATAGGAAATGTCTCAAAATATACGCAACCCTCCACGTGAGTTTAACTTGCACTTATTTTAAAGTCCGATGCAAAACAATCCTACAGAATAGTATCTATATCAATGTCGAACTATGACCAAAAAACCAATTTCGCATTTCATTTCACAAGTATTTTTTTCTCACGAAAATATAATCCCCGTCAATTACGAAACTCCGTAGTTGCAGAGCCAGTGTCATAAAAACCCCCAACTCTTTCCTCTGAAGGTTTAACTGCCTTATTGGGTATTCCAAAGGCATGGCCCGTAAAAATTGGCATTACTTCACACTTAGGAGGTCTTTAAAATTCCTCTCGTGCCACGTTTTTGCATTGAAAGTGGCTATTACCTGACTTTTGGCCCGGCACATGTGCTGTAAAAAGTTTGAAAGTTCTTAAAAATTATGACCTCGCCTGAATGTTACCAGTGATTTGTCTTAAGAGATATTTTGCAAACGATTGAATTTTTATTTTCTTTTATTATTTGATGATAGTACGCATAGCTCGTTACGGCATTAACTCGTTAATCCCCAGCTATGCCGATTAACTTTTAAGTACATAAAAGACTTGTTTAATAATTCCCTTTTTAAGTTTACTTTAAAAAATGTTACCGGCTCGTTGAGTTTCGTTCAATTTCCCCAAGTCCGTTAATTGTTAATTCAGTACCTACTATTTACTAAAAAGATACTGCAAGCACCGCGAAAAACACGTTAAGCCGCTATGCCAGACGAAAACTTCAATATATTAATGTTCATGAAAGAGAACATCCACATTATGCCTGATGGCTAAATTACACACACACTCTATAACTATTTATACACGTCTTTTTGTCACTAACATGCTAACTTCAAGAACCCAAAACAACAGTTTTTATAAGTAAATCATTAACGCAACGATTTTAAAAATACAACTTTTTTTCACCGTCTTAACGGATAAACGATTAACGTTAATTTGCTTTAAATCTTTTAAAATGTAACGCTTTAATGTTTAACGAAGTCGACTTCTTTAATAGCGGATTAGCGATTAACGAAGTCTATTTGATTAACGGTGCTCAGCTATGATAGAGCAGGGTCCAGGATCGCCAAACACTACCATCCTACCACTATCCCACCATCTCATCCTTTAACCTACCGCCTAGCAGTACTCGCTTTGTTGTTCCGGTGTGGGGATAAGACAACCGGTGAAATCACTATCATAGAGGTATTCCATCTTTGTTCTCATGATTGACAGGGTTGGAGTCTTAGGATTGAAATCTTGGGGTTTTAGTTTTATTTACTCGTTTGGTTTACACGTTCTACTCGGTCTAAAATACATTGCAAAGGCGTCAGAACATGTACAGATGTTTTGAGCACCTTATCTTGTGAGATATATTTGGTGAACACACCCTTATTTATTACCATATTTAACTTTCTGGAGTTACTATTTGACGTGTAAAAAGCACGTACGGTGAAGCAGGCTGTAATATTTCCGCTGTGGATAATTTACGACGTAACTTTTTAACAACTTGCTCAGTGAACGTCTTCGATAGAAACGGAACATTATGTATGTATACGTGTGTATGTGTATGTGTAATTGCTGGTGACTGTATATGGGAATCATAATGCAGTTATCATAACATATTGGTAACTCTCAGCCACTTGTCAGTAAGGGGTGTTACTATAGCATCATCACCATCAGTATGATCATGATATTCAAACTTCTACCAACTTTATTTTAGCCTTTTCCTAAAACAATGCTGAATATTTTTTCCCCTATTACACATTTCTTCTGAAACCAACCAACTATCTGAAATGGCCTACATTGGGGTTTCATTTTACTTTATTTCATAATATAACTGTCATGGCATATTGGTAGCCCTCAGTCAATTGCCATTAAAAGAAGATCATGATATAGAAGATGTGACCAACTTTATTTTAGTCCTCTTCCAAAACAACGCTTAATATCCTGCTCCATGAAAAAGCTATTTAAGCTGAAACAAACCAATTATCTGATACCGTGACAGAAACTTGGTAAAGTAAACCGAGTCGCAGTAACACATCAAAAGTCGGTTGTTTCTTGTTCGCGATACCATCTCCACCGTTTAAGGTTATTTTCCTTCCAAATAATCATACCTATAGAAACAAACTAAATGGAATTCATGGAATATAATTTAACGTTAAGTTTTACATGTTTCTTTTAGGGTTCCTTGTAAAATGTGAGGGTTTGGTGTCTGTGTTGTTCTCGTTATATCACAGCCACCACAAATATTTCAACTTGAAATTTGGCATAGTTGTATGACAAAACTGTTTGCATTTATGACACGTTGGAAGTGACCCTGCCTCCGAAGCCTGCAATGATGAGCGCGAATATTTTGTTCCTGAGTCTTGGATGTTTTCTTTATATTTAAGTATGTATTTCTCTGTACAAGCCTAGGGCTTAGTTTGGGACTAGGTCAATTTGTGTGAGATTGTCCCCTGATATTTACTTACATACACATACATAACATCACGCCTTAATTCCCAGAGTGGGGTAGGCAGAGCTACAGAAATAACAACAAACCTAAAAATACTTTTGATAATTCTGTAACCACATTTACTTATTTAGTTAAAATCATGAAAGTATTTTTATAGATATTAAGTTAATGTCACCAAAAAGTTCCTTTGACTTAGCACATTAATGAACAAGGTCACATCAATAATTCAAAAAGAAAAGGTTTTAGGGGTGTATTTTATTAAATTAAAATTCTAAATAGACAGGCAAGTGATATACTTTCGCCATTAGCGCACCAGTGAATATACATGATGAAATGAAATAGACATTTCTGTGAAATCTGTAAAAGAAATTTCCACTTTTTATAGAACTGTAAAAATAAACAACTGTAAGCTCTTTTGAAAGCGACAGCCTGGATTTAAGTTCAATGCTTAGTATGCTAGTTTTAAATTTTAAAATAACCCTATACTGGAGGTAAAGCAGTCTAAAATCCTTGCAACACGCTCGCTTGAGCTTAAATAAGATGTTCCCGCGAGAATGCGATGACGTTTTTGCTGTGTGTTGCAAGGTATAAACTTCAACGGATTTTTTATTTTTTTATGTACGATAAGCATGTATTTGACGTCGATCTCACCTGATGAAAAGTGATGATGAAGCCGAAAATGTAGCACGCTTACCTAGATAGTGCCGATTCACTCTTTACTCGAAAAGGTCCAAGTTATACGTGCATACTTATAACATCACGCCTTCATTCCCAGAATAGGGTAGGCAGAGCTACAGAAATACAAACTACTCTAAAAGGACTTGTTGGTGATCCTGTAATCACATTTTTCAGAATTAGGCCATGAACTAGTGTATTAGTGACAGGTTGCAAGCCCATCGGTTAACAGTACTACAAGCCCTTTTTGCCTTAGTCGCCTCTTACCACATCCACGGGAAGATATAGAGTGGAACTATTGGAACTATTGAAATAATTAATAAAGTTTACATACCTATTCATTAAAATTTTATTGCCCTATATACAAAGTTAGCACAAACGGCGGACTTAATGTATTAAATCTTACAAATAGTCAACCATTGAGCCAAACAGAGACATAAATTTTAACTTTGTTTTTTTTTTGTTATGTGCTGTTTCTCTGTAATGTTTTTGTTTAGTGCACAATAAAGTACTTTTTTTTTTTTTTTTTTTTTTTTCTCTTCTTATACCTCCAACATGATCGGAGTCTATGCTTTGCGAATCTATCTTGCATATCAATTCTCGCTTTTTTTTGCCTCTCGTACTTTCATGCTTCATACTGTTTTTTCTATCGTTCATCTTCTTTCTTACTTTTATGTAGGTGGGATTCCCACCTGTTTATTTTTACCTATTCTGTCTACTCTAATTTTATACATTCTTATATTCTTATAACTACTTATACTTTGTCTACATTTTACTTACATTTCTAGTCATAACAGGTTTGCTATTTAGCTTTACATAATTTTACATCTTTTTTCATTTTTATTTCTATTTTCTTAATCCAAGTGTGGGTTACAATTTTCTATTTCTATACTTATCTTTAATATATTTATATTATGTTGTGACAGCATAATTATTTACCTAGTTTTATTTCTATATACTGCTTTTTTGGCTATATTTACACAATAATCAAGAAACTTATCTCGCTCCTTTCCTTCCATTATACTATGTACATTTTCAGTGTTTACTTTTTGTCTTATTTCCATTTCTAGATTAAATCGTTCCAAGTCGTGTGCTGGACACTCAAATAATAGATGGGGCACCGTCTCTGTTACCTCTGGTGCACAGATGCACGATGGGCTCTCCTTGCACTTAAAACGATTTAAGTATTCGGAGAAACCGCCGTGCCCCGTCATAACCTGGGTAACTATACTACTCATTTTTATTTTGCGTATCGTGCGGTATGCAGAGATTGCGCTCGGAAAAAACATTTTGGTGACCATGGCGGTAGAGCTGGATGCGTACCTGCGCTCCCACTCGGCAAGCGTTGCCATACGAATGCTTCGCTTGACGTGTGATATCGGGCACAGGTCGTAGTCCGGTTTTCTTTTTGATTTTGTAGCGGCCTCCTTCGCTAATTGGTCTGCCCTCTCGTTGCCTTCCAACCCTGCGTGAGCCTTGATCCAGAACAAAGCAACTACTTTGTTTTGGAGAGATATAGTTTTTATGTTATCTCTGGTTTCCACAGCTAGAGGATGAAGGCAACTGTGGTTTGTGACTGTTTGCAGAGCCGCCATTGAGTCGCTGTAAACTCCAAAGGAGGACGCTTTGTGCTTGAGGATTACTCTCGTAGCATCGCAAATCGCTAGGAGTTCGGCCTGATACACCGTACTGTAGTTCGGTAGAGCAAGTTTGTGGGTTTTGGTCTCAATTTCGCTATTCCAAAGGGATAATGCTGCTCCGACCTTGCCGTCAATCTTGCTCCCGTCTGTGAATATGCGGACATCAAACCCACTATTCTGGTTCACTTGTTTTTGGTCTGCCAGGCTGATGAAATCCAAGCTAATACGATCCGCAGGATGAGGGGTTTCAATAGCTGGAGCCATCCGCTCAATCTCCCTGTCCGCCAGCGCTGGCTGGAGCACTCCCCTTTTGGCTTCGTATAACGATGCCGCTTCTCGAACTCTAAGGTCGAGGGGGAGTATCCCAGCCAGCACTAGTGCGGAGTTAAGAGAGACTGTGCGATAGGCTTTGCATAGTTTCTGCGCTATTCCTCTTTGTACTACCTCGAGTTGTTTGATCGTCATAAGCTTCTCAGCTGCCGGCGCCCAGGCGCTCGCAGCGTACAGAAGTATGGGCTCAATGGTGGCCACATAAATTACCCTTATGACTTCCGGGTGGAGTCCCCAGCTTACTTTGGCTGCTCTGGACAACTGCTTGTACACCCCGGTCGCCTTTTTGCAGATGTTCGCCACGTGCGTATTGAAAGTAAGCTTGTGGTCAATTGTAATGCCCAAAAGCTTAATTTCTTTACTCATAACAATATCTACCCCCCCCATGGTCAGCCGTGGGGCGTCGTATTTTAGCTTTCTAGTAATTGTCATCGCATTGGTTTTGTGCGGAGCAAACCTGAGCTTGTTTTCGACGCCCCACGACCGGACATGTTCGAGTGCGAGATTTGCACGCCTCTCCACCTGTAGTGCTGTTTCACCGTCGAACACAAGAACGACATCATCCGCAAACGCTTGGCAAAAATCTCCTTTGCTTTCCAGACTCTTTAGCAGTGGGTCCAGCAGGAGATTCCAAAGTATCGGTCCCCCAATGGAACCCTGGACGCAGCCTTTGTTTGTCGTCTTAGTATACTCTTCACCCGCGTACCTTACCACGACCTCTCTGCCGCTAAGATAGCTGTCCATGATCCTCCTCAAGTTCAGCGGACATTTTTCTTCCGCTAATCGGACTCTTATAGCTTAATAAAGTACTTTACATTGTATTGTATTGTAACACTGTTACTTGGTATTCACCAAGTAACAGTGTTTGCATTACAATACAATCGGTAACCAATCGGTTAAAACTACTTTTGTATGATAAGGAGAACTGGCACACGAGCACTCAGGCCACTTGATGGTAAGTAGAATCTGAGACACAAATACATTTGACAATAGACTATAATCTTAAGACTGCAATCCTAAGACCTCAAATGAGTTGCCAACCCTGAGGGGTAAGATGGAATGCCTCTATGCTAGTAAAATTCACCGATTGTCTTATCCCCACAGCGGAACACAACAATGTGAACACTTTTGCTTGGCGGTAGCTTAGTGGATAAAATGGTGGTAGCGATCCGGACGGATCCTGCACAGGGTCTCTATCGTTTGACCGAATTACATATGCAATAACTTCACTTGTCCAAATTTCATATGACATAATTTTATATGCTATAACGATAATGTGCCATAATATTCATTTGCCATAAAGGTATTTTTTCTGAAACCTTAAACTATCCAGAATTGTAATAAAACAAAATCTAACCTAAACTATTAGGCTTTATACGATGGCATGTAAACATTACCCGAAAAGTTTACGAATTCAGAAAAAATGCCTTTATGGCAAATTAAATTATGAAAAATGAACCTACCACCACTGACTGTAATTGGTTGGTTATTCTAAAATCGCTAAAATTCTCTGCCTTGGTAACTGAGCGCATTCAAGTCATGTGACAGACACGTCTACTCTGCACTCTTAAAGAAAAATGTGACGCTAACATGTCGCTTCGAGACTAAATTTAAAATTCAACTTTTTAGTGTCGCTGGGCGGCTTGGCATACATTTCGTTTGAAAGTGAAATAACGTTGACATTATGCCTAATGCTTAGAATAAAAGATCATAAGAATCTGCAGTTTGTTTTTACTCTACGGGTTAACTATGTATTTAACAACGATTTGTTTGTATTATTACATTTATCATTTCATCGAATTTAATTTCATAGAACGTTATTTTTGCTGAAACCATAATGTTTTCAGGGTAACTTAAACATCTAACCTAACCTTACCTACGCAATTAATGTTTAAGATACCCTGAGAACATTATGGTTTCAACAAAAAATAGCGTTCGATGAAATGACATTCGATGAAGTGAAATTCTATGAAGGGATGAATTACCTTATCTTTATCTAGTAACCTACTATAAGCCTAGAGCTATTTTGTTAATTTGTGTGAGATTATCCCGGGATATAAATATCTGTTAAACACTGCCCACCGACCACTCATAAACTGAACTCAAAAAGCTCCCGATCTCAACCACGAGTACCCTTTCGATCCAAACTCATTTTCTAGGTTAACAATACATTATTAGCGGCTCAAAAATAAGCCGAAAAGTATGGAACCTTTTTTCCCCGTAATCCTTTGCCAGGTGGGATAAGCAAGTAATTTTGAGGGAACCTTGTGGAACAAGTCTGGGGACTGCGGCGGCCCTCTAATAAATATAAGGAGATATTACATCGTATAATACCAACCTTGTGCTCCTAACTGCACCATGCCATAATATCAACCTTACTTTGAACATATAGGGTTTAATTTGAACATGTGACTTGTGATATAGTATAATGAAAACGCGTAACAGTGTTAAGTGATGTGTTTGCACGTTCAGTTGGTATGACTATTAATTAATTGAGGGTTAAAACGGGTAAGGATATAAGGTTAATCGAAGTAGAGACGGCGTGTGAAACATCTGGTTTAAGTACGGGTCGTAACGTTATTACCGATGACACGGTGTAGAGTAGAGTTTGAATATAAATTGGAAAGTGTGGCACTGAGTATGTTTTAACGTTCACTGCCACTGACTGAAAATTGTGTAATACTTTAATACATATATGTGTAACCAGTACTGAATGTGTTAAAGTGGGAGCTTTAAGGTAAGGTTTATGCAAGATATGATTTAAGTTTTAAATGTAATCAACGCTTAAGAACAATGGAAACGGTTATAGAGGTCGTAAATTTGTACTTTACAATGACACCTGATGATGTACTTAGTATGTATTGCTTTTATGTACAACTTTTTTTTTTTTTTAAATATTAAGGAAAAGGCACCCGAGCACTCAGGCCACCTGATGGTAAGTGGAATCTGAGACCCATAGACATTTGAATTCTCAAGACTATAATCCTAAGACCTCAAATGCGTTGAAAACCCTGAGGACTAAGATGGAATGCCTCTATGCTAGTAATTTCACCGGTTGTCTTATCCCCACACCGGAACCCAACAATGCGAACACTGTTGCTTGGCGGGTGGTTAATGGATAAGATGGTGGTAGCGATCCGGACGGACCCTGCACAGGGTCCTACCACCACTAAAACTATTACTATTTTATTCGGTTCTTGCTACTCATAAAATATTAAGACTGTTCTAGTACTGTAAGTTGAAAATATTAAGATCACTACACGAACGAAGATATTATGACTAGTTTCTAACCGTATCATTAACATTAGATTTTTGTGAAGTGTTTCAATCACCGTCATCATACATGCATACGAGAAGTCAAGTTTTTTTTTTTTATTATATCGATTCCATTGCCAAGGGAACTTAATCAAGTTGCATTGATATTTTTGTGTATTAGTGACGACACGCTAGCCTTGTTGGGAGTGACCCTGCCTTCGAAGCTAGGGGTTTATAAATACGCAAATATTTGCGTGATGAGCATGAGTTTTGTTCCTGAGTCTTCGATGTTTTATATGTATTTAAGTATTTATTTCTCTGTCTAAGTATGTTTATCGTTGTCTAGTACCCATAGTACAAGCCTAGAGCTTAGTTTGGGACTAGTTCAATTTTTGTGTCATTGTCCTGTGATTTATTTATTTTTACGTGCTACAAGTACGTCTCTCAGAGGTCCTACATTATTGATACGTAGATGGGTCATACACAGATTTAGGTCATCGTCTTTCCTGTGGACACACTGAAAGTTAACGATTTTAAGGCCTAATTTTTTGGCTAAGCCCATTCCCGCATTAACGGCGTCAGGACTGCTTTAGAACTATCATAATAAAAATATTACTTATATGCACACAAGCTTTTAACTATTGACCACAGGAAAGACGACTTTTGTTTTTAAGAGTGAGGATGACTCAGATTGTCTATCCACTTTTATTTCTTTGAATAACCTTTTTTTTTAAGAGAGCGAAATCAACGAAGTACATCATTTTGGTATCGACTTTACGACTTTCTTCTCAAATCCTCGCATTTATGTGTCCTCAATCAACATAAACAGGCCTGATTGACCTTGACCTTCAAATGATAATACAAGGTCATCAAACTCGGTTACGATCAACATGATAAAATTATGATTTTACGACGAACAAAATGCCTGTCGGCGACACGACATGCGATAAATTGAAACCTCGCTTCTTATACGAAACTCTGGAGTGTAATTTATTATTTTCCAACCATTTCCAAATATTTAATCTACAGATATGCTTCCAACCGTAAATAGGATTGTCTACGTCAGTTCTTTTTACATGCTTTTTATTAAATTGCAATGTATTTATGTATGGGGAAATACTCGATAAGGGCCGAATCTTAAGTACCCGAAACCGACGTGCATGCATGACTCGATGTTTGAATGTGGAAGAAGCGAAAGAGATTTGTCAGGATCGTAGCAGGTGGAAAGAAGTGGTCTCTGCCTACCCCTCTGGGAAACAGGCGTGATTTTATGTAATGTATTTATGTACCTACTCCAGGTGAAATCTTGCAAGGAAGATTTGAACCAGTTTCTGGAGACCGATTGAGCTGAAATTTGGTATTCTTACGTAACTTCAATGACAGTATAATGTGGCATCATTGAGCTGGTCTGATAATGGAGTTGGAAGGTGACAGGATCTCCGCTATACTTGAAGTAGACCCACCGTGTTTGGGCTCATTAGGTTGGTCTTGACAAGCATTAAATGTCTTTGTAACAGAAAGTACAGTCGGCAACAAAAGTTTGTCCCAAAAAAAAAACTATTGACAGTTTGTTTTTAGTAATATTATGAACTTGTTGTTTAAGGGCAAAGTGGAGCTAGCATGGGTCTTAAAGTTTAACACGTTGGTAGCAACCCTGCCCATGAAACTAGCATGGGTTCAATGCTCGATAAAAGCAAATAAGTATTTGCTTTTAACCAAGTGGTTAATATGCTACGATATTTTTTTTGGTGGTTCTTAAATTTTTTCTATGTATAATAGCATTTATTTATGTAAACAAGTATACTAAAATAATATGGCCTAAAGCTTAATTTATATAGATCAATCTACCGGTCAATTTGTGTTAGATTCTCCCCAGATGTATACTTCGCTGCTTTAATGCAATAGTGCCACAAATCAAAATGAGTCATTGTTGCATTTTAATTCGGAACGCAATTTACTTAACATTTTAAATCAAATTGTATTTGTTTTTGATTTGTGTCACTATTGCATTAAAGCAGCGACTTATACGTAATTATTTGCGTCATGCAATCTTTATACGCCCGTTTTGCCCAAAGAAAAAGTACTAATTAAGTAATTATGGAGGTACTTTTTTATGACAAGGAGAAGGCACACAAGTCCTCAGGCTACCTGTTGGTAAAAATAATCTGAGAGCCATAGACAATTGAATTCTTAAGACTATAATCTCAAGACTGCAATCCTAAAACCTCAAATGAGTTGACAACTCTGACGACTGATGGAATACCTCTATGCTAGTAATTTCACCGGTTGTCTTATCCCTGACACCGGAACACAGCAACGCAGACACTGCTGCTTGGAGGTAGGCTAATGGGTAAGATGGTGGTAGCCCTCCAGCTGGACCCTGAACCTATCATCACTAAACATATATTTACATAGAAAACCAAAAGAATATAATACGTGTGTACAAGTTTATCCATTATATCAGTTTCCTTCCACATTAAGCATGTTGCATAACAACAAGAACTGCAGTTTAGAAAAAAACTAACTTTCCACCAAAAATAACGACACTGCGACTTTTTCGCCTGTATTCGAATGATATTCTAGTTTATTCAGTCGTTCATTCACCGGTAGTTCTTGTTCAGTGAACGCGTTACGATCTGAACGAGTGAATGGAGGGGGCGAAGGTAGGCCGCAAAAAATGAAACTTGAATAAAATCTGCAACTAGAATATTTAGGTCAGTCTACCAAGCCAAACCAAATAAACCTGAATATCTGGACCTTGACTTATTTTTTATTCGACTGCCGAAGAAGTGTAATGTCATTTACCTTTTTGTACAGCCTTGGCAAAAGGGGTTAAGTACCCCGCGTTTTATTTTGTATACAAATTTAAGCTCTATCGGTCCCCGGTAAGTGGCAAGTTATTGAAAAAGCCATCACGTCTAATTATATTATCTTTTACCACTTACGATATAAAAAGTCAATATTTTGTTAACTGATAAAACAATTTGAATATTTTTCGTTTCTCGATTTAATATCAAGTTGATTAACCTTAGTCAAATGTTTAATATCAACCTACGTTGTTATCCCATCCAATAAAAAATATTAAAGCTATTGCTTCCATCGCAATATTTCCTCAAGATATAAAATCTTCCAGAACAAATCTATTACTTTATACTGCCGACAAAGTAGCAAACTAGAAACGATTCCCAACTTATAGAATAGTATTAGGGATAGTTTCTGAAAAGAATCAAAGAGCTAGAGACTTCTCTGTTAGTACAGTAACTTGATATCGTTTATGTTTTCACTTCAGAAACTAAAAACCGGGCAAGATCAAGTCGGACCATGCTCAGTGTAGGGTTCCGAAACCGTTAAGTACTACAAACACAAAAAACAACAAGTATGAACAAATTTTGTATTTAAACTCATTTGATACCGTCCTAGATGATTTTAGTAGGTATAAACACTATAATCGCCTGTATCTCAAGAACCAATAATGATGTCGTGATAGTTTTCCTTTGAAATTAGTTATATGCGCGTTCATTGAAGATATTTTTCAGATTTATAATATTTTAATATTTGTAGTTTTGGCTGTAGGGGGGGGGGGGGGTCTAACATAAATTAGCGCTTTAAAGCTTGATATTAAATTTCATAAACGGATTCTACCCATCCAAAGACCTATCTAACGACATCCCACACTATGGGGTATACGAGAAAAAAATACATGTCCAAGTGACGTGTAGGGGAGGTACACTAAAAAAATGATTTTCTACATTTTATTTTACCACTTTGTTGGCGTGACTTATATTTATATTCATGCCAAATTACAGTTTTGACATGAATATGCACTCTGAGCTAGGCTGCGGACGGACGAATGGACGGACATGGCGAAACTATTATAAGAGTTCCTAGTTTGACTACGGAACCCTAAAAATCTTGCAGTGTTCAAGAATGAAACTACACAAACTAATAGCCTTCTTTATGAACTGACCGTTTCCATGACTCCGTCCGCGTTGAAGTCATTTATCGCTATTCGTTCAGGGACTGTCCAAATTTTCAGATATAAAGTACCCTATTACGTTTTTCCCCGGGACTCAATCTATCTCCATACCAAATTTTATCTAAATCGGTTCAGCGGTTTATCCGTGAAAGCGTAACAAACAGACGGACAGAGTTACTTTCACATTTATAATATTAGTATGCATAAGGGTTATTCATTTCGTTTTGTTTGTCTCAACAATCAATTTATGACCGTAATAAGGTTTTTGAATAAAGTGTTTAATTATTACCTATATTAAAGTAAACTTTAAGTCGTTTCCTCTGCATACTAACAATCATACTGTGCAGAAGATAAGGGTTATTCATTGGTTTTGCAAAAAACAATCTATGACTGCATGTTCTGTGAATTCAGAGTTAAGTGTCCATTGGTGCAATCCCCTACGTCAAAGTAAATTTCAAATTATAGAAAACATTTCTGACGTGTTAAGGCTTGGACATCTCGGTCCCGGTCAGTTTAATAATAACATGTTTGATAACACGTTAGCCTAGTTCGTAGTGACCCTGCCTGTGAAGCTGGCGGTTCCGGGTTCAAATCTCGGTAAGGGCAGATATTATGTGTGTTAAGCACGAGAATTTGTTCCTGAGTCTTGGATGTGTTCTATGTATTTAAGTATTTATTTCTCTATTTAAGTAAGTTTATCGATGTCTAGTACCCTAGACAAGCCTAGAGCTTAGTTTGGGAGTGGGTCAATTTGTGTGACATTGTTCCAAAAATATTTTTTTTAATGTGGCCTATGGCAGAGCTTATTGGAAATGAAGTAGCATGTATTTACTACTTAGGATATACGCATGACGAAATTGTAGGGTTTATGGTTGGTTTTGCAATATCAATAACAAAAGTAATAGATTCACTTCATATTACCGACGTGATAATGAAAAAAAACCCTCTTGTGGCCAATTTACTGAATAAATAATTTGAATTTGACTTTAGAATTACGTATTCGTATTACATTTAACAATCGGGTTTCGGTATCAACTTAAAAAGATTTGCATTTCTTCTTTGTCCATTATTAAATTTTTTGCTAATTCTGAGATTTTTACATAGCCTGTCAAAACCATTATAAGTGCACACACTTTATTAAAACAATAGTCGAAAGAACACAATGAAACCCCTAAAATTGTTTAAAGTGAATTGAATGCTTCACAAAACAATAAGTAAGAATATAATGCTCAAAACACCTCATTTTCTACGATCGACTTCGAGAGTTTCAGCTATTTATTGACGGAGCAAGCTACGTCTGCGAGTGCGATAGTTCGCCGGTCGAAAGAATAATATACTGCTAAACTTTTCCCGTGATTCAGTCCGTCTTGCAGTTAGCCCGGTGCTCCACTCGATTCGACATCCGTACTTATATATATTATTAATAGCTGGGCGACCGAGCTCTATTTGGGTATATGATGAAATAATATACTACAATTTGATAGTGTGAGTTGATAATTCTGTAACCACATTTTGCACAATCAGGCCAAGAAGTTTACTAGTGTATTAGTGACAGGTTGCAAGCCGATCGCCTAAATTGTTAGGCCTAAATTGTTGATTGTTAGTATTGACTACAAGCCCTTATTCCCTGAGTCGACTCTTACGACATCCACGGGAAGTCATGGAGTGGCACTATTCTAACCCGGCAACCACACGCCCACTCAGGGAGTAAGGGCTTGTAGTATTGTTAGGCGATGGGCTTGCAACCTGTCACTAATACACTAGTAAACTTCTTGGCCTGATTGTGCAAAATGTGGTTACAGAATTATCAACAAGTCTGTTTAGAGTTGTTGGTATTTCTGTAGCTCTGCCTACCCCACTCTGGGAATGAAGGCGTGACGTTATGTATGTATATGTATGTATGATAGTGTGAGTTTGATGAGTGTGTGTCTATATAATAATATGTCAGATAAGACCTCAGATCCCGATTTTTCGGTGGAAGTCGTATTTTCCCCAAGATGACGAGAAACCGGGATCCTATCATTTCATAACCAATGTTTCACAAATGAAACATTTTACAAACATATAATTTGACAACCAGCGTTTCTTCCGAAACTGTAGATAATTCTGGATTTATTTCAGGACCATCGTGCGGAACCCAAGGTTAGGTTAGTTTTATAAAAATCCTGAAATACTTGCAATTACAGAAAAAAAGCGGGTTGGCAAATGGATAGGTTGCAAAACGATGCATTGGTCCAAGATTTGTCGGTGAAAAGGCAGAGAACCCGAAAAACCCCTTAATTCTATGCAATTTTCGTGAAAGTCGTTGAAGCCGTTTCCGAGATTCAATATATATTTATATATTTTTATTATATATACCGATTTCAATGAAACTTCGTATGGAGATTAGTAGGTTCAGGACGTTATTTAATACTTTTTATCCCAGAAAGTGGACAATTCTCGGGAATGGAGTCGCAGGCAAAAGCTAGTAAATTTTAATATAATAATTTAGGAGACAGTCGTTGAGACAACCTTGGCCCTGGACACGATATATATTTGTATAACGTAACTGTTATCGATCAGAAAAGCATAGATATTCAGGACGGAAAAAACGAAGCTAAATTGACGGCAACTATCTTAAATATTGGACATAGAGAACTCTACGCAAAGGAGACTTACTTTTATTTTTGAAAATATTAATACTGCAATTATGGGTATTTTTAAAATCATCATCTGTAACCGGTAATCGAACTGGTGAAATAAGACAAAACATTAAAGTCGTGTTACGATACAGATTGAATAGGTACTTCTTGGCCTGATTGTGCAAAATGTGGTTACAGAATTATCAACAAGTCTTTTTAGAGTTGTTGGTATATCTGTAGCTCTGCCTACCCCACTCCGGGAATAAAGGCGTGATGTTATATATGTATGTATCGATAGGGACCATTTATATCTACCCCGCATACACCTTTCAACTAAATAAATACCGTACAAAACCTGACTTTATTGTTTTGTCATATTTGACCAGTTCCATCCCCGGTTACGGAAGACACGTTTTCAAAAAATCCAGAAATGCGATATAGGTTGTTTTCAAAAATAAAAGTAAGTCTCCTTTGCGTAGAATTCACCATTTTAGATATTTAAGGTCGATGCCGTGTACATCGTTTTCTTTTTTTCTACCCAGCAAAAATAATCCTGCAACCTATCCCTTACTTTTCTATCCAACAAAACAGAGTGTATTCCAAGTATTTCCAACAAATTTTCTGTGCATTCTGTGAGTTAATGAAATCAGTTACCAATTGACACAAGGCAATCACAATCGGTACCTTCTATTATATTATAAATTAAGAAAGTACTGGGTCGATCCGTTGCAACAACCTCAATCGGCAAACAAGCATGAGACTGTATGAGGGCCAGCGGGTTCATAGGCCTGGGAGTAAGTCACCTCGAATTTAATATGAAATAATGCGCCCTGGGTAAACTTACTGCGAACAGGAATGGTTTCTTGTTAAAAGTAAAACAAACAGTGGTATTCTCTCTGGTATAATGTTGAATCACACACACATCACATAAGTGTACTGTAATTACAGTAGCTCGCCGATGAGGTTACATTAATAATGGTAGCACTATTTACTATTAAGACAGAACAGGCACTTATCTAGGGTGAAGTATGCATGAGGTCAAGTGTGTATGAAGGTGAAGTTAGGTGGCAAGCGAAAACTCAGTCGTGGTTGCTAAGCGAAGAGGCGCACCAATGCACCAAGCCTCTCTAGGTCGCAACACGTGGCAAGCAGACCATGCCCACGCGATTGAGTCGAGCGCCCTTCACGGTCGAATCCAGAAAGTTGTAACGTTCAAAGAGAAAAATTAAAAAAACCCTGCAACAAGAATTGCAGTATTAAACCAAAGAACAATGATTAAAAGTTATCCTATCAGACCTAGGCATAAGGTAAGGGTAACCACTTACCACAAAGTGGGTTTTATGAATCTTTATCGTGAGGCTAGTTGAGACCGGCATACGCACGGTGCCTCCATGCAACGTGGTAGGTACTGGCTGAAAAATAACGTAGCTTATTAGGATAAAGTTCAAAATTGTGCTTGCCGACAGCAATGCGGCCTCTCATGATACTCACTTTAATCAGGCACGCATCTGGCCTGATGATCCTGTTTTACAAGGCAGGAGTCCACGCTTGGGAATCGGTAGGCTGCGATTAGCTATAACAAAAGGTTTACGTGAACGACAAGACAAGTAAAACAAATACACCTTTAACAGGGTTAGACGCGAGATTACTTACGCTTTACATCGGTTCATTATTATGTATGTTTGTAATACATTAAGTCGGCGAGACGCAGTTAAAAGTTCTGCCACGATGCACTATTTTGCCATCGTTTAATTTGCCTGAAACAAAATGTAAATTCACATAAAACAAATCCCACTTGGGCACGATGGAAAGATGCATCGAATAAGCACCGAAACTCACCGCTAATCGTCCATTTGTAAAGATTATTTAATTAAGTATGAGGATGGCAATGCATGCTGCCTAATCTACAAGCCAAATCCGAATCAGAGACAATAGAGCGAGCCTAGATGATGTGGCTAAGTCTACAAGAACGAGACCCGTTTCACTCTTAGACGCCGGCAGCGCTCGTTCACTGATTTAACGATTTAGACCTCAAAACAAATCTAAAACAATCCAAAAGATAATCCTACAGATACTTCATGAATCCTGAAACAATATAATTTCACATGCCAGAAAAGTATCGAATGATCCGAGCCATAGCCCTTATGTCAAAGCGCAGGAGCAGTGAAACGTAACGCACGATCACGCTTGACTGAAATATTAAAATGCTTCATCTCGTTCATTCTTCATTCGGTACCTTAGAGAGTGAAAAGGATAACTAATGTGTATTCGATTCTCGATTTTGGTGCAGATTTCTGCCAGCGGTAGTGTTGGTATCAGAAAAAGCTTTAGCAAAAAAACAGGTGTTACACCGTCTCCTTATTTATTAAAATCTCTTCTTCTTACTTTTGCTAATTATAAAGAACTGTATTTTCATTTATGTATTAATATTACATTGCTACCGTGTGGTTGCCGGGTTAAAAAAGTGCTACTCCATGTCTTCCCGTGGATGTTGTAAGAGGCGACTAATGGAATAAGGGCTTGTAGTACTGTTAGGCGATGGGCTTGCAACCTGTCATGAATACACTAGTAAACTTCTTGGCTTGATGTACAAAATGTGGTTACACAATTATAAACAAGTCTTTTTAGAGTTTTTGGTATATCTGTAGCTCTGCCTACCCCACTCTGGGAATGAAAGCGTGATGTTATGTATGTATATTGTTATGTAATTTGTATTTTTAGATATAATAATGAATTTATGTGTATTACATAACTTTCCTGTTGCTTTAGAATAATTTATTGATTTGTTACGTTTAAATATTACTCACTCGCCCAAAGTTTATCTCGATTTATTTCTGGACTTTTAATATTTTTGTAATGAAATGGTTTTAGTACAATAAAGTGTTTACATACATAGATAGACTGTTATTAACAGAAATCTCTTATGGAGCCCAAATGTGGCTCGCTAGACTGAATTTAGTCTTAAATATTCTACCGTAAGGGATACAATAAACCTGCGTGTTGAAAGTATAGGTATACGTTTCGGTCTTTCTTTTCAAGAATTCCGTTTTAGGTCAAGTGCTGAAATATATAGGATTAACTAGCCACCCGCCAGCGGCTTCGTCCCGCTGCAAATTTTGACTTTCCCGGTGGATTTTACTTTTTTCCATGAGAACCTTCTCCTGACACAACAACAAAAAATAATTAGTGTAATCGGTCCAGTTGCTCTTGAGATTTGCGCATAGCAACACATTCAGCGATTCATTTTTATTGTATAGACTACCGAGCCGCCCTCGCTTCGCTCCGGATTAAATTATCATATAATTATATAAACCTTCCTCTTCAATCACTATATCTATTAAAAAAAAACCGCATCAAAATCCGTTGCGTAGTTTTAAAGATTTAAGCATACATAGGGATATAGGGACAGAAAAAGTGACTTTTTTATACTATGTAGTGATATGAAAGTGGTCAGAAGACTTTGATATCTATATTAATATCAAATACATCTCGATTTATAAGATTTCTAAAAATCCATGTTATTTATCGGGTGCATGCCTTATAGTTTTTTGAAATTAGTTGCATTGTATTTAAAAAATACAAGATGATGTTTCCATTTTATCCTAAAGAAATCAGTGAACATGCATAATTTATTTTCTTAAGCTCTTTGGAAAATGCTATGAAAGAGAGGAACTGTATACGCGAAATAATTGACAAGTAATTTTTTCATAAGATATGAAGCTTTAAAAAGTCATAGTTCAGACCCCCTGCAAAGACACTCGATAAAAAAATCGACGACAGGAATGACGTCACTGTTGTTCCATGTTTAAAATATAAGGACCTTATAAAGCAACTTGCATTTATTTCGTAAATTACTGTTTAAGCCGATATCGTTGATATAAAATATTACGTAAATAGAATGAAGATGCCGAAAAAAACAATCTAAACATTAAAAGAAGTTTTAAAGTTTTGACAAGGTTTGATTCTATATAAAATCTTAATAAACGGGTCAAAACTTAGTGTATTTTTTATAGGCTTTCCTTACATTTTTAAACCCCGACGCAAAAAACGAGGGGTGATATAAGTTTGACGTGTCTGTGTGTGTGTGTAAATGCGTATGTGTCTGTCTGTGGCATCGTAGCTCCCAAACGGATGATCCGATTTTAATGCGGTTTTTTTGTTTGAAAGGTATATCAGTCGAGAGTGTTCTTAGCTATGTTTAGTGGAAATCGGTTCAGGTCTTCAAGGTCATCAGGTCGTTTGTTAGGTGTGATAGGAATGTTACACGCTCAGTTCGCTTGCAAGCATATGTGGGATCTGACATTTGAAACACTAATGTCTTCTGGAACCACTGAGCTGGTCTGCTGTTAGGGCTCGAAGATAGGAGACGTAACCCTGGACTGCCTTTTAGTAAACCCATCGAGTTTGGGCTCGTTGGATTTGTCTTAACTAGGTAGTTCTCTTTATGATATATTTGTTTATCTTCTAAATCGTATCAATGAAACTAAAATCTGATTTTCATGCAGGTTACCTATTCTAAGCTTTTATGGTCTTTTGAAGGCGGTCGTCTTTCCTCTTCATCTTTTTTCCTGAGAATGAACCAGCAATAAAGTATAAAATATCGTTCGCCAAAGAGCCCAGCGAAAGGTCCTGCCCGTTTTACCATACTGGTCACTGAGTTACAGGCCAAATCTTATTCACTGCACATTTGTGATATTATTGTGACTTTTCAGTGCACAGGTACAGTCATCTACAAAGAGATGTCCAATTACAAGTTAAAAATCGTCGCATAAATTTAAAAAAACCTTCGACTCAAAACAGTCTGTAAAAAACCTCTAAAAAGTAAAAAATAATATGTATTGGCCCTAAAAGTTTAATTATAAGTAGGTATTAATATTTTGATGCAAGCGTCATTGCGGAGTAATGGCTGATTGTTTGATAAGTAGGTCGTTAACTGAACACTGACAGTTAAGTGTTCACACACACACACACACACACACACACACACACACACACACACCCACGCCCACAACCACCCACACACCCACACACACACACACACACACACACCCACGCCCACAACCACCCACACACCCACACACACACACACACACACACACACACACACACACACACACACACTTACACGTCAAACTTAACAAACAAACAAACTTACAAATGTCCTACTGGGTCAAAGTACATCACGCACAACTGTATTAGAGAAGATTTTATTCCGTATCAAGTAAAGAAATGTGTGATACATTGACAGGGTGTTAACTTGCAGTTGCGTAAGTGCCACTGCCCGGGAATGAAACAGGATGTTCCGAAACGCTTTTTAAAGGTAAAAACTCGCCGTATCTCCTCTAAAAGCCCCTTTCACACGATCGGCACGTCACCAGCGGAACGCGAAATCAATTTTTTTTCGTGGTTCAACTTCATTTCAATCCTTTCAAGGGTGTTATTCTTTACCTCGCTTGAACCGAAATTTCTACCTCGATTGATACGTAGTACATAATCGAGCTAAGCCTTGTTTTGGTCGAAGCTAAACTGTACCAAATCAAAGGCATGTACAGCTGCGTAATCCTTACGGGCCCACATGTCAACTAAGTGTGTAGTGTGAGTTCCCTTAGAGTAAGATGACACCGCATAATGTTTCTAATAAATACTAATGAACTCTTTATGAGCTTCCCCCGATGCCCCGCCCAGCCAGCCCCGTGTGTCTTCCCGTAGATGTTGTAAGGCGACTATAGGAAAAAGGGCTTGTAGTACTTTTAGGCGATGGGCTTGCAACCTGTCACTAATATACTATAGTAAATTTCTTGGCCTGATTGCGCAAAATGTGGTTATAGAATTGTAAACAAGTCGTTTTGGAGTTCTTGGTGTTTCTGTGGCTCTGCCTACCCCAGTCTGGGAATGGAGGGTATGTATGGTGTATAGTAGTGAGTTATTATCAAATAAATTGATTGCTTAACAAGCTCAATGCTGTTAATATTAACGCTTCTCTTTGATAAATTCCACTTTAAATTCGTTCATACTTCAATGACAACATTTTCTGTAGCGAAAATGTGCGCAATGCGCATTGCATTGTTTTTCGCATCTTCGTCAAAAATCAACGAAATTTTGGAAATTAAACTTCCCATTTACTAGCTGTTGCCCGTGACTCCATTCGCGTAGAAATCATTAATCGCTATTCCCTCGGGAACTGTCAACCTTCCGGAATAAAAAATATTCTATGTCCTTCTCCGGGACCTTAGTTAGTTATGTCCATATCAAATTTAATCGTGATCGGTTAAGTGGCTCAGCCGTGAAAGAAGGACAAACAAACAAAAACACTTTCGCATTTATTATATCTATCTATGTATCTAAACGGAAACAGCTTCAACGATTTTTATGGAAATCGATCTGTCAAGTTCTCATATTCGGGATCAAATAAATTTATTGCTTGACAATATTGCGTAATATTAACGCTTCTTTTCGCTAAATTCCACTTTAAATTCGTTCATTCTTCAATGAGAACGCTTACTGTAGCGAAAATGTTAATAATTCCTGAAACATTGCGTGGATTTCAGCGTCCGTCCTTTACGTTTGACACTTTGAGTAACTTGTCCTTTTGCCTGCAACATCATTTCGTGCACGATAGCTTTTCGCATTATCGTCGAAAATCAACGAATTTATGGGAATTAAAGGTGTGCATTTATAGAAACTTCCCATGTACCTACTAGCCGTTGCCTGCGACTTTTTATCGCTATTCTCTCGTGAATAATTGTTCTATTTTCCGGGATATAAAATATCCTATGTTCTTTCCCGGGACCTAAGTTATCTCCATACCAAAATTTCATCTAAATCGGTTCAGTAGTTCCTGAGTTTAGCGCATTCAAGCAAACAAACTGTTCAGCTTTATAATATTAGTATAGGTTTAATGTATTTATCCAACATTGATTTTAATAATAATAATAATTGTTTTACTTCGGAAGTTTTTTTGTGTGTGTGCTGTGGTGCTATAGCTCCTTAACGGATGAACCAATTCGGATGCGGTTTTTTTTATTTGAAATCGGCTGTTCTTAGACATGTTTTATTAAAATCAGTCACGCCGTTTTTGAGATATTATGTAAACTATTAATGATTTTTTGTTTATTTGAATTATCAAGAAGTGCGCTATGAGAAGCGGGTTATTCTGACACCGGTCTTTAATTTACCTAGTATGAGATCCCAACTATTATGATGTAGTAACCGAAATATAAAAAACAAATTAATATTTTTCATATTATTAAAAAAAAAAAAAAAAAGTATTTTCTGATACCCTATAATCCAACGCCCTGTGGTAAATGCGGCATTCCAGACGAAGCTCGAATAATTAAAAGCGGCAAAGTTCTACGTCACCTTGTAAACTTTAGGCAAATTGCGGCGAGACTAAAGCTCAGGGACTTTGTCTAATTCACCTAAATCCTTGTATCTTAGTGCTAGTTTTGAATACACATAATATAGCTAGTATATCCTCGTGAGACCCGGTGTTCTAATATAATCAAGCAAAATTAGTTTCAACCTTATCTCAATGAGTAAAAAGTTCATTTTTGTTTGTTTTAAAATTAAAAATTGCATTAAGTTGCAAAGGTAATTGAACTTTATTTCGTTGCTGGTAGACTCAAATTCCCATTTACAACAATATTCCTGTTTGTAGTTTGGTGGGCCTAACCAGCTACTTAAAAATACCCTTGCCAATAACGGAGTTGTAGTACTGTTTTATTTTTAACCCCCGACGAAAAAAGAGGGGTGTTATAAGTTTGACGTAAAGTGTGTGTGTGTGTGTGTGTGTGTCTGTCTGTCTGTGGCACCGTAGCTCTTAAATGGGTGAACCGATTTGAATGCAGATTTTTTTAAATTAAAGCAGGTTTTTAGCGGTGGTTCTTAGACATGCTTCATCAAAATCGCTTCAGACGTTTTTGAGATATTAAGCTTTTAAAGGGTAAAAAGCCCCTAAAATAACGGCGACGCCTACTTTCAGAGCTGATATCTCTTAAACGGCCCAACCAATTTTCATAAAATCTTGCTAAGAACCATCTTGATGAATGTAGCTTTATTTTAAAAAAACTTGCGTCTAAATCCGTTCATCTGTTTGGGAGCTACGATGCCAGATGGAGAAGTTTAAAAAGAGTGAAATAAAAAATTAAATTAGAAATTTAAAAACTTTAGAGGTTTTTTTACAGACTATTTAGTCGGGGTTTTTTAAATCTTTAATTATTATTTTTACTGAGGCTCTGTTCTACTTGATTTTGATAATATTATATCATACTAGCATCTGTCCGCGACTTCGTGCGCGTGGAATCTGTCACACATGATTTTTGCGAAACTTTAACCGTTTACGCAGCGCACGCAGCGGAAACTATCAAAAGGGAAAAAAACTCGATTTTAAAACTTTCTTCATTGGTGATTCGCTCCTATTAGTCTTAGCGTAATGATATATTAGCCTTCCTCGATAAATGGGCTATCTAACACTGAAATAATTTTTCAAATCGGACCAATAGTTCCTGAGATTATAGTCTGTACTTTTAGGTAGGTATTTAAAAAAGTGTAAACAAAAAAAACACGTGACATTGACAGATGACAGTTTGTCAGCCAATAGGAGCAGAACACTGATACGTCAAAGCTCGACCAAACAGCTTGGATTGGTTGATGAGCAGAGCCACGTGGTTTGGTTTGTTTACACTTTTTTAAATACCTAAAAGTACAGACTATAGCGCGTTCAAGCAAACAAACAAACAAACTCTTCAGCTTTATAATATTGTTACGTACGTGGGGGTAGGTAACTGATAGAAATGCACGAACACACATATAATTAAGAGCAGACTTTAATTAACACACTCACTTAATCGTTACAAACAATTATCGCACAATAAACTTACGAGTAGATGATCGCTCGGTTCACACTGTTCGCTCTGCAAGTAAGGAATGAATCGCCGCTTTTTTTTTATTGAGGGACTTACGTAGTTAGCCTCTGATGGCTTTGACTACTTCGCCGGAGAGAGGGCGGACTCCTGATGGGAGCCCCCGCTGTAAAGGGTTTTTACACTAGCATGCCTAAGGGCACCCCTATTGGGCCAACCTCGGACTTAGGACGCTAGGGGAGAATTTCAATTGAATTGGAATGAATCGCCGCACGCGTGCCTCACCTTTCATACTCTTAATCGCCGAATGTTCCAGAATGCCTTTTCGAATGACCGATGGACCTTGACCCGCCGGGGACGTTCGACAATGGAAGGTTCTACTCTTTGCGGCCTTGTATTACAATAGCGACGGCCTTGGCCTTGAACTCGATTGAACTCGTTAACAATAGGCATGTCTTTGAGCCGGCGCGTCGATTCTAATCTACCTACCTAACATCGTTCTACTCGTAACAATATTGGTATAGATTGCTTATCAGTCGTCTGCCATTGCCGTCAAATAAATAAGAGCGTATAACGTTGTCATTACGATAACATCTCAAAAGCCATATAGCTTTACCGATGAGATTTCCCGTGGATTTCGTAAGAGGAAACTAAGGGAATAAGGGCTTGTAGTACTGTTAGGAGATGGGCTTGCAATTTATCACCAATACACTGATAAAGATCTTAGCCTGATTGTGCAAAAAGTCTTTTTAGAGTTGTTGGTATTTCTGTAGCTCTGCCTTTATTCCCAGAGTGGGGTACTCTGGGAATGAAGGCGTGATGTTATGTTGATCGGATATTTTAACAACTAAACGACGCTCTCAACCTCATATGCGTAGAATTAGTGTTCCACTACACCCACTATTTCTTCACGTTGGGAATCGGTTTTCGAAAATTCCTTTGATACACCCCCAAATGAATCCAAGGAATATTCCCTAAAAAAAACCCCAGGTTCAGCGCTGTGGACTGTGTTATTTATCCATCAGTCACACAGGTTAGTTTTAGTATGTATTTTAGTCTCGTAATTCTACCGTAATACCCTTCGATCATTTATGATCGAAGGTAATACCAATAAAAGGCGACTAAGTGCTATGTAAACTAACAAATGTCCGGGGACAATCTCACACAAATTCTTACTCATTTGCTTCAGGGTTAGCTGGAAGAGATCCCATTTAGGGATAAGTTCGCCTTTGTACATTAATTTAGTATTATAATTGTAATATTTATATTTTTGTGCAAAAAAGAGTTTACATACATACATACATACAACTATTGACCACAGGAGAGACAACTTTTGTTTTCAAAGAGTGTGTATGACCACCTGCCACATTGTAAATATGCTACTGTGGGATGACAGAACGATGAATACCTAAAATGGAACGTATGAAAGGGACGGTATGAGTGTGCGAGCGAGATGCCGGAAGTTCTCTTCCTTGATCTGCAATTGTCTGCAATGGCCGCTACGAGTGCGTGTTCAACGTGTTATTTTGAAATAACTTAGCATTTCAAGATTTATCAGTCTTATTTCAAGCCCACAATCCCACACAACAGTAACATCATTAAATAAAAGATAAAATTTGTTTATTTAAAACAGGTCGCACGGGCACTTTTACACGTCAGAATTCTACCAGGTCTTCTCAGGAGACCACTGCTGAGAAGAAGCGCTGAAACTCAACAGTCGGTCACTTTTTTAAATAAATTGCTTATGACATTGATAGAACTTAACCAAGCATTATTTAAATCAATAAATAAAAAGTAAAAATAAAAACATATCATGCTTCTGTCGAAACTTCTAATAAACACAAAAGCAAATAATAATAAAAAAATACCTTCCCATGACGGTGCAAGACTACATACATACATACATAACATCACGCCCTCATTCCCAGAGTGGGGTAGGCAGAGCTACCGAAACACCAACAACTCTAAAACAGCTTGTTAATAATTCTGTAACCACATTTTGCAAAATCAGGCCAAGAAGTTTACTAGTGTATTAGTGACAGGTTGCACGCCCATCGCCTAACAGTACTACAAGCCCTTATTCCCTTAGTCGCCTCTTACGACATCCACGGGAAGACATGGAGTGGCACTATTCTAACCCGGCAACCACACGGGCAAGACTACATGAATTAAAAAAAAAGTTTCAATACGTTCTCCTACAGACACCGTGTTCCTAAAACAAGATAGGTACTAAGCTTTTACATTAGGTATCATAGGCCAAGCATTTTTGTCTGTTAGATGATCCTCAACCTTTAGTAAGCTTTACTTTAACGACTTTTAAGTAATTGTTAAGTGCTGAAAATAGTAACTTTAAAACTACGTCGAGTAATTTATTATTCACCGTGTTTTTTTTGATTTACGATAACTTTAAGGGCACGTTCTTCAAGTCAAATTAAGCTAATTTCCCGAAGACAGACATATGATAACTCGTACGGTTATAAAGATATTCAATTATTAAAATTAATCAGTTAATCACGTTAAACTAATGTAAAAGGCTTTTAATTGATACCTAACATTTTTTTTTTAATTACCTATTATGAGTAAAGAGTTTTCAATTGTCAGGTCGTGCACCTGTCAAGTGTTATCTTTACTTGTGTGTCTGTATGTCACGCTGACTTGACGTATTTGACACTAACTATGAGTTAACTCTAAAGACCCTTTTAGAATGATTGAAGACACAACATTTAATTACTTTGTTCTAAACATTTTTTATTTTTTTTGCAATATTTTAAAATCTAATGTACCACGTAGTTTCTATACGTGTACCTAACAATATGCCGAAGTTATCGTAAATCAAAAAAAACACGGTGTAGAAAAAAATGCATTGACGCACAAATGATTCTTATCGTTATACCAATACCAATATCTCGTATTAACTACAGCAGAATTTCTCCTTGTCGTTTTTTTTTATTTTTAATTATTATTATTACTTACATAACAGAACATCACGGCTTCATTCCCAGAGTGGAGTAGCCAAAGCTACCGAAATACCAACAAATTTAAAAAGACTAGTTGACAATTATGTAACGACATTTTGCACAAGCAGGCTAAGATGTTTACCAGTGTATTAGGGACAAGTTGCAAGCTCATCGCCTAACCTACGCCAACAAGCTCTTATTCCCTTAGCCGCTTCTTGTGACATCCACGGGAAGACATGGAGTGGCACTATTCTAACCCGGCAACCACACGGGGGCAATAAACATTATTCTTATTGTAGTTATCAAATAAGCGTTCATTAGAACTCTCGGTGCGCGAATTTGACTCGCTCTTGAACAGTTTTAGATTAGAACTGTTTGTTTAAAACGATGGAAAGAGTGTTAAAATTGAAAGTTAACAAGAACACTATCTTGTAACGAGTATAATACATAATAAAATCATATTATTTACACAAAGCTACCGACGAAAAAAATGGAATATCCCCAAAGGATCAACACCATAACTCTTCAAAAAATATAATGCGGTAGTAAACTTTAATGTGGGACCGGCATACCATGAAAATGGCGGAATGATTGACCCTGTATCGAACGGCCAATCTTTTGAGTAGCTTGCCCTATTAAAACGTAGCAAAGTTTTATACAGTACGAAACTCGCCATGTTTACTCAATTTTCGACTCAACGGACAAATTATCACGGGACAACGTATTACAAACTGACCAAGTCACTATTGACTATAACAAAAATTAGCGCTTTAAAGCTTAAAATTTCATAAACGGATCCCTTAATCAAAAAATTGATATTCGAAACCCGTAATATTTTTGAACGACCATCCACGACCCACAGTATGGGGCAGATAAGAAAAAAAATACATCCAGACGCTACGTGTAGGGAAGGTACACTTCGTTGACCTGACTAATAGGTATGTATATTCATGCCAAATTACAGCTTTCTAGTAAGTACTAAGAGCCTCTGAGCTAGCTGCGGACGGATGGACGAGCATGGCAAAACTATAAGGGTTCCTAGTTGACTACGGAATCCTAAATTGTCAGCTATTTGCAAAGTAATAGCAAAGGCATTTTGAATTAAATATGATTACCAATAGAGTATAGAATGCTTTAACTATTACTTGCAGTTAGCCGCCTTCTTTGGTATTACCATTAATATGATTGCTAATATTATGAATGTTACTTTTAAGGCACAGATAAGACAATTGAGTACATACTGCTTACTTACTAGTCATTGCACAAAACACAAAGTTCATCACTCCATTAGACAACCAATTATTCGAAAGAGCAACGAAGGTAGGCCCTGAGAAAAATCATATAATAAACCTTCAAAACTTACGAAATATAAAACGACCCTTAGCCAGGCTACTACCGCCTGGCTTGCCAGCCCTACTAACCCTTGGGTTAGTTAAATATTAATTGCTTTCCTCGGAGTACCAAGTTTGGTACCTGCGTCTAATACATAGATACCTATTTATAATTTAGTATTTTAGTTCTCCTTCATCTGTTTCACTTCACCAAATGATATTTTCTCAACACAAATGCTATCGTTGATATTAAAAACGCCAAATTGTAAATGTAGCCTATAATATTTGAGGTGATTCCTCAATTCCTCATAGATTCCACAATCAAAACTAGATTTTGACAACAAAAGACCCATTCGAAAGATTACTTCTTTTTTTTATAATTGGTTTATAAATGACGGAGTTCCAAGGAAACTAACATGAAAAAAATACAACCAAATTAAGAACTTCCACCTTATAAGTCGGTTAAAAATATCGCTATTAAATAAACAAGCAATAAATAAAATTAAATGCTTACGGCAAACAATAAATAAAATTTATTTCTTGGGTTACTGTGTTTTGTCAACTGTATTCGCAGGCAGAGCCAATAATTTCAACGGTATAGGCTATAAACGGAGGTTTAGGAGATGTTTTTAAGGCGTGTTTCTGTTTAGGCTAGGGGGAATTAAATGGAAATTGTTAGACCTTTAAGGCCAGTTTGTTAAGGAGACCTTAGTCGTCGGGGATGACAAATAATTTTGAGCCTTAGGGTTGCACCCTTACGGTTGTCTTTGGGTTTTGGATCCCACTTACCATCAAGTCAGACTCGACCGCCAAGGATTCCGCACCAACGTCTTTTTTGTAGGAAATATTAGAAACCCTACTAGTTTTAGCGGAAGTAAGACCCTGTGCAGGGTCCGTCCGGATCGCTACCACCATCTTATCCGTTTAACCTAGCGCCAAGCAGCAGTCTTCGCATTTTTGTGATCCGCTGAGGGGATAAGACAACGGGTGAAATTACTAGCATAGAGGCATTCCATCTTAGTCCTCAGGGTTGGCAACGCATTTGAGGTCTTGATTTCAGTCTTGAGAATTCAAATGTATATGGGTCTCAGATTCCACTTAGCATCAGAAATAGAAATAGAAATAGAAAATATTTATTCAACGCACACTACACAACACAACAAAAAATAAACATATGAAAAACAGAAAACATTGCGTTGAACAGGATCCCTCTCAGCATTGTGCCGCAGTCAAACCGCGGCGCTAATTTTCAGAGGGACCCTGACTTAAAAAACTAACCTTAATTAACAGAAAAAACATGTAACAGTAAACAGGCAAGAGGTAACATAACAAACACTAACGACAATTTGACACAAGTAGACAGTACACACTTAAAAAACTGACGATTTGTGTGGCAACACCAGAACAACACAACGGTTTCCTGTTGGATCGCTTCAAGTGACGGCCAATTTTATTTCAAGGTATGGATTACGCATATTACCAGTTTAATTTATTCCAAAAAAAGTCATCAGTCATCAGGTTGTCTAAGTGTTCGTGTGCCTTTTCTTTATCATAAAAAAAGCTTCTGTCCGCAGCTTCGTCCACATAGATGTCGATTATCATTATTCCCTCGGAAACTATTTAAATTTCCGGGATAAAGCCGTCTATCCGTTGCATCGTAAAAGAGAATCAAAATAACACACACAGACAAACAAACTTTCGCATTTATAATAATTAGTAGGATTAAGTCCTGATGATGCTCGATATGATATATCTTTTTGCAGCCCCACCATTCGGAGACATATATCTATGTTCTTACTTTACTAAAGTTTGGCCTGTGATAGCTTTTAACCTCTTTAATCTATGCGGATAAATCTACGGTCATAATAAAAAACCAACATCAGTATTTTCCAATTAGCAAGTGACAATATCACAAAGTAAAACACTTTCAGTGATATGCAAAACGTTGAAAAAGAAGAAGCTTGGAAGTATTCACAAAGCACGGTAAGTGGAAACGCCGATGTCTGAGATTATCTTTTTAATTAGTTACAAAAATCCTTTGTAAAGCTATTCCAATTAAATGGAGTACGTTTAACATAAGCTTCGTTTTGTTAATTATGGCAGTGGTGATTATTTGATTCTTTTGAAATTGTTACGTTACAAAAGAGCAAAAATAAAAATAACTAATGACTTTTGTGGCATTGGAGTACCTAGTTGTTATGACTTTTCAATCAAAATCAAGGTTAAAAGTTTTTAAAATGTACGATAAACTATTATCACAACTAAAACAAAATTATTTTCACATTGATTCCAGATTTATTGCGCAATTTAATTATTACAACAAGACAAATAAGCAGTGATCGGAATAGGTAGTGCCATTTTTTCTTAAACATTATACTTAATATGGATAAGACCCGGGATTTCGGGACTCGAAGTTTTTCACAGAATGTTTTCTTGATGCGAAAGATGAAAGTTTTTTGGCTAAACCCATTACCGCATAAATGGCGTCAGGACTGCTTTCGATCTATCATATAAATACATAACTTATATGCACATGACCACAGGAAAGACATCTTTTGTTTTTATGTTTTTAAGAGTGTAAATGACCCAATAATACTGAGTCGTTCAAAAGCGTAAAGAAAACGGTAGTCGGCCGCATTCGGCAAACGACAGGCGTGACAGCTGCAATCGCCTTATTACGTAGGCAAATAGACGAATGTGAAGACGACGTTCGTTGGCCGAAGTTGTTTGAAACAAGTGAATGACACCGTGTAATTGCCGCTTTAAAAATGTTTTTATTTATATAGAAAAGGCCACTTGCCCCTATTTCATACTAACCATGACAGGTGACAGGTGACATTTTAGTGTACATGGCTAATTTTATCTGATACCTAGTGATGTATCAGCGTGTTAACTTTGCAATTGCAAATTGTCACGTGTCATTGTCAAGATGTTGAAATAGGGGGCTGATGGTAAGTGGGATCTAAAACTCGGACACTTGTAATTCTAAAGGTACGTTTTGACTAGTCTACGACACTATACATGGTACACTCATTGTATACATCGAGTGTCTCCGTATAAACGCGATCGAGTGTATACATCGAGACACTCGCGTTCATATAGAGACACTCGATATACCTTAAAGCTACAAATTTAATGTTCTTTCAACCCTGTATAATGCCGCTTTGATAATGTTCTTTTATTGGCATGAAAAATACCACCAGATGGTAAGCGGGATAAGAGACTCAGACTGGTGTAATTCTAAAGGTACGTTTAGACTACAACACTGTACATGGTACACTCATTGTATACATCGAGTGTCTCTATATGAACGCGACGCGCGAGACACTCGCGTTCCAATAGAGACACTCGATCTACCTTAAGGATGCAAATGTTCTACCAACCCTGAAGACTAACATGGAAAGCCACTATGTAACGATTTCACCAGTTGTTTTATCCCTACGAAACATAACATAACTGCTACTTGGGGACAGATTAAAGGATGGTGATGGTGGTGGCAATCAGAAGGGAACCTGCACAAGATCCTATCACCACACTACGACTACCACCACTTAGCAAGAAAATGGGACTAGATTATAAATTACAGTACTTAACTTATTAGTGCAAATCTAAAATGATGAATACGGATATTTATTAATTACCTAGTTGCTTGATTTATAGATTTATATGGTAGCGTCCAGGTTATTTTTAGTTATTTGTTCATCATAAAAAGAACGGTACAGTTTTATTGTATATGCAACCTTTTTTACAGGTATGTTGAGTTGATTCTCCTTCGCAAATCATTTGCAGTTGTGCCTTTTTGACTTTCTATAAGAGAATCCTATTAGCCTTTTCTCTTAACTACACCACATTAATACACAGGATAATGAATAACCCATTTTAACCACAGAAAAACCTTTTCAGAGAGCTTTACGAAGAAAAATGTTATTTGTTGTCATAAACACACCGACGGTATGCTATCCACTCTTTTCCGTAGAATTAGTTTCGTTTCGGTATTTATTTTTGTTGAATTACCTGCTGGTAGTAAATTAATCAACGGTATTTTGTTGTATTTAAGATATTGATGATTTTTGCGTACCACATAAATGTAAAAAAAAAACTGGTGGTGGGGTAAGTCAAATTGAAGTCGGGTTTTGGCAAAAAAATCATGTGGAACCCCTACCAAAAAAAGCTTCCATTTTTAAAGGTGTCTTTTTATTTGAAATATTTATTTAGTGCTCTTCATAATTTTGTGGACTTGTCATTCCTTTTTTGGAACCGACTACTATTTTGGATCGTTTTGTCTTATGTTTAAATGATAATTCAAATATTTATAGGTGAAAAACCTAAGTAAAGGACCTGTTGTATGCAGGGATCGTTACCGGTATTCTGACTAACGGTTTTAAATGAGGTATAACCGGTTATAATTGTATTACGCTATTTATATCGCTAAAGCTCTGATTAGCGGTATAATGAATACCGGTATTCAAGTATATTATCGGTTTATCCAATTGAGAACAATACCTCTTTTTGATACTTTACCCCTAAAAACCATAACCAGTAAACCTGTCAGTGTCAATACCTACTCGTTTATTTGTTTCTGTAAATGTTTTTGGTGTTAATACAAAAAACTCAGACACGCCTTAGACAAGTCTGAAATTACAATTAATTACAGTCCAATTGACATCTTACTTATCAGGTGCAATGAATAGCGGTATTGAATACAGCTATTTAATACTGTAAATAGAGTATACATAGCGATTAAAACAAAAGCGGAATGACAATAATACCTCTAATTCGAATATAGGTATTACTTTCTTAGCGGTAACAATTTGTCATTTTAAATACAGGTATTGAATAAAACCGGTTTTAAAATCCCTGGTTGTATGTAGTTACTTTGTGTATATAATTAATATGGAGCTTACGTCAAATTTCAAATAAAGAACGTCAAACGGTCTATACAGATGTGTTACAACTACATACAACAGGTCCTTTACTTAATTTTCCAACTATAAAAAGTTAGTACAATGGTTAGTGGTAGTCGATAGTGCTTCACAATCTGTTACATATCAGGCATAGAAGCTCAAAGGCTACCTGAAGATACGATGACTGAATACCAAGGAAACTTACAAGCCCATAACCACAAAACGAAGCTAAAATGCCTCTTCGCTAGTCTCTTCATTATGTAACTTATTACCCTGTTATACTATAGAAAACTTTTCAAGTAAAGTGTTATAACTTCTTTATCTACTTTCCTCAAGTATATCAGTCCAGCGGCTTAGCGACTAAGTAGATCACTTCAAGTAAACTAGGAGCTAGTAATTTTTCTTACGCTGCCAACTATGCAGCTAGTGCAATAATACAGGATGGATAAAAGTTTCTGTACTTACTTAGCGGACGTCTCTGTCAAGTTGTTAAAAGTTTACTTGACTCGCTTGTTTTGTTAATTGTTTTGCATTGTCATTCGATTTTTTACATCACTAGTTATAAAAAATTAGCTGATATGATATGTAATGTTGTCCTGTCTTAACTATGAATATTAAATTAAAATTGGTTTTTTTTAAACTAGTATATAACTGTCAGTCGTTTGACACTTGGCGCCATTGATTAAATGTTTTTTATAGCATTGAAAAGGCAAACAAGCACACAGGCCATCTGATGGTAAGTGGAAACTGCGACACATAGACATTTGCATTCACAAGACTGCAATCCTAAGACCTCAAATGCGTTGTCAACCCTGAGGACTAAGATGGAATGCCTCTATGCTAGTTATTTCACCGGTTGTCTTAACCCCAAACCGGAACACAACAATACGAACACTGCTGTTGGCAGTAGATTAAAGGGTAAGATGGTGGTAGCGATCCGGATGGAATCCGTTATTGCATTATTAACTATTACCTAACTTTTCACGCAACTATTTTATTTTTTCTTTCCTAAGAACCTTGTCCTATCAATAACAAACAATAACTAGTGAAATCGGCCCAGCCATTCAAGCGCAACACCGTGTTCAAAGGAAATAGGGATTCATTTTTATATATAATTAAATAGATATAGAAACACGCGAATCAAGTCCCTTTTTGTCAAAGTTTTCTCTTCCTTTATGCGATACTGAATGTTATTTCTATATAAACATGACCGTATTGGGAAGCTATTTGATTGAATTGAATTGAGCTCTAAATAAAAAGAGGGACAATTACACAAAATGACTCATAGGGTCGAAGTGATTTCGTAATGGCTCACAGATAAGGTAAGATCGCCCATGGTAGATAGGCCGTAGGCTGTGAAAAAAGGTAGAAGGAAAAGGGGAAGAATTGTCAATTCCAGGGTCATACACAGATTTAGGTTACCGTCTTTGTTGTCACACCGAAAGTTATCGTTTTTTAGGACTATTTTTCTGGCTAAGCCCACTCCGGCAACAACACCGTCAGAACTGCCTTAGACCTATCATATAAAAACATAGCTTTTATACACACAAGCTCTTAACTATTGACCACAGGAGAGACAACTTTTGTTTTTAAGAGTATGTATGACCCTTTTATACGAGATTTTTTGAAATATGTTAATTTCAAAGCCGTGGTTTTCTTCTGTACTCAAATCCAATTAAGTAGAAAAGATAATAATAATAATGTCACAGGACAATCTCACACAAATTGACCTAGTCCCAAACTAAGCTCTAGACTTGTACTATGGGTACTAGACAACGATAAACAAACTTATATAGAGAAATACATACTTAAATACACAGAAAACATCTAAGAAAAGTAAGTTGTTTGTTCAAGAACTTAGGGGCAACTCTGTCCAAAACATTACTGTTTAATATTTTTGGTGAAGAATAAAGTAACCGCCGCCAATGTACTTTACAAAAATCCTAAGAGCAATAAAAACAAAGCGAACACAAAGCGGTATGTCAGTTATCTCTGGAAGTGTCGGCATATTTGAGTAGTGGCCCATGGGTGGGTGGTCGCTTTATTATTCATAACCCGCCACCGAAGGTGTGTAGTATTCGGTTCCTCACCGAAATCTAATTCAAACCGGTTATTATGCTGTTCAACCCTCATTTTGGTACCATAATGTTCACATCTCGTTTTTTTATTTTATTTTTTTATCCTGATTCAAAGTCAAATACGGTTTGAATTCACTTTTTACTTTTTTGACTATTTAAGCGTTAAGGGTAGGTTGGTATTTCTGTACCTCTGCCTACCCCACTCTGGGAATGAAGGCGTGGTGCTATGTGTGTGGGTAGTAACGTAGATGTCCTTGGATTTTTTAACAGGGTTTTTTTTTAACTTAACTAATGTCCCAAACTAAGCCCTTAGGCTTGTACTATGGAGAAAATGGAATTAGAAAATACCCATGACTCAGAAACAAATATCCGTCCTCATCACACAAATATTTTCCGATACCGAGGGTCGAATCCGAGCTTTGTAGACAGGGTCACTACCTAACTAGGCACGTCATCGATATAATAGTATAGTATTAAAACATTAATCATCATGATGTAGTTTTGTATGTTAATCATAACTTTCTAATAATTTAATTTAATGTAAAAAAAAAACTGCTCAAAAAATTATAAGACCTTATTAGTCGGTTATACATCATGACCTTTTGCTTTCTTCAATTTGCTTCCTGTTCAAATCGCCAATTCAAAATACCGACCTCCATCAAAACAGATTGCCCTAAATCTTAATCACAAATCTCTCTCGAATTCCCTCCAAATTAATATTAATTATATTTCCTTGTTTAAGTTCGCTCGAAATTACTTTTACCTTTGTTAATGAATTTGATCTGTAATCAAGTTATTTTACAGTTTGATTATAATAACCAATGTAACGCAAACACTTGGAAACTTCAAACGTTCAACTGTTTATCCAAATTTTATTCAGAAAAGACATGTAAATGGAAATTATAATCGCGTGGTTTTATTTTCCGGCACATAAGTTAAACACCCTTTATGCTTGCCACTTCATCTTCTCACCATTTTAAAAGGCACACGAGGTGTGCTAAATTATGCTCTATACAGTCGAGATAAGGCTTTGTGGCCGGTAAACAAGGCTGTAAGAGAACACGAATGTTGGTTGTGCTTTAAAAACCGCGTTCATTTGTCACAGGCAGATGCAGTCGAATCTTTTTTGGGGCCAGGGAATCCCATGTTTTCGCTTTCTTGTTTATGCGATCGAAAATTATCTTTTTTTTTCCAATAACTTGAAGTGATCCTAAATAATTTTCGGAATCTTGTTTTAATTGGCTAATGCATATAAAATGCGTTTCAATCCTGTCATCGGTTCAAACAAAGCCCATGCCCTGATTTTTTAGTGAATATTAAACATCCTTGCAGTTAACCTGTACTGTCACGCGTCGGTTTCCTTCTTTATACCCAGAGATGAATTGCAGCTACGTTGGCGGAGTTTGAGGAGAGTATTGGGATTCATTGCTCGATTTTTGAAAAACAAGTGCTCAAAATTCGGAATGTTGCAACTAACCCCTAATTTACAAAACGACTTTACCGTTTCACTTTTATATTCGAATACAGTTTGAAAGTTTTTTTTTAAAAACCGGCCAAGTGCATGTCAGACCACGCACAGTGAAGGGTTCCGTAGCTGGAATGAACGTTCATGGTTGATTTTTTTTTTTTATTAAAATCTCAAAAGCTACACAGCGTATCGTGTTCAAAACAATTTTGGTTGGAAGTATTTCGTATGTTCTACTACTGTAATGTTTATTAGAATGTTCTATTTAACAGTTCAAAAGCTACTTACACGGACAGAATTTTTACGACTTTATAGCGTATATCTCGTCAACTGTTCACTAACGTAAAAAAGTCACTTAAAAATCTCTGTGTCATTTTGGAAGCCGTATCTAAAAATACCCCACACGCTAATGTAAGTAAAAAAAAATTTTTTCGTCCTTTAGTTACTTGTATGGAGTGCCACCCCTAAATATATTTTTTTAAAACTTTACTACATAATTGTATAGCGGTTCATAGAATACATCAATCCTCCAAATTTCATTTATATAGTACCAATAGGCTTTGAGTAAAATGGCTGTGACATACAGACGGACAGACGGACGGACGGACGGACAGACGGACAGACGAACATGACGAAATTATAAGGGATCCGTTTTTGCCATTCGGCTCCGAAACCCTAAAAAAGGCGGTTTTAAAAAAATTGTACATCGGTAGGGACAAAATTAAGAAACTTTAACTTTTCCATTTCGACACGATAATTTACGTATCTAAATGTACTTTTCGTGACGAAATGGAAAAGTTAGTTTCTTAATTTTTGTCCTTAAAGATGTACACTTTTTAGGGTTCCGTAGCCAAATGGCAAAAAACGGAACCCTTATGGATTCGTCATGTCTGTCTGTCTGTCCGTCCGTATGTCCCAGCCACTTTTTTTTCCGATACTATAAAAACTTATACCGTTGAAATTTGGTAAGTAGATGTATTCTGAGAACCGCATTAAGATTTTCACACAAAAAAAGAAAAAAAAAACAGTAAATTTTGGGGGTCCCTCATACTTAGAACTGTAACTCATATTTTTTTTTCATTAAACCAATACGTAGATGGATAGGTCTTCATATTCATATTGAGGTATCTAATTTATTTTTCATAGTTTGCACAACTGAATAGTTTTTTTTTTTTTTTTTTTATGGCATTGAGAAGGCAAACGAGCACACAGGCCACCTGATGGTAAGTGGAAACTGTGACCCATAGACATTCGCATTCACAAGAAAAAGAAGTTTGCGCGAGAGACACTTCCAAAGTGGTAAAATGTGTGTGAAGTTACAGGGGGGGGTCTGTAACTTCTAAAATAAGAGAATGAGAAAACAAAAAAAAATATATGATGTATATTACCATGCAAACCTCCACCAAAAATTGGCTAGAACGAGATCTAGTTAGTAGTTTTTTTAATACGTCATAAATCGTCTTGCTGCTACGGAACCCTTCATGGGTCAGTCCCACTCGCACTTGGCCGCTTTTTTTGAAAACCGCCCACTTACTAACTTTTTCCCACGACCCCGTCTGCCTAGAAGTCGTTTGTTGCTGCTTCCTCGCAAACTGTTTAATTTTCGGCTTAAAAACTATCTTATGTCCTTACCCGGGATTAACTATAGACTAACTATCTCCATTTATTGCATTTATGATATAAGTAACGCCCGTGTGGTTGCCGGGTTAGAATAGTGCCACTCCATGTCTTCCCGTGGATGTCGTAAGAGGTGACTCAGGGAATAAGGGCTTGTAGTATTGTTAGGCGATGGACTTGCAACCTGTCACTAATACACTAGAAAACTTCTTGGCCTGATTGTGCAAAATGTGGTTACAGAATTATCAACAAGTCTGTTTAGAGTTGTTGGTATTTCTGTAGCTCTGCCTACCCCACTCTGGGAATGAAGGCGTGATGTTATGTATGTATGTATGTATGTATGATATAAGTAAGATGAGATAAAATGAGATAGTGAGATGAGGTTTATACTCAAGCGGAAAACAGGCTGGTTTCGTGGCTTCACCACAGAAGTCAGGTGATTGAGCACTGTCCTTTGACATGGACGGGGGAGGAATTGCCGGGCTTTTTTGTGATGAATCAAGGTGCGCGTTAACGCGGGGCTAAATTATGATTTGTGTCCGCCGCCATTTTTGGGTTGTATGGGCATCGATAAAATCATGTCAGATATTTGACAATAATTCCACATAGAACTATCGAGGACAAACTTATGAAATTGTAATACTTTAAAAAATATCTCTGATTCTAAAATAAGTAAATAAATTCATACATTCATCACGCCTTCATTCCTAGAGTGGGGTAGGCAGAGCTACTTATCAGATATACCAACAACTCTAAAAACCTTGTTTAACCACATTTTGCAAAATCAGCCTTAGATGTTTACTAGTATATTTAGGTATTAATGACAGATTGCAAGCCCATCTCCTAATAGTACTACAAACCTTTATTCCCATAGTCGCCTCTTACGACATCCACGGATGTGGAGTGGCACTATTCTAACCCGGCAACCACATAGGATAAAGTAAATAAAAATCAGGGGATAATGTCACACTAATTCCAAACTAAGCTCTAGGCTTGTATTATGGGTACTAGAAAACGATATTTTTTGTCTATGTCTATATTTCAATGAAAAAATATCTCTATGCCTGTAAAATCAAATTGACCATGGAACATATCCCATACACCCAATTTAATAAAAGGTGGCGGCGCTGGGGCGACACGCGGTGCGGCGGCGGGCGGCGAGTCATTGTCATTCCTTAATACTGTCTTATAGTTTTTAAAAGGAGATTCTCTCTCAATTCATTGGTATTTTATTACAAATATTTATAATTATGCATTTGTATCATTTCCTCGTATTTATTGAGAAAATCCTCGCGGAATGCCTCGGTGGAAATGGGATTGCCTGACTCATATTTGAGCAGGCCTCGCTATTGCTCGGCCTGCTAATCACCTCTTCAGGCAATCCCTTACATTCCGCGCCCAGGCAATAATGTACTATTACATTTTGAGATTCCAGTATATTTCAGAGAATCGTGTCGGCATTTTAAAATTTTGCTATTTTAGCGATGAAGACTCATATAATGATTAATCCTCAAGACTACAATAATTCTAAGACTGTAATTTGTTTTATCAGTGCAAAAAACGACCTTTGTTTTGCAGTGGGACATCAGAAATTTCGAAATACGCGGTCCTGGGTTGGATTCCCGCGGGGCGCGAGTATTTGTTTCCGATTATTGGATTTTATTTTTGTTCTTATTAAAGTTTTTATTTTATCTATAGAAGTATAAAACGAGAGTTAAGTTTGCTACTATGATTTTGGTCTGTTGTTTCGATACGGCAGAATACGTTTTTTTTTTCAATTAGTTTGGTTTCTCTCTGACAGGGCGATGATATTTCAAACGTTCCATTGTTATAACCATTCCTGCCTTTAGGATATGTTTCTAAGCGATATAATGGTTTTATTTATGAAAACGTAAACTTTCAGAATTGTTTAAAAAGGCCATTACATTAGGTAAGGTTTGTCTTATAATAATCATGAATATTACGTTTTCAGAAAAAAATGAACATAGTGTATGTTTAATGGTACCTTTGACAAACGTTTTGTTTTACAAACTTTCATCTCGCAAAAACGTATTCATGCTTAAACCATATATTACACAGGTAACAAGGTCATATTGAATATTATGTAAGGTTAGGTTAGACTTTTATCCTTAATTAAAGAAAAGTTTGTAAAATGATTTACATACATACATACATAACATCACGCCTTCATTCCCAGAGTGGGGTAGGCAGAGCTACAGAAATACCAACAACTCTAAAAAGACTTGTTGATAATTCTGTAACCACATTTAGCACAATCAGCCCAAGAAGTTTACTAGTGTATTAGTGATAGGTTGCAAGCCCATCGCCTAACAATACTACAAGCCCTTATTCCCTGAGTCGCCTCTTACGACATCCACGGGAGGACATGGAGTGGCACTATTCTAACCCGGCAACCACACGGGCTCACGGGCAATGATTTAGTTTGTCAAAAAAAAAAATTAACTGTGGCGTCTTCACTAGCCATTATAGGCGTAATTTTCTTGATTGTATTCACAACGACGAAACCCTACAATGGGCCTTTATTCTACAGGCTTAAACAATATTTCCTTTGACGTATTTTGGTTTTGTTGTTAACTCGGCCGCCATTACTGTCAAGTAAATAAGAGCTATCATAACGGTGACATTATGATAAATCAAAAGCAATAAGGTATCGCGAAGAATAGAACCACTTGATTGCCATTTTAATGGGAAGTTTGTCAAAGTAACAAACAAGTGTAAACAAGGGTGCGTTTTTTATGGCACGGATATGCCACACTAGTACACAGGTCACCCGATGGTAAGTAGAATCCGACACAGACATTTGAATTCGCAAGACTGCAATCCTCAGTTAGATCTCAAATGCTTGGCCAACCCTGAGGACTATGATGGAATGCCTTTATGCTAGTAGTGTATCATGATTTTGGTATATTTTAGACATAAAAAATTGAAACAAAACGTGAACAATACAGAAACATATCAAAACAATAAGGTTTTTGCGTATAAGAATCTCAGCACTGACCACGGTCCGACAGCTCTTTGCCCGGTTTTTTCAATTGCCACAGCTACAGGCTCGTATGTATTCTTTCCAAAATTGGAATGTTCTGACCAACAACGTTTTTTCGTTATTCTTTTGTTTCGTAGCTTTTTCATTGTTTCTGGCCAATCACGGATGACAAGGCGTACAATAACCACTCACAATTGGTGGTATACTACGGTATATTTTATTTAACTGGTTTTATTCCTAATTGTATCTATCATTCTGTTACGTTTGCCATCCCAATTCAAATCTTGCAAGGCAAGTTTGAACCACTTACTCTGGGTTTTTATATTCCAAACGTCGCATAATTTTCGCTATGAATTTATCTTAATCGCATATTTTCCTATTGTTATTACAATGGAACAGGTAAGTATTTAAGTTATGTTAGTTTTGTAGCAGGCTCGAAGGGCCAAAGTAACCAGAAATAAGAGCTCCGCAAAGGCGGAGCTCCGTCGCCTCTGTAAAATTGATATTTGAATTAGGCATCACGTGACTCGGGAAAAACTACAACGTTATAAATGCTTGTGATTAAAATCATAAATGGAGAAAACTGCGACTGAGTAAACGTCGGGATAAACATGGCTACGTGGAATTATCGAGTTTGGCAAACAGTAAGCTACTCCCCTATTGGGATTAGTTAGTTTGATCTCGATAAATAAATAATGAGTAGGCAACAAAAGCTTTTCTGTATGCTTCGAAGTAACGGAATCGCTAGCTCAGCCTTTTTTTGGTTCCCTAATGTTTTACCAAATTATCATTTGGCAAACTATGATCATTTTACAAATTTTCATTTCGCAAAGAGACGGGGACGGGGAAAATAAGTGCGGGAAGTACGCACTTATTTTTGTGGTCAAATGTGTAACCTAACCTAACGTATTCATTCAATGCATTGGTTTAAGCACAAATACGTTTCTGTGAAATGAAAATTTGTAAAGTGACACGTTTGTCAAACTTACTTCTGGTCAAAAGTACCAATTTATTTTAAACAAAAAATTCGTTTGCTTTTGACGAACTCATGCCCCTGGAGGCCGTAGATTTTATCGACGATGAAGCGAGCTCATCCAGATGTCTATTTACCCTAGCTTTAAATAGGCTTCAAATTGAATGCACTCGGAAATATAGACGCCGGAATTCCACACATTTGCATTACGCATTATTAAGTTTTTTTTAAAGGCATTGAGAAGGTAAACGAGCACACAGGCCACCTGATGGTATGTTGAAACTGTGACCCATAGACATTCGCATTCACAAGACTGCAATCCTAAGACTGCGAAAGCGTTGCTAACCCTGAGGACTAAGATGGAATGCCAAAGCGCTTCGTTCTAATATTCGGAATTTCAACCAGTTACGGATGGTGTCCCGCGGTGTGTCTGGACGTCTGATGGTATAAAAGAGATAGCGGTATTAGCTCGTGGAACGTGTGAAAGACTAGCTCAGGCCTTCATTTAGTAGGTAGAGCAACAGAAATACCAACAACTTATAAATACTTGTTGATAATTCTGTAACCACATTTGCACAATCAGGCCAAGAAGTTTACCAGTGGATTAGCGACAGGTTGCAAGTACATCGGCTAATAGCACAAGCCCTTATTCCCTTAGTCGCCTTTTACGACATCCACGGGAAGACATGGAGTGGCACGATTCTAACCCGGCAACCACACGGGGCCAACCAACCGGGGAAACCGTAACATGTGAGCAGTAACCAATTTCCTCAATTCGGCACTGTTTCTGAGGGTTTTGCTTGTTAATCTGATCTTCTGCTCTTGTTTCTTTTTTCCTTTTTGGAGCTCTTGTACACGCTTCTGTCTGTATACCGACAAGCAGGCAACTTTTCAGCGGTGAAATACACTAAACTTTTATCTTCTATAGTGTAAGTACCGTTATCGTATTGTCATCGAGAAACTTTGTATAGCGAATGGAAGCGGCCCCGTGTCCGTATTTAATGGGTACTAAAATCCCCTAGCACGTAATAACTTTGAAGTTGAAATTTTGTATCGTCATCGAGTTGTGATGGAGATTGGACCCTTACCATCAGTTACAATTACCGTATTCGTAAGGCTCTGGTCCTCACAGTATAGGAAACATGCATGAAAAACAGAAATTAATTTCATTGATACGATTTAGGAGAAAATTTAAAAAAGCGGGTGTCTATTATTTTATCGAATCACTGTTCAACGAACATATCATTACGCAATTTTTTCATTTTATTGAATGGCATCTCTCGCCGGATGAGTTGTTTTTTTCGGGAGTCACCTTACTTACGTAATTAATGTTAAAGATACCCTGAAAACATCATGGTATCGGCCAAAAAATTGCGTTTGATGAAATGATACAATCTGAAATAAAATTCGATAAAATCATGAGTGACCACGCGATAGACTAAGTTTAGACCCGTTTTATTTTATTTTTTACAGAAAACTTGTGAGAATTTTAAAACTTCTTTTATATTAGATTGTTTTTTTTGGCTTCCTTATTTTATTTATGACAAGTTTTTATATCAATGGTAAACTTCTTATATTTTGAACATGGAACAGCTGTGACGACATTTCTACCGTCGATTTTGTATAGTATTTTTGCAGGGGTCTGAAGTATGACTTTTAAAGCCTCATATCCTATGAAACAATAACACGACAATTGTTTCACGTATACAGCTAAAAACGCTCTAACGCGCTGTTTCTAAAGCTCTCTGGAAAGTGCTATAAAAGAGACTCTTTCATTTCCAGAGAGCGTTAGAAAAAAAAAACATGTTCCCTATTGTAATAGCGTACATTACATGTATGTGTATGTGTTTTACTATTAACAAGCGGCTTATGTTACACCGAATAAATTTTGCGATCCAAACATCCCTAAAACCGACATCTAGGTCGTTTACATAGCCACCGAATACCACAAAGAGATAAAAAGCGGTCAAGTGTAACTGAAAACGTAATCTTTTAGGGTTTCGTATATTAAAATGTCACAAAAAGTCAAACACTCATGAAAACACTCATACGCATGGTAGTTCAACCCGTTGTAAAGTACATAAATAAAAAAATTATAAATATCAGTGGGGACAATCTCACACAAATTGACCTAGTCCCAAACTCTAGGCTTGTACTATGGGTACTCGACAACGATAAACATACTTATATAAAGAAATAAATACTTAAATACATAGAAAACATCCAAGACTCAGGAACAAATATTCGCGCTCATCACACAAATATCTGCCCTTACCGGGATTTCCTTCCGGGTCATGGCTGCTCGTATGACTGAATGTCCAAATGGCTCAAATGTGTAGGTGTCAAAATGTACAAAGTTTATTGGTTATGATGTTGCGGTGGCAAAATGACAAAAGTTCACATTGTATTTATGTTATATTATGCTTGTGTCAGAATGTTAACATTTAACAATGCATTTACGTCAAATTATGTCAGAGATAAAATATATAAATGTTACAACATTTTAATGCCTAATCATGTAATTGTCTAAATAACTGAGTCTTATAATGGCAAAAATCTATGTACCAACCTATGAATAATTGGGACATACTTATAACTTATAAATAATAAAGACCCCCATTATTTTCGACCGGTGCTTCCCCATGGTCAAACTAGATTTGTCAAACTGACTTCAGACGGAGCCCCGGCTTGGCCGGCTTTTTAATGAGTATTTACGGATAAATAACTCCTTGATAACAAACAATACATCATAAGTATTAGTCATTATGACACTGATACAAACTGTTCATTTTGACTCTCATTCGGCATATCAAAGATGTCATTCTGATTTTATACATTCTGACACTCGATCGTTCTAACACTTATACTTTGTAACAAATAGTATCTTAGATACTGGTTCGTTCTGACAAATAATCTTTATGACTATTAATGTATATAACAATCGTTCTTTTAATCAATCGTTTTATATGTCTGTTGTACATTTTGACACTCGTATTATTTAGCACATAGACAATCGAACTATTTGGACATTCAGTCATACGAGTCAGCCATGACCCGGAAGGTATTTTTAAGATATTGACATTTGAAAACTAGGACGGATGTTATTTCGTATGTAATCGTTGTGTATATAAAGTTTTATCGGTTTTATTAGTTTTAGTTCATTGCAAACTCTTTGATTTGATTACTTAATGTTAAAAATAAGTTACTAAAACTAATCTAAACATAATTATAAAAGTCTTTCATATCTAACTGACTGATGTATTTCCAACGTGAAAATGCCCGTTGATGATAATATGAAAAATCAGTGAATTAAAACATTCTATGAAATGAGTGTCAGTGATTTAAACCATAAAGAGGCATTCACGAGGCAATCCGCACATCACCAAAAATACCTTAAACGTTCCACTGAACTACAGGACCCTAAAAAAAAGAATCGGTCCATTTCCTTATTGTATGATTTCTAGGTCCATTCGTCATTTCGGCTGTCGGGTGGATTCCGCCGCGCACGGCTCGCTGGGTAAATACATTATCCGCTTGCTTTGTTGAAAACTGGGGAAAAAAGGCGACCGAATTAGGATCGAGACGGTCTTATAGGACAGTGATGAGATTGCTTGATGGCTTTATTGAAAGATACGAACGTTTCCCGTTGGATAATAGTTTTTTTTTTTGGTTTGGAGAAGTTAAACAAACACTGGCCAACTGATGGTAAAAGGACTGAGCTGATAACCATTTACACAAATTAAACTATAAATTAAGACACAATAGTTTAATAAATAGTCCAGTCAAATTAGACATTCGAAGATACATAAATTTACAACAAGCTGAAAATCAGTAAAAATATTAAAAATGGTGTACCCTTGTTTTGTCGACAACCTTTTCATCGACAACGATTCATCGAAACTTTAGTACTAGTAATATTGTTTGGCGTAATTTTATTTCAACTACTATTTATTTAAATTTATCTTACTACGTTCAAATACTAATCAACGAATACTACTTAATCGCTGATTTGTTACAAATTATCTTAATTGGTACAGCTACAAAACATTGCAATTCACTTCTTCGACGTATTACTTTAATACAATTTTATATGTCCTATGAGGCTTTCAAAGTAGTTAGGTTAGAACTGCGACCCCCAAGAAAACGAACTGTTGACAGAAGTGGGTTAGGTTAGGTTAGAACTGCGACCCCCAAGAAAACGAACTGTTGACAGAAGTGGGTTAGGTTAGGTTAGAACTGCGACCCCCAAGAAAACGAACTGTTGACAGAAGTGGGTTAGGTTAGGTTAGAACTGCGACCCCCAATAAAACGGACTATTGACAGAAATGGGTTAGGTTCGGTTAGAACTGCGACCCCCAAGAAAATGAAATGTTGACAGATAGCATGATACAATACTATTATTAAATTATATCAATGGTCAATCATAACACACATAGCTATAATCGCGCAGAGAGCATGATTGCGTTTAGTTTTGATAGCAAAATATTATCAAATAATATTATGCGGAATAAATGTTATTACAAGTAAAAAAAAACAAATTAAATAAACCTGAAATGATTAGTCATGACATGAATTTGATTGAAATAAGTCAACTAGGTACCAATTAAAAGACCTCGTTTCAAATTACCCATAATTGAGTCCTTGACGCAATGACTTGTCGATGAAATGAAAATACTTGAAACGTTGTCTTTAAAATAATATTCGATTCAAAGTCTGTCGGCAATTCAATGGTAAACCATTCAAAATACATTTATAAATAAAATATTTAAGTTCCCCATCATTCCCGTGCATGGATAAAATTTGATCTTTGACCTCTAGTCAATATTTTTTTTCATACACGGGAATGATAGGGAACCTACAATTTTTATTTATAATTGTATTTTGAACATTTTCACTGATTTTCGGCGTGTTATAAATTTTTGGTCTAATTTGTCCGGACTAAAATACGAATTGCGAAAGTGCACATTGCACTTCTTTGCTCTCTCTTCAGGTCCAACGCCTAAAAACCATCTAAATCTAAATTAATACGGTAAGTATGAAATTGCTATGGAAATTCGCACATCTATTGAGGAAATAACATAATTGTCTTTAAGCGAACAGGATTGCAAGCAAAAGCTAGTCAAAAAGAATCATACACTGGTCATTAGTTTATATTTAACCATGTTATTAAATCCTTGATTAGAGGCAGTTGTTACATAAACACGCTCCTACGTAAAATGGGGTTCGTTATTACTTAGAAAATAACATTACAGCGTAATGGAATGTAAATTATGCATGATTGATCGTCTTACATTACGTGTCCCTTAATAGAATGTCGTATCATATTTGTTTTGTTTTTGACAAATAGAGATGTCTACTATAACAAAATCTAAGAAATGTCTTGAATGTTAACGTTGATGTATTACAGGCATTTTTAAGATGAATCTTCAAATGGAAATCAGCAAATTACTTCCAATATTTCACGAAAATAACTTACGTCTACGTACGCCTGAACTCGGTAAAAATAATTTGTTTTTAACTCCGACGCCATTATTGTCAAGGAAAAGGGTATCCCACTAAAAACATTTTCATGTAAAATATTGCCAAAACGTAAAATTTTCACAGATCGTGTCTTTCTAACCGCTATAACAAGTAAAAATATAAATGCAAGTAAATAAAAAATGCCTCTAATACAAGGAACTTTTCACACTCGGCCGGTTTTTAGAAAACTTTACTAAGATCTAACCGTTGGTACCCTTTGATATGGAACCCTTACCCACGCACTGAGAATACGCGTTTCCATACTAAAAATCGAGACTTTAAAACAAGCAACCCGTATAAATTCACGAGCATAAGACAGCGCGTAATAAACATGTATATTACCATCGATACGAGCTCGTATCTTTTACGTATTTGTTTTCAATATTAGCATTCACGTATCGTCACAGGTATACGATACGCGATACCACTGAATTCATTGGTATTTTTGTATTCTTATCAGATTGCGTCTCCGTTCGATGAATGAAATGAATAGGAAATGAAAAACTCTTCGTTCTTTTGATGTTACCTTGTTTTTGAAGCAAATGTGATATCTTTTATTATGTGAGTGTTTAATACGATACATTTTAAGGTTATATAATAATATTATAAAATATTTCTACTACTTCTTGGCCTGATTCTACAAAATGTGGTTACACTATGATCAACTTTTTTTTGAGTTGTTCGTAATTTTGTAGCTTTGCCTACCTTACTCCGGGAATGAAGGCGTGATGTTATGTATACAGGGTGACATCGAAGACGTGATCAGAAACCAGTTTTTCAGACGCGGTAATTGATGGCAATTTTCAAGTAATATTAGTTACAAGAAACAAAAGCTATTTATTTTTTGATAATTGTCCCCGTCATTAAATCACCGTTTTAGTAAATCATGGTTACCCTATTTTTAGAATCATACCCTCTATAGATCCTATTCACATCACACGTGACAATTCAAGTCAGTCATTGTTAGTTATTTGTTTTGTTGTTTCTATGTTTATCTTTGCATCTTTTCTGTCAAGTAGGGAGACCACACTGTTTACATTAAATTATTTAATATTGATCATTGCGTGATTGTCTGAATACTACACCTAAACACCTACATATTTACATTGTTAGGATGCCACTTTAATGCCTAATTAAATTATATCACTTTTGATCACGTCTTTGATATAACCCTGTATGTTATTATAAAATATTTATTGACAAACAAATATATTGTCATCACTCATAAGGTCAACCATAATACGAATAGGGATATCTTTGTAGGTGAGAATTTGAATCCAGCATCAAGGACATAAAGTTCAATTACTTGTCTTCAAAACGCCACTATTAATTATTAAACGAAAAAATAAGACTAATAATACATTTTGACAACACGCTAGCCTAGTTGGTAGTGACCGTGCCTTCGAAGCTAGGGGTCCTGGGTTCAAATCCCGGTAAGGGCAGATATTAATTTGTGTGATGAGCACGAGTATTTGTTCCTGAGTCTTGGATGTTTTCTATGTATTTAAGTATGTAATATTTCCATTAATAAGTATGTTTATCGTTGTCTAGTACCCATAGTACAAGCCTGGAGCTTAGTTTGGGATTAGGTCAATTTGTGTGACAATGTCCTGTGATTTATTATTTATTATTAATTTATTCATGCCAAACAACATTTATCCGACTAGACGACCAACGGTTAATAACATCAGCAGGTTCATTTTATGATTTAAGTTATATCTTAATTGATAGGTCTAACAATATTGTTAGACTAGAAAATATGAAACCAAAATGCGTTCCGCTCTATTTTTACAGCCCCTATTCAACTCGGTAAAACTGTTTGAGGTGTTTCGGCGGCCATTATTGTCAAGTAAATAAGAGCTACGAGTATCAAACCGACAACACAGAAAACGATATTTGGGTTTGACGTGTTTTAGAATCGCTTTTGGTCCCCATTTCTGTCAAGTACAGTCGAGGTCAAAAATACCTTTACAATTGTTTGTTACAAAAATACCTTTACATTTAAATATGTTTACACACTGCATGACTAAAACATGATTACAACGCACATGACAAATTCATATTTTCACTTAATGCACCAAAGTTCTGTTTACAATCTGTCTTCCATAGAAACATTTTCAAAAATTGTAACATAATAGGGTTACATTACGTGTTACAGAATAAGGTTTCCCTTCAATGTGCCGTAAATATGTTTACATTTGAAGTTGCATTACAAACTTTACATAAATATCTTTACAGATTTTATTGGCCCATTCTTAATTTAAATAATGACACCAAATATTTAAATTAGAAACTACCGATTCTCGAGTGCTACTCCGCTATTTTCAAACCGTGATTAGATTACATGTCGAAAGTATACCGACACTGTTAACATAATAATTGTAGTACCGTAAATCGGGGTGAATTGGGACGAATTCGTAGTTAAACCTCAGTATAAGTTCATTTTTACATGCGACTACGTTCATTTATATACTTGAAAAGTGTTCCGGTTGAATTTTTTATCAAACCGTTCACGAATAGGAAACACGTCAAAGGCGATATCGTTTTACCTTGTAGAATAAAAGTCCTGGCGAAAAGTAATAGGTTTTTAACCAAGTAGAATAGAGGCCCTTCTCTCTTTATTTAAGAGCATGTGCAGTAATCGCCAACTGCTTGACTTTCTGGTACGATCCAACCTTAACCTCTTTTATCTGCTCAAAGTAATTTCTTGTTGGTCTTCCTCTGCCTCTCTTTCCCTCTATCTTTCCTTCTATGCTGTTTTTAAGGAAAAGGTCGTGTCGTAGCAGGTGTCCTATCAGTAACTCTTCTATTTTCTATTGTTGCTAGTCAATCCCTTCTTTCTTTTATTCTGTACAGCACTCGGTCATTAGATATTTTTTCTATCCAACTTATCACTTCCATTCTCCTCTAACACCAAGTTTCAAAAGCCTCCAATCTTTCTTTATCTCTTTGTATCACTGCCCGGGTTTACTGGCGTATAAGCTATGCTCCAGATGGAAGCTTATGGCAAGTGAAATCTAAAATCAATAGATATCACGGGAAAATCTCACACAAATTGACCTAGTCCCAAACTAAGCTCTAGGCTTGTACTATGGGTACTAGACAACGATAAACATACTTAAATAGAGAAATACATACTTAAATACATAGAAAACAAAGACTCAGGAACAAATATTCGCGCTCATCACTCAAATATCTGCCCTTACCGGGATTTGAACCCAGGACCGCTGGCTTCGGAGGCAGGGTCACTCGCAACTAGGCCAACGTGTCGTCATATATTATTCAAGAATCTTGAATATTTGATCTTAAATTTTTGTTAGTTAAATTTTTTCAGTGTAATTTATAAGTCCGTTGTTACAAAAATAGTAAAAGCTTTTTGTTTATAATTTCCTCAAATAACTTGTTTAAATCCCCGAGCTTTGAAGACCATCAGGCGACGTTTGAGCTTTGAAGTTATCTAATTAAACTTCGGGAGCCTCCGTAGGGAACTACCCTCTGTTCAAAGCCGAATATGTCTTATTATAATATGACTTAATTGTAATAACGTTTAGATTATTTACTTGATGGCATGTTCTATGCAACATATTCCGTCGTAAAGAAATAATGAACAAAAACCATCAAACCCTGGGTTCCTTTATTCAAAACGTCTTGATAAAATGTGACGTCTTGTTAAAATTTGACACATTTGTCACAAATGACAAATTTTAACGAGACGACATATTTTAACGAGATGTTTTGTATATAGGAACCCAGGGTTAGAGTAAAAAATGAACCATATTTTTAATCAAATACTTAAATACATTTGTATTTGAAATTTGATTTTGAATTTGATGGTAAGAAGGCTCTATGGCCCATAGGCGTATTCCATCTCAAGACAGTAAATCCCCAATGAAAAGGTAATACCGCGTAACAAGTTCCATAAGTTGCAAAATGTGCCTTACTGACTTATAACTTAAGGAATATTTTGCAACTTATTCAATTTGTTAGTTACGCAGTATTGCAGTATCCTGACGAAATGCGTTAGAGATCGTCGAATCTTAATCTGAAATAATTCTATTTGTTGTGATTTAATATGAAACTGAAATATACTCGTACCTACCATTAAAAAAAAACACAAATTAAATTATAATAAACCTAATTCTAATAAAGTCAAATTTAAAATTGTAACATTTATAAAATACGTGTTGAAGTTAATTCGGCAATTCACTTTTGTGTATGAACGCAATGTTAAGTTACAAAAAAGTAAAACTGTTGAATACAATTTTTAAACACGCTGTAAAACCTTTTTAGTCTGTTATATTATTTTAAAAAGTCAATAAATAAACATGAAAAGTCATTGACTGTAAGAGTGTTTGCTTGTTTTGAGTTAGTTATCCTAGTCCAAACATGGTTTTAAAAAGTTAAAAACTCGGTACACTATTGCTAAATAATAATTCTGCCGTCCTCAAACTAAAAAGCCGTTAAATGCAAGAGGGTCATTTTGAGTTATGGCCAAAAAACGTTTGAAACTATGTCTCTACAAACTGGTGCACGATATCGATGTAATTTTTTTATATACTAAGTAATGAGGGTTGCTTTATATTTTTATATGAATTTGATATATTTTTACTCATTTTTTATTGGTAAAATCTTTAATTTTCCTTTTTAGCTATGGACCCGTTGAATTTAATGTAATGCTTTACATAGCTTAATGACGGTTAAAGTATGTTTAGCGGCCTTCTAGCTCAGTAATTTAGGTTATCCGCGTTACATTTTACAAATATATCAAAAGTTATATAGAAAACATAACTAAAAGGCGGTTATATGAGTAGGGTATTATTGGGGATTCTGGATCATTTGTCCTCGCTGCGCTCGGATGATCCAGAATCCCCAATAATGATCCAGGATCCCCAATAGTTTCCATCGATCAGGGATCTAGTCGGATGATCCAGGATCCCCAATAGTTTCCATCGATCAGGGATCTAGTCGGATGATCCAGGATCCTCAATAGTTTCCATCGATCAGTGATTCAGAATTCCATAAACTCAACAGGCAAACGAATGACCTGACAATCCTTCAATGGTAAATTTGCATATTCTCGCCTCATAAATTTCTATAACAAAATATTTTGTATAGAGAAGCAAAACCGGAGTGCCGTATAATTCAATTTTATATTACTTATATTTTTGTTTACGGCACTCCGGTTTATTTTTCATAAATTTATTACTTTGTTTATTCATCTTTGTTTATTCATCTTTGTCCCTGTTAACACTTTCCACACAACCATTGCTGTACTAATGTTATAGGATAGTCCCGCTAACAGTTTTCTGGAGTGGCCAATTCCATACTAATTGTTTAAGGACAAGGCGGTCTTTCGATACGTTCCAAAGGGGCGCCTCCTCTGTACTGATATTTACTCAACCAAGATAATACTAGAACGCTGATCTATATATGCGACCGATCGTAAAAACTTTGATAGCGTGATTCAGGTCTTTTTCAATTATTACTGTCAAATCAAAATAAAAACTGCAAACTTTTTTTGATTTCAAGCTATCTTCAGTTGTTATTAAAAACCACATTATTAAAAGTGTTGATTAAAGTGAAATACATTAATTATTCCAATATTTGTGTATTATTCAAGTAATGAGAGATTGTTACGACATCTATTTAAAAAGGTAGGTACTTAACATCTGCTAGTCTGACGATAAAGTGACTCACGCGCTACTGTTACTAAGAACTTTTCAATGTTATTGTTAGCGTAAGATGGCGCTATTTGACAATGCTATTTGAATGGAATAATACAGTGAAATGAATCTGCGGTCTTTAATAAAGTAAAAATTTCGTAGGTGAACTGAAACTTTAATAAATAAATCGACTGAAACTATTAAGTTTATCTCAACACTGTAATCGTTCGCGATGTACATCAAAGTTCGAACATTGTTACGACATCTATTTAGGTAAATCAAGTGTCAACTTTATTGCTGATTGACAAGAAACTCCGCGCTGTGTTTACTAATCAAGAACTTCGTTAATCAATGTTAAGATGGCGCTATTAATACAAATAATCGATATGAAACTAGCACGATGTTTTTACTGTTTACTAAGAACTTCGTTAATCAATGTTAAGATTGTATGCATGAATGCAATAAAGTAAAATAATTTCGAACCTTGAGAGCCATTACATAGCATGCTGTATGACATGTAAATAATAGGAAGCGTAAGTAATTTATGTTCATGCTTCACATGATTCGAACAAATATATGTGTTTTTCTTTCTTCTTTATAGCTAAAGCCGATTCACAAATTCTGAGAGTTAAACAAGTTATTTAAACAATAAGTATAGTAAGTCGTTGCTGTCTTCAAGCCAACCAGTGCCTGTTTTATATTTCCTTATTTTTTTTTTTTTTTTTAATAATAAATATCAGGGGGACAATCTCATACAAATTGACCTAGTCCCAAACTAAGATCTAGGCTTGTACTATGGGTACTAGACAACGATATAAATACTTATATAGAGAAATAAATACTTAAATACATAGAAAACATCCAAGACTCAGGAACAAATACTCGTGCTCATCACACAAATATCTGCCCATACCGGGAATCGAACCCGGGACCGCTAGCTTCGTAGGCAGGGTCCCTACTAACTCGGCTAACGCATCATATCGTCTTCATAGTTAGGCTACATTCGGTACATAGAAACGCATTAAAGTACATGCAGCTACCAAATACGAATAAGGTTTCAGGTTAACGCAACAAGCTGGCGCCGCGCCTTATAGGTGTAAAGGATTGGGAGTGATTCACAATAATTATATTTTATTTTCTAATAGACGAACGTCTGTAATGCAGAATTAAGGTTTGATTTTGTTTGGACAATCTCATTTGAAATAAAATTATATTACTAATAATTTTAATTGGTAACATCTAAATGCAGCCTTAGTTTGTAGGGTTATAAATGGAGCTTCCATTTATTTGAGCATTCAATTGGTAGTGGCAGTGCAGTGAGTGAGACAAGTAATTAAAAAGAAGCAGCAAGTATGTACGTAATATTTTTTATTTTTTATTATTTATGTTGATTGTGTTTGGTTAGTGATGCTTATTCAAATACTTTTAATAAAAATAGGTCGGCAGTGTTCAATCCGTTCGATTCCGATGAGGAGATTAGCTGTGCCCAGCAACAGACTGCATCTACCGCTTCTACGAGTGCAGCGAAAGTTAAGACGGTAAAGGCGAAGCAGAGAAGAACTAAGAAGGCGGCGGAACTGCACGGCTGTGATTCAGACCTGGACAGCGTCGCGAATGCATCAGCTGCTCAACCGAAAAAGAGACGAGTCGCTGTGTTTCTTGATTCCGAGGTAAGATGCCTATCTTGGGCGATTGTTTATCAAAACATACTTCGAGGATACGATAGCTTAGTTGGTAGTGACCCTGCCTACAAAGCTAGCGGTCCCGGGGTTCGATTCCCGGTATGGGCAGATATTTGTGTGATGAGCGCAAGTATTTGTTCTCAACTATTGGCTAGGTCAATTTGTGTAAGATTGATTTTATTATTATGATGATTTCATTAAAACTGTTTTTACCCAACTTTAAGCCGATTTCAGTTGGACTGACCTAGGTCATGATAACAGTTTGTCGCTGGATTTTTTTAATAATTTAAGTGATTTTCTTAATTGTATTTATAAAGGTGAATAATATAAGGTTGCTAAATAATTTCAGGGTGACGAAGAGGAACCGATCAGGGCCGCTCCGCTACGTAATTTTTTGACAAGAAGGACGGGCTCCGGGTACACGCTGCAACGAGATCCCAGCCGGCGCGGGGAGTACTACGTCGAACTCCGAGTCTTCACCACGCGGGAGCTTGAGCCGGTAGCGACGGAAGCAACCAGGTGGAAACATGCCTTTTTCACATATAAAGGGGCTGTAAATAATAATAGCCCAGTTTTCAAAGCGGTCAGACAAGTTGCTCAGGCTGCTAAAGAAGAGTATAAAGGCGTGCAGCCTGTGTTGTACCCGTCAAATACTTTTTAACTAATTTTAGTTATGTGTTTATTGTAATCTGCTACTTTACAGTCGGTTTAAAGGCAAATTTAAAACTTTTGCGGTTTTCAACAAATGTAATTATTACAAAACAAAGCACGTCTTACATAGAACAAAAATAGTATAAGATGTTCTTTTGCGATGTATGTAATGTTTCCGTTCCAAAATTAGCAGCACATAAAAAGACTAATATCCACAAGTCTAATAGTTTGTTAAGTACGCGGCTTGAAAACGTTTATATAATAGCTAATGCTTTTCGGAGTAGAATTGTTAGTTATAAAGTCAATCCCTCAAATACGAATATTACCCCAGATTCATTTTTATGTGAAAACTCTGATATAGCACAACAACTTATTAAAGATTCATTACAAAAGCATGTCTCACTCAAAGTTAATTTGGAACTTTTCGTAAAGTATTGTTTGCCAAAAAATAGTGAAAGTTCCATTAAGTCATTTAACACTAAATACGATATAGTTTTGCAGAGTACAGACGTTTTATCATTATATAAATCACTTGCTGATGTACTAATTACTAAATGTGCGGAATTTGAGCTCTCGGAATCAGGATGGACAATCGAATCAGTTAGTCACTTAGAGATAAACATAGTAAAATACAATCCTTTGAGAGCTGGATCGTTTATACCATTACCAAAACATATTGCTAATACAAAAGCTTGTTTGAATATAAATAATGAGGATAATCACTGTTTTATATGGTCTATAATGGCTCACTTGTATCCTAGCAAGGTTAACTCAAACAGAGTCTCATCTTATCCCAAATACCAAAATGTTTTAAACACTTCCGGCATGGCATTTCCACCAAGCATCTCTGATATAAGGTGGTTCGAAGCCAACAATACTGATATTAGTTTTAACATCTATGGTTTAACAAAAAATGGTAGTGTTATGGGCCCTTTATATAAAACCGCTAATCGTAAATTACAGCACATCAACTTGTTATTAATAACTAAAAATAGTAAGGCACACTTTTGCCTAATAAAAAACTTTGAGAAACTTGTTCGCAAACAAATAACTAAACATAAATCTAAGATACATTTGTGTGAAGATTGTTTTTTATATTTTTCAACAGAGGAAAAATTAATTCAGCATAGTTGTGCAGGGGTACAAACTGTTTTACCAGAGGCAAATACACAACTTTTTTTTTCTAATTTTGAAAGAACTCAGGAGGTGCCTATTGTGATCTATGGTGACTTCGAAAGCTTATTACGAGAGTATTCAGATAAAAGTAAATCTATGTACGTGGAAAATATTCAATTGCATGAGGCATCTTGCTTTGCATATTACATTTGTTGTAGAAGCGAGCCTTATTTAAACGACTATGTTTCTTATCGCGGTCCCAACTGTTCGAAAAAGTTTGTGGAGTCTATATGTAATGATGTGCAGCGATTGTACTCAATATTATCTGTCAGCAAACCTATGATTCCGCTTACGCTAGAGGAACAGCTATCATTTGAAACTAGCACTGCTTGTCATATTTGTAAAGACAAGTTTTCATCTAGTGATAACATTGTAAAGGATCATGATCACTTCACAGGTCGATATAGAGGGCCCGCTCACAATAGTTGTAATTTAAATTCAAAACCTTGCCCATTTATACCAATAATTTTTCATAACCTTTCCGGATATGACTGCCATTTGTTTATTAATGAACTCACAAACGTATGCGGTCGAATAAACCTTATCCCAAAAAATAAAGAAAAGTATATTTCGTTTACGAAGTTCATTCCAATAGACCAGCAAAATGTAGCTCAATTAAAATTTATTGATTCTTTCAACTTTTTGAGTTCAAGTTTAGACAATTTAGTAAATACAATGAAAAAAGATGATTTCCAACATTTAAAATCATTTTTTGGAGATGGGGCCAAGTTTGATATAGTGCGAAGAAAGGGTGTCTATTGTTACGATTATATAAACTCTTGGCAACGTTATGAAGAAACCCAGTTGCCTCAGGCTTCCAATTTTTTTAGTAAACTCTCATCAGAATCTGTATCTTCTGAGGATTATAATCATGCCTTACATGTTTGGGAAACTTTTGCTATTAAAAACTTAGGAGAATATACAGATTTATACTTGAAATGTGATGTGCTTCTTCTATGTGACGTTTTTGAAAAATTTCGAAGCATGAGCCTTAAATACTACAATCTTGATCCCTGTTATTACGTATCGTCACCATCATTAAGTTGGGATGCTATGTTATTATACACAAAAGTAAAATTGGATCTACTCTCCGATATAGATATGTATCAAATGCTGGAAAACGGAATAAGAGGAGGTCTTGCTCAATGTTCACATAGATACGCAAAGGCGAATAATAAATATCTTCCAGATTTTAACATTAACGAGCCGAATAGCTTTTTAGCCTATTTAGACTGTGTAAATTTATATGGATATGCAATGATGCAGCATCTGCCAACAGGAAATTTCAGGTATCTTAACGATGATGAATTAGCAAACTTTAACGTTGAAAAACAGTCGCGCGATTCTGATACCGGTTTTATACTTGAAGTCGACCTTCACTATCCTGTTGAACTTCATGAGTCTCATTCAGATATGCCATTTGCAGCTGAAAAATTTGCTCCTAGAGGAAGCAAAAATAAAAAATTAATTGCTAGCCTCTACGACAAACATAGATACATTATTCACTACATGCATTTAAAAGAATGTTTGAAAAATGGTCTTGTTTTGTTAAAAACATATAAAGTTTTAGCTTTCGATCAAAGTAACTTTTTAGAACCATACATATCTTTAAATACCACCTTGAGACAAAATGCTAGCTCAGATTATGAAAGGGATTTTTTCAAAAAGCAAAACAATTCAATATTTGGCAAAACGATTGAAAATAAAAGAAAACAGGTTGATGTAAAACTTGTTAATATCTGGAAAGATCATTCAAATAACACAAATAAATTTTGCGGCGCGGAAAAATACATAAGTGCTCCCAACTTCAAAAACTTGGCAGTTATATCTGATTCATTAGTAGCAATTCAGTTGCAACAGACAAAAATCGTTTTAGATCGACCCATATACGTGGGTTTCTCTATTCTAGAAATAGCCAAAAGTCATTTGTATCGCTTTCATTATGATGTGATGAAACGTGTTTATAAAAATAAAATTCATCTTTGTTATACGGACACTGATAGTCTTTTGTATTTAATTCATACAGAAGATTTCTATGAAGATATCAAAACACACATAAAGTATTTTGATACTAGCAATTTTGATGCTAGCAACATATTTAATATGCCCTTAGTGAACTGTAAAATTCCAGGATATTTTAAAGACGAAATGGGGGGTGAGATCGTGAAGGAATTTGTAGGTTTGAGAGCAAAACTATATTGCATAGATACCCAAATTTCAACAATCAGGAAAGCAAAGGGAATAAAAAAGTGTGTTACAAAAAAACTTAATATTAATAAATACAAAAATGCTTTATTTCAAAATGAATGTTTTAGAGATAATATGTGTGTAATAAAATCAAAAAATCATAAAATTTTCACGCAAAAAATCAATAAGCTAGTTCTTACAAGGGATGATGATAAAAGGTGTGTATTAGAAGATAATGTTTCGACTTTGCCTTGGGGACATTACAAATTAGCATTTTAATGTGGCAGCACTGTAAAGTAATAGAAATTTAATGCAAACGTGTGAATTGTAACATTTATATTATTTTTATAAAAACAATAAATGATGAATGTATGCCTATTGTTTTTCTTTCATTTACCTCCGCCAGCTAATTAATCACGTGCTTAGTAATAAACCCGCCTAACTCAAAACTATTAATCTTTCCATATTTCAAGACGCACTCTTGATTTAAAATAAGTTGGCTTTTTTATTTTGAGTTACGCTGGTTTTACACCTATTGCAATCGTATTATCATGACTCGATCGCTTCTACTGTCAAGTCAATAAGAGCTATCACAACGTTGATAATACGTTAGCAACAGGGAAACAATCAGACAATATAGAGTGAGGAGCCATTAATAAAAATTATTAAATGGGACAACCTCACACAAATTTACCCCAGTCCCAACTAAGCTCTAGGATTGTGTTAGGGTACTAGACAACGATAAACATGCTTATATAAAGAAATAAATACTTAAATGCATAGAAAACACCCCAGACTCAGAAACAAATACTCATGCATGCATTACACAGATATTTGCTCTGAGCGGGAATCGAACCCGGGACCGCTAGCTTCGTAGGCAGGGTCTCTACCAACTAAGCCAGCCACGTCACCAATAGAGTGGCTGAAATATTGATTAACTTTAAGAATTTAATTAAACAAAGTTGCTATTCTTTTATTTCGTTATAATTGAGATTCAGACAAGGAATTTGATACTGTTGCAGAGAAACAAGTCATAACATGTTAAAACGAGTTGTCCCTGCTTGTTTAACTTTGGCTCGGCGCGTAGGAATGTGGCTACGTAAAGAGTTGCTGACGCGGCGTGCGCGCAATTCGACTTTATCTTCTTAGTGTATGACCCAAGTTAAATAATAAAAAAATAATGTCGGTTTGTAGTTCCGCTACAATACTGTTGCAGAGGAAACAAATCATGACATGTTATAACGTGTTATCTCTGTTTATTTAACTTTGGTTGCACGTAAAATAAGTTCCACATTCTATATGAACATCATTTATTAAAATAAGGTTGATAATAATATTAAACTTAATAAGGTGAAAGTACAACAATAATAATTAAATAGCAGGCAGACTTCTTATAAACCATTGTCTTTACTAATTTACACTTAATGAGACAAAAAATAACATATTTATAACGCCAAATTATTTATAAATAAACATAAATTAAAGAAATTTATGATAAAATTAAAACAACGCTACATTAATTACATTACGGAAGAAAAATAATAATAATTACTATTTTTCTTCCTTAATTCAAACTTCGTTGACAATAACTTATATTAATTGGCTCTACAAAGTAAGTAAATAACAATATAATTAGCATAAATTGATTTTATAATTCAGAACTATAATATAAAATAAACATGGAGATATAATAGAAATAAGTCACAATTATACATATATAACTAACACCGAAATTAATCACTTTCAAGTTTTTTCATAATTTTTTTTAACACATTTTCTGTGCTGTCCAACACTTCATCATACGGATCACACACGAGATATTGCGCACTAACTGAACGATCACTGTAACACTCGTCCATTGTCTCAATGTTTATTTTAATTAAATATCGTCCATTGCGAATGTTATTTTTAATTACAAATGATGATCCTTTTCTACTACGATCCTTTTTATTAATACCCGATTTGGTATTTAATGCTTTCAACTCCCTTTTGTCCCGCGGAGCGTCAGGCTCTCGCGTTACGGTTGCGTTACACATGTTTTCTCTACGGGCTAAAAGCTCTTGCCGCTTTTTTTCCACTTTTTCCATGTAACCGTCAACGTCTTGAGCATAATAAAAAGGATGATCCTCCGGCACATCGTGGAAAACGGGGCTGACATCATATATGCTGCCAAAATCAAGTCGATCATTCTGCGTGCTGTCTTCCATAATTATCTGAAATATAAAAGTGTCATAAGTTTTTATTTAATAAAAATGGCAATAAATCCAACATAACTGGATGAAGCAATAAAAAATAGATTTACTTACCTATATATTTTAAATACGCGGGACCCACGTTAGAAGCGAGACAAATGTCGACTGCGACTGACGCTCGAGTAGCAGCAATTTAGATCTCGGTGTATAATATTCTTCGCCTAATATAAGACAGGAATGTGTAATTAGAGAAATGATAAAGACTTACAAAGATAATTCATTGATTTAGGATGATTATATTATTACAAGTATTTATTTGATATTATATTAAATTACTGAACAGAAGGCGAAATGAAATTTATTAAACAGCCTGTGTCAATAGAAATCAGCAAAATAAGTGATGGATCACATTGCACTAATTATAATAACAGACATAGTATGCTTCTTCCCAACTCTATACGATGTATTATATGTGGACCATCAAATTGTGGAAAAACAAATATAATTTTAACTTTATTGCTTCATGAAAATGGGTTAAAATTTCGAAATGTCTACATTTACTCTAAAACAACTTTTCAACCTAAATATAGATTTTTAGAGGAAGTTCTTAAAAGAATACCCGAAATTAAACTGTTTATGATCCACGATGAAAAAGAGGTAATCTCTCCTCATGAGGCGATGCCCAATTCAATATTTATCTTTGATGACGTAGCTTGCGAAAACCAGACTAATATTCGTAATTACTTTTGTATGGGCAGACATAAAGGAATAGACTGTTTTTATTTAACGCAGACTTACTCTAAAGTGCCAAAGCAATTAATACGAGACAATGTTAATTTTTTGATAATTTTTAAACAAGACGATATCAATTTAAAACATATTTATCGTGAGCACGTAAATTCTGACATTAGTTGGGAAAAATTCAAATCGCTTGCCGCAAATATATGGAAAGATTCACATGCGTGTCTTATAATTAACAAAGATTGTAAATTAAATAATGGTCGATATAGAAAGTCATTCGATGTTTTTGTAAAATTTGAATAAATATAAATGATGACTAAAATAAAATCACTTTACTTATAACAATAAGAAACATCGGGGGTCTTTTTAGACCGCGTTATTGATTTGCCATGGAGACAGACATAAAAACACAATTAATTAAATCTGTAAAGAATATTAAAAATAAGTTAAAGAAGATGCAGCAAGAGGAGGATGATTTAGAATTAAAAAATAAGAAGATTTTGAAACCATTAACCGATCCGCTAGAAACCATGATGTTTCTTCATAATTCTCCGAAGCAAATAACATCTTATAATGAAAATAAGCATAATAACAAAAATATATTATCAAATGATGTAAACGCGGATTGTATCAAAAAGGATAAAATAAATATTCCCAACATACTTGAAATAAAAACTCCTACGAAAATGGAAAATAATGTGGCAAAAGTAAAAAGCTTTGAGGATGTCGATTCTTATTTGCAAGTCCCAAATAAACCTTTTAATGTTGCCTTTGGAGTAAGACATGACGGTGAAACACTTATGATAGGAAATTCACCTGCAACGCTTAAATCTTATGGGGAGAATTCTCCTAATAAAATATCTACGATTAATGTAAATGATAAAAGTTATGAACTAACGCCGGGTTTAAAAGAGCTTTTATTTCAAAGTAAACCGAATTGCGACAAAATAAATGAAAAGGATAAAATAACCTATAAAGATATTTTGGTGCACACTAATGTCCATAAGAGAGGTTTTAGTCCTCAAGGTCAGATACAAGGTAATTCAGGAATGAAATACTGTCAAATTATTAAACCCCTATTTCAAGAATCCAGCACGGCAAAGCAAGGTGGTAATCTGCCTTCCTTAAAAAAATATAATTCAAATACGGATTTTGTATATTGGGATGATCCTAATGAGTTGATTGAACGTTTAAAAATTTTAATTGCTTCTAAAGATGCTGGCAACACTAACCATGATAACGAAATAATTTCGATTATAGAAGAACTAAAAGAAGCAGACATCATTAAGGAATAAAAAGACTTCAGAACCAACTGTTGATTCAGTCTCATTGTGTTGGTTGAACATGAATGTAGATAAGTTTGGACACCATGTGTTAAAAAAGCATAAAATGAATAATTTTAATGAACCTCCCTTGGCTTTCATAAACGTTACCGATTGTTTTGATGCAAAAAATAAGATAATTAAACATATTGGAAAGCCTGTCGATCCAGAGGACTGCGCCACAAAACAGTATGTTGACAATACTGCAGATAAATTGTTTAATAAAATAAAATTAATTAATCAAACATTAGCTCAGCTAGAGACAGAAGTAAATAGCCTGCAACAAAGTATTGAAACAGTTTCATTTAAGAACAAATACAAGAAATGAGTAAAGCAATCGTAGTAAACGAAATACATAAACAAGCGCGGAAAAACTTTCCTCGAAGACATGTAGTGATGAAAGATATAGATGATTTATGGCAAGCTGATCTTATTGATATGCAATCTGTTTCAAACAATAATTTACAGTTTAAATATATTTTAGCCATTATTGATACTTTTTCTAAGTATGCGTGGGTATATCCATTAAAAAAAAAGAGTAAGGAATATATAACTCAAGCTTTTTGTGATTTGTTCCAAAAAAATCGAATACCCAAAAACTTGCAAACTGATTTAGGAACTGAATTCTATAATAAAAAAATAAAATCATTACTTGAGTTACATAAAATAAACCATTACTCTACATACTCTACTAAAAAAGCATCTATAGTGGAAAGATTCATAAGGACTTTTAAGAATAAATTGTACAAGCAATTTAGTTTAAAAGGAAACTATAAATGGATAGGAAACACACTTTCGGAAGCAATTAATGAATATAATAATACGATACATAGAACAATAGCTCTTAAACCAATTGAAGTCAGTGAAAATAATAAGGATGCTGTATTACAGAAATATAAAAAGCTTTTATCAAAGAGGAGTTCAACAAAGGAAAAAAATAAATTTGCAGTCGGAGATTCCGTTCGTATAAGCAAATATAAAGGAACATTTGAAAAAGGATATACTCCCAATTGGTCAACTGAAATATTTACTATTACGAAAGTACAAAACACAAACCCAATAACGTTTATCATAGAAGATGCTAGACATCGACCCATCTTAGGATCATTTTATGCTCACGAATTGCAAAAACCTAAATATAAGAACATTTATCTTGTAGAAAAAGTATTGAAGAAAAATGGTCGAAAATTATATGTAAAATGGTTAGGTCTACCTTCACAAGAAAATAGTTGGATTGATAAAACAGAAATCTTATAAGCAGCAAACATCATAGTTTAAGCGCATTTTAATTGCGCACTTGAAACTGGACAGAGTATTTCATCGAAACAAAAAATAACTTATTTATTAATAATTTATTTACAATTCAACAAAAATGGTAGGGTCAAAACCTAAATCGAATGGAAAAAACAAGAAAAAAATTGTGTTCACTCCCTCACAGAAAGCCAAGTCTGGCGCTGGTTTTAAAAACACTTTCAAAAATATTGTTTCTCTTACAAAAAAACATATTAAAAAGTTAAAACCTACATGTAAAAAAGCGGCTATTGAGTTAGCAGTTGCTGTTGCACGAGAATTGACGAGGGATTCAGATACTTCAGTAAACATTCCCCGGGTGATACCTGTGCCAAAAGTTGGAGGAGTTTTGCCCCTAATACCCATTTTTGCCGGATTGTCTGCTGCAGGTGGTTTAGCAGGTGGCGCAGCTGGTATTGCTAGAGCGGTAGAAGCTATTAAGTCTGCTAAACAACGTTTTCAAGAACTCAAGAGGCACAATCAAAAAATGGAAGAATTAAATTTAGGAAGAGGGTTGCATCTCAAAGAGCACAAGAATGGATTAGGAATTTATTTTAAAAATAAAAAAAACTAATGCAGAGGCTACCTAAACGAGCGTTAACTAACATCGACATTCTCGAATATTGCAAAGAAATTCCCAATTTTCGAGGAGTTTTCATGCGAGATCAGTTGCCAAAACGTCCATTAAAAAAAGAATGCGGAATTATTAATCTTGATAGTTCCCAGAATTCTGGCACTCATTGGGTAGCCTATGCAAAATTTAATAATTATATCGAATATTTCGACAGTTATGGTAATTTAAAACCACCTGAAGAATTTTTAAAATATGTTGGCTTAAATATTTTTTATAATTACGTTAACAAGCAAAAAACTCATCCTTTCATTTGCGGCCACTTGTGTATAGACTTTTTAAACTCATTTTGGGATCTTCATAAATAGCTTACACTTTCAAAAAACATTTTAGTCAATAACAATGTCTATTACATTCACAATCACTGGAAATGAATCCATTCTTCGATCAGAATTAAATACTCATTTAATATTAGAAGACGATTACGAGTGCGGCTTACTGTATTTTTCAACATTTAATTCAATACCTAATATTACTGACAGCAACAATGTATTCGCTTACGGTAAACAGAAGGATATTAAAATTCCTTGCGGCGCATATGACCTGTCTGATTTATATGAATATTTAAAAAGTAATATGAACAATTGTCAGTTTAAAATCGTTCCTAACAACAATACTTCTAAATGTTCAATTTTTTGCAGCGAACCGATTAATTTTAAGGTAAAAAATAGTGTAGGTGCATTATTAGGGTTCTCAGAGATGTTGGATCCAAATAAATGGCATGAATCAGTCAACCCTGTATGCATTATTGCTGCGTCTGTGATACGGATCGAATGTGATCTTGTCCAAGGTTCCTATACGAACGGTTTGCCTACACATATAATTCATGAATTCGTGCTTAACAGTCCGCCCGGATATCAAGTAATTGAAGTACCTAAAAATATAATATATTTTCCTCTAAAGAAGAAACATATTTCGTCAATTACGGTGAAAATATTAGATATACAGGGAAATCTAATTAATTTTAATAACGAAAATATTAATATAAGTCTTCACTTGCGAAAGTCAAAATGATAATTTTTAACGATGATATCTGTAACAAAATACAAAGACAAAGTCGTTCTAACTCCACTGTCAAGCGCAACGTCAGACGAACTAGACGCAAAAAGGTTGTAGCAATAACAAAAAGTAATAAAGAGTTTCTTCGCGCTCTTGGATTAAAAATATGAGCATCCTCCATATAACCGACGATCCGCAATTCGACAATTCAATTGAAAGTTATGAAATCCATACTTATAACCCATACAATAACAGTTTTAATGAAAATGATGAAATACGAATACCTATCCATCAGCAAGATATATACGTATTACCTTCAGCTAGCGCGTTATACATAGAAGGATATTTTTCTATAACAGCTAAAGACGTGAGTGGTGTAAAAAAAGTGAAAAATGTTAAGTTGACAAATAACGCTATATCATTTCTTTTTCAAGATATTAGATATGAAATGAATGGGATTGAAATAGATCGAATTAGAAATGTTGGAATCACTACTACAATGAAATCTTTAGTTTCAATGAATGGTGGAGAAAGTAAAGCTGCTGCAATGTGGGGTTGGAACGTGGACGGATTTGATGATCACAGTGGAAGATTTAGTATTCTTTTACCACTTAATAAACTATTAGGTTTTGCGGAGGATTACAAGAAAATAGTTATTAATAGTAAACATGAACTAATACTAAATAGAAGTAGTACAAATCTTAATGGTGTTGTAACCGAAAAAGATGATTCAGTGGAAGTTAAGGTAAATAAAGTTCAATGGCGCATGCCGCATGTTAAAGTTTCAGATCATCAAAGGCTTGCATTGCTTAAACATTTAGAAAAAGATAAACCTATGCAAATAGCGTTTAGAAATTGGGATTTATATGAATATCCATTATTACCAAAAACAACCAAACATACATGGTCTATAAAAACCACTTCGCAACTAGAAAAGCCTCGATATGTAATTTTTGGATTGCAAACTAATAGAAAAAATAACAAATTAAACGATAGCGCTGTATTTGATCATTGTAATCTTAAAAATGTGACTTTATTTTTAAATTCATACTATTATCCATACGATAGTCTTAACTTGAAATTTGATGAGTACAAATACAGTATATTATACGATATGTATGCGAGATTTCGTCAGTCGTATTATAACCTTCCTATAGATCCGCTGCTTGATCTTATACAATTTAAGGAAAAAGCTCCATTATATGTGATTGATTGTTCGAGGCAAAATGAGCATTTAAAAACTGGACCTGTTGACGTTCGTTTAGAAATCGAAACAGAAAAGGATTTGCCGGATAACACTAGTGCTTACTGTTTGATTATTAACGATCGTTTGGTGGAGTACAGACCTTTGAGTAATATTGTTAGAAAGTTGACATGATGTCGACAGCAATAGTTGATGTGCAGGGGTTTAAAACGGACAACAATTCATTCATTGTCAAAGAAGTTGCAATAGCTGTTAATGAACAATTACTACACCTACTTATTCTACCACCTTGCCCACTGCACAATCTCTCTCCAACCGAACGTAAACAAGTATCGTGGATACAGAGAAACAGAAAAATTAATTGGAATGATGGATTTATACCTTACGAAAAATATTTAATGTATATCCAAGAGTTTCTGATTGATAAGACGATTTTATGTAAGGGTCTGGAAAAAGTTACCTGGCTTAAAACTATTTTAGATCATAATGATGTTATTAACCTGGAAGATATGAACTGTCCTAAATTGTTAAGTTTGTACGAAGAATATAGATTGTCAAGTGATGTGTTTAACTGTATATATCATCCAACTGTATGCGCGCTAAGAAATGTAACTTGTTTAAGAAAATGGTGTTTAAATAAACATGTTTTATAAATTCTTTTTATTTATTATCTTATAAAGGTAATTAACCCTGAGTTCTCAAATCAAATAGTATTTACTTATTGAATTACGACAACGTCAATTACTAATGTCAATTTTAATAAAATTTAATCAAACCAAAAGTAAGGTTAAGAAGGATAATGGGGCTACATACGAGTATATCATGAAAATGGCTGAAAGAGAGCAAACATGGAGAATTTATTTTAAATCGTGCTATCAAAGTTTTTACGATCGCTCGCATATATAGATCAGCGTTCTAGTATCGAAAGACCACCTTGTCCTTAAACAATTAGTATGGAATTGGTCACTCCAGAAAACTGTTAGCGGGACTATCCTATAACATTAGTACAGCAATGGTTGTGTGGAAAGTGTTAACAGGAACAAAGATGAATAAACAAAGATGACTAAACAAAGAAATAAATTTATGAAAAATAAACCGGAGTGCCGTAAACAAAAATATAAGTAATATAAAATTGAATTATACGGCACTCCGGTTTTGCTTCTATTTACAAAATATTTTGTTATAGACATTTTTGTATCTACATTTCGACAGTATCAGTCGAATGAACGAGGCGAGGATATGCAAATTTACCATTGAAGGATTGACAGGTCATTCGTTAGGTCACTACCTGTTGAGTTTATGGAATTCTGAATCACTGATCGATGGAAACTATTGGGGATCCTGGATCATTATTGGGGATTCTGGATCATCCGAGCGCAGCGAGGACAAATGATCCAGAATCCCCAATAATACCCTACTTATATGACATAACCACTTTTTAGCTATGTATGTCTAGTTAAAACTATGCAAACATACATGACTAGAAAACGGCCACGCGACTTTAACTGCCTTCTAGTTAAGAAAAGGTAAATGAGGTGGAATCTCACATATAGTTTTAATATTCAATGCTTGAGAAAAAGGCAGTTAATTGCAGAACAAATCACAATAACTGCTTTTTTGTTATGTATTGCAATCAAAATATGTTTTTATATCCAATGACTTGGGGAAGTTACTGCCACAATGTTATTTGGATCCCTTAGAGGAGTGTGAAACTACATTATGCAAGGAAAAGAAAGTTGTGCTACCTGCGTAATACGTAAAATAACTGCAAAATTACTGTTTTATTAAATAGAGGGGTGTCTCATAATTTAACGCAAATATTACGTATAAGAAAACCTCTTCCATACCGGTCAAGAATTTAGTTTTAACTTTCTAATAATATTAATTAACTTAATAGTTATAATGGTTTTCATGATACTGGTAAATAACGTTGCGGTACGTGATGTTTTTAGCCCTTGCTTCCGCTGGTTAAAAACATATGTAATTTGTAATTCTAATACTTGAGAACTGTAAAGCTGGAAATTTAAATGCAGTCATAAGAAAACTTATAACTCACTAGGTTAATTTACTAATCAAAAATTCACTACAACAGAACGGACAAATTATTATTAGGTACAAAAAAGCAAAATTAGACCATATTTGTTGCACTGCACTGTGAAGTCAAATAGGACCCAGCTTTTGTTCTGGCTGCAGCACATGTTCAGTGCTACAGCCGAAGCAGCAGCGCTGGTTTTCAGCTGAACCCATATGTAAATAAATACAGCCTATACATAAAAATGCGAGGGACCTTCAATAAGCTCTCGGTATTGATATTTTTCAACCTTTTTAGAAAACTTCGCTAAGTATCATTCATTAAAATTTTAAAAAGTTAAATTCATATATTTGATGGTTTGATTTTCTGCAATTACCTAATAAACTTGATTACAGGAGTGATTTGCAATGTTAATTAAATTAAATACAAATATCAGGAGACGGATGGATTATGTTTATGTTTATGAATGTCATAAGTCTGCTTATTCACTATCTAAAATTCAAAAGTGGTCAAGTGAATTTAAACGTGGGAGGGAAAGCAACGATGACGACCCTAGACCTGCAGGGCCTGTCGAAGCTACTTCACAGGAAAATTTATAAAAAAGTGGAGAAAATTATATTGGAGAATGGTCGAGTGAAGGTAAAATCGGTAGCTCAAACAACCAATTCTTATTAATTAATGTATACTTCTACTGTATAACGATATCTTCCTTGACCATCTTAACATTATCATACATAAGTTAGTGTGAAATGGGTGCCGCGAATGCTGACAACGCTTCAGAAAGATATTCCTGTTGCTTGTTGATCTGACTTTAACTGAGCTATGCAATGAAAATCCTGATGAGGTACTCCAAAAGATTGTTACTGGAGATGGGTTCATCATTACGGCCGAAAGAGCAAACAAAAGTCCATGCAGTGGCACATTAAAGGAACACCTCACCACAAGAAGTTCATGGTCGTTTCTTCAGCTGACAAGCTCTTTGCCAGAACATTCAGGGATTTTGAAGGAATATTACTGATCGATTATAGAGATAAAGCGTGTAAATATCACAGGACAGTACTACGCTAATATTTAACGGCAGTTAAAGAAAGTAATCAAAGAGAAGATGCGGGTAAATTACCCAGGAATGTTCTGCTTCTGCCCGACAACGCCCTTGTGCATACTGCTCATATTGTCGAGGCTGTTGCTTTTGAATCTGGGTTCTAAACTATTATTCACCCACCGTACCTATAGTCCAAACTTGGCCCCCAGCGACTTCTTTTTGATTCCTAAACTTAAAAAGGTTCTGGGCTGAAATCGATTTTCTGACGATGACCGTTGAATATGTCGTCTACGACATAAATAATATATCTATATATTATTTAAAACTAGGTCTGAACGTTTAAAAATATCACTACATAATACAACAAAATACATACATAATAAAACAAAGTCCCTTGCCGCTGTCTGTCCCTATTTATGCCTTTAAAACTACGAAACGGATTTTGATACGGTTTTTTTTAATGCATCGAGTGGTTCAAGAGGAAGGTTTATATGTGTAATAATTTAACCCGGTGCGAAGCGAGGGCGGGTCGCTAGTACTTAATATTGCAATAAACGACCCAAACCAAGATTTCCTGAGTACCTCGGATGGGTACGAAATTGAACCGATTGAATTCGGTCACTTAGAAGAAAAGCAAGCTGTAACATTATTTTTTACCCATATTAAGTAGAACTTGTACACAATTTCGAAATTTTGTTTAACTGTGCCAACTTTTGAGAACATGCCACCTTGGTCGAAAGAATTTATTTTTCCTGTACGAAAAGTCAAAAGTTGTGGAATGAAAAACGAGAAATGTTTAGAAAGTATGAATTTATTCTGAATACGTCAATATTTTGGAATAATAGTTTAATGCAATTTACTTACGTCATTGAGAATTGAATATCAAATAGAATTACGAATTATAGGTAATTTTAGCCAAGGGAGGCAAAGGTAACATTTTTTTATAACAATCATTCAAACCTTAATACCTGTAAACTAATTAACAGATAAGAAAATTAAAACTAATTAACGTATTAGAAACTTAAAACTATGGGTATGTAATAATATTTACGTCAATATCTGGGGCACCCTGTATGTTATAAACTTTGGGTTTAACAGCGAAGTTTTACTATAAAAAATAAAGAGACTAAATTCGCTACAATACGGTTTATGGATTATTTCTAAATACCCAATATTTACTGAGATACAATACTTGGAACTTGCAAAAAATTTCAAACGAGACTCTTGCGCCGGGGTCGCCTTGCCGCTTTCTAGTTAGGCAATATCGTGTAGCTGTGATTTAATTAAGCAGGGATATATTTTTATTACTATTATTGCTAGCTTATAAAGCCGTGACGGCATTTTTGGTATGTATTTTGATAAAATTAATTTTTATTTACAAAACAATAAGGTGGCTATTGGACATTAACCGCTTTTTTCTTAAGTATACACGGATTGACCGCCTTTTAATCCGTGACCTCTTTGCAGGTGTGTATTGTGTTTGTAAGCTTTAAGGCGGCAAAAGTCCAAAAGCCGCTTTTAAGTCGTTGAAAATTAAATAGCCGCCTTTAAGTCTTGTACAGTATTACGTAAAATTGGCAGCTATCAACCTTTAATCACCTTCAAGTTAAGCAAGTGTCAAATAACTGCCTTTTTAGTAGCAATAGCCCAAATAATCGTCATTTAGCCGCTAGTGTGAAGGCTGTATCTCGGTGGTTTTTAAAGATATTGGCACCAAACCTAGATAGATCGATAGCTTATAATTAGCTGAATCGCGCTGTATAGATAACTCAAAAAGGTCGTATGATCCTTTAGTCGCCTTTTAGTTTAAGGACGGCAGAATTGTGCTTTTTTAAATCTTGCCGTGGCATGGAACGCAGAAATTCGCGGGCTGTTTTTACAAACAATAACGTTAACCTTTCCGAATATATATGGGAGAAAATAAGGTATTATTTTCAAAATTCCCATATCCAATGCAAATGTAACCAATATAAGTCAATCACGGACCTCATTATCTAAAATAACCGTTTACCGTATTTCGTCTTTCCGAAAAAATAAGCTAAAGAAAAACCTTATTCGTATCCTCGTTGGCATCGTGCTCTATCAGTTTACAAGACCCATCGTTAAGACGACGTGAAACATGGTTCCAGGCAGTCTTTATGAATCCGAAACAAGGTCTGGAACGGTCTTAAAAATTTGAGACCCAATTTACTTACGCTTTTAGGAACGAGGCTAACGTTCCAATAGGTATTTTATAAGGCAAAGTACAATGTAAGTAACAAGTTTCAAGACTGTCAGGTTCGAGACGCAAAGGTTACAGTCGAATAAGAGCGTGTAAGAGCGAGCGAGATAGCAGTAGGTACAAAGCCAAAGGCTATTAAGGTTTATTGCACAGGAGATGTTCGTCATTCAAACTTTTAATCAATGATTATTGAAAATAACAAACAGCAGTTAATAGATATTAAAAGATGGTGCTAGCGATCAGTACGGACCCTACACAAGGCCCTATTAACGCTAAAATTGTTAAAACTGATCATTTTAACGTTCATGTACAGGGTAACTTTTTTATCAGTGCACACATTTGAACATATGATTTTGTATCGTTAATATAATATATTAGGACAATAAAACGAGTAATTTTTTTTTTGATGCAAATTATCTCTCTTTTACCTTCTCGTGTGGATACAAAGTCACACTAGAAATGATGACATGGGTTGTCAAGCTGTAGGTATGCGATACGCTGTATTGATATTCGAAATTTGAAATTTCATGTACAGCTTATCAGACAACAAGCCACTGTCCTAATGATATTCTAAATTTTAAATTTCATTTATTAACTTACTTAACAATACTCCCCTCTCCTCGCACCCCTGCATTAGAGGGTCCATGAATATCGTTAAGTTAGTGGAATCATTGAATCGGCAATATCTCTAATATTTTTTAAGCTAGAGTAAAAATAACACATGTGTTATTGATTAACAATAGCAAAGCAAATATTAAAATTTGTGCACCTATTAAAAAATTACCCTGTATAAAATATTCGATACCAAAGGTGTCAAAGAAAGTGCCTAAATATATTTTGTCTCTAAATTACTTTAAGAGTCTTAAAGACTGGCGGAAAACTTGAGCAGATTTTCATAGTAGCTCTAGCATGGTGAGAAACGTACAGTTTCAATATTTCAGTTCGATGGGTCAATCCTGACTTCGTGTCTACCTACTCGTAGTACAGTCAACGTCATAAATATGTATACACTTTAGTACCTTGTCACTTTCATTCACTGAGACAGTTTCATAAATAATTATGTGTAATTAATTGCCTCAGTGAACGAAAGTGACATGGTACTAAAGTGTAAACATATTTATGATTTCGACTGTACCTATAGGTAGTTCCACGAGAGTTGAGGTGAATGACTTTTACCGGTAAATCGTGGGATGATGTTAAGGTAAATGCTGAGGAAGGATTAAAGCTGATAGATAAATGGCTAAAAAATAATATACTAACGCTAAATACTGACAAAACAAATTATATTTGCTTTGGTATATATGATGACTCCCAACCTAATGAAGATTTCACCATTAAAATTCACAGCTGCAGCAATACAACTAGCATAGGAATCTGTACATGCCCCGTTATCAAGAAGGTCGCACACACTAAATATCTGGGTGTTTTCATAGACCAGCGCCTCTCCTGGTATCCGCACCTCGAACATGTTTCTTTAAGACTAAGAAAATTGACCTGGATCTTCAAAATATTGAGAGACGTGGTACCCGGGACGAGCGCTGAATCAATGAACTCCGATAGGGATCTCTTAAAGGACATCTATATATCCTTAGTTCAATCCGTGTTGATATACTGCATACCTGTCTGGGGTGGGGCAGCAAAAACCAAGTATCTACAGGTAGAACGAGCTCAACGAGGCTTAATCAAGGTCATGCACTTTAAAAAACGAAGATTCTCCACTATGGGATTGTACAGTTTGTCCAAACTCCTTACTGTTAGGCAGCTGTATATTAATTATACTGTTCTGAGAGTACATAAGACCCTACCTTACGATTCACGCGTAGAAAGTAGAAGAAGAAAATATATTGTTATTAAGGCTTCTAAGACCAGAACCATATTTGCGAGCAGACAATTTCCCAGGCTGTCTAGCCATCTATATAATACATTAAATAAGCATTTAAATATTTACAGAAGTGATTACCATCACTGTAAAACAATTATTCCAAAGTGGCTTCAAGGAAAAACATATAATGAAACTGAGCGACTATTAGTCTATAACTAAAAATTGGCTCACAATCACTCCCACATACACACACATGCACACACTTTCACACACACACTCACACGCACGCATGCACACACACACACGCACGCACACACACACACACACACACACACACACACACATACACCCAAGTTAATAACATGGTAAATTTAAATTTATTAAGCTAAGTATAATTTATGTCGATTGTAGGAAGAGCGAGGTGTCCCAACACAGGCTTTGTAAGCCTAAAGGGAGGCCTCATCAACTGTAAATCTACAAGCAAGTTAAATAGTAATAAATACATTTTTCATTTTTTCACATTTTTTTTTCAATGATAACAAACACAGCTACATGAAGTACTGATTGATAAAAAAAAAGAATGAATGAATCGAGTGAGTGAATGTAAATGTAAGTAAAAACGCTTAAGCCTTTAGGCATTAAGTCCGCCATTTGTACTTTTTACATTTAATTGTATTGTGCAAAGAAGATTAAATAAATAAATAAATAAATAAATAAATAAAACACAGGACAATGTCACACAAATTGACCTAGTCCCAAACTAAGCTCTAGGCTTATACTATAGGTACTAGACAACGATAAACATACTTAGAAAGAGAAATATATACTTAAAGACATAGAAAACATCTAAGACTCAGGAACAAATACTCGTACTCATCACACAAATATCTGCCCTTACCGGGATTTGAACCCGGGACAGCCGGCTTCGGTGGCAGGGTCACTCCCAACTAGGCTAGCGTGTCGTCAAATAATATCAATTATATGTTAATTATTGTATTATTTTGATCTTTAAAGAGGTTTGATAACGAAATAACGAAGTAATGAACATATAGGTAAGACTATTATTTTAACAGCTACAGAGATAAAACAAGGGAATTTATTACCTATTTGGTTTCAACGATTAATATAATATTCATATACCTACGTATAATATCTGACCTTTATTTTTTCATATAACTCATTTATTAAAATAAAATCCGTCAAATATATTAATTTCTGTTTTGTTTGAAGTCGATTAACTGTTCTACATGATAATTAACAAAACAGTTTGAATAAACTTTTGGTATTTCTTGCAGTTCACTGTTGAACTTGCTATCGGTAAAATACAAGAATAGTAATTTCAATTTTTTTTTATATTAAGGAGCTCTCAGGCCACCTGATGGTAAGTGGCATCTGAGACCCATAGACGTTTGAATTCTCAAGACTATAATCCTAAGACCTCAAATGCGTTGTCAACCCTGAGGAATAAGTTGGAATAATAATAATAACTAAGTAAATAAATATCACCGGACAATCATACATAAATTGACCTCGTCCCAAATGCTAGTAATTTAATGCCTCTATGCTAGTACGATCCACATATGAAGATACGATCTTTTAATTTTCACAGAGTAAGCATATTATTATTGTTGACCTAAAGCCATACAAATTGTCAAAAATAAATGTTAAATGTACCGTAAAACTAGAGGAAGGCGCGAAAATAAAATGTTTCTTCCCCATAGCGCGTATTGAGGAGTCACCAAATTCAGCTGTTCTATAAAAAAATGTTCCAAAGATTCTTTGTAACTTCAAATTTTGTGGTAATTTTCTAATAAATATCAATATATTGAGATTTTGGTACATAACATAACCCAAAATATTCGCATTCCGACACGCACTTGGCCGGTTTAAATAATCATCATTAACTGACAAAATACGGCCCGTAAATAGGTCAATTTTTATAATAAATAAATAAATAAATACCATCAGGGGACAATCTCACACATATCGACCTAGTCCCAAACTAAGCTCTGGGCTTGTAGGTACTAGACAACGATAAATAAACTTATGTAGATAAATACATACCATACATAGAAAATCTCCAAGACTCAGAAACAAATATTCACGCTCATCACACAAATATCTGCCCTTAGCAGGATGTGAACCCAGGACCGCTGGTTTCGGTGTCTACATATTTAATAACTTTCACAAAACAACGTCGATGCTAGCACCTCGATCCACATTTACATTTTATTAATCCACCAAAGGCGACGAGATTTTTCGCAAAAAAAAACAATGTTCGAGCCGTAGACTTTCTAACAAATGAAACTTTGCCCGATAAATTCTAAATTAAAAGTAATTCCGCTATTACTTCGACGGAGAATGTAATCCGATCCTAAGTGGTTTTTGATGAAATTTGGCCCCGCGTGGAATACTGAACGTTGTATGTTTTAGGAGTTGAGGAGCTATCGGCAAAGATAAAGCTTAATGATATCACTAAAATGTCGAAATATACGATTTAGTAAAAAAAAGCGGCCAAGTGCGAGTCGGACTCGCCCATGAAGAGTTCCGTAGCAGCAAGTAACATAATATAAAAGTTCTTTGTAGCTTTGATCAATTTTTTATGACGTATTAAAAAAAAACTACTTACTAGATCTCGTTTAAACCAATTTTCGGTGGAAGTTTGCAAGGTAATGTACATCATATATTTTTTTAGTTCTATCATTCTCTTATTTTAGAAGTTACAGGGGGGGGGACACATTTCAACACTTTGGAAGTGTCTCTCGCGCAAACTGTTCAGTTTAGAAAAATAATATGTTAGTAACCTCAATATCATTTTTGAAGACCTATCCATAGATACCCCACACATATTGGTTTGATGAAATTTTTTTTTGAGTTTCAGTTCTAAGTATGGGGAACCCCCAAAATTTATGTTTTTTTTTCTATTTTTGTGTGAAAATCTTAATTCAGTTCACAGAATACATCTACGTACCAAGTTTCAACAGTGTAGTCTTATAGTTTCGGAAAAAAGTGACTGTGACATACGGACGGACAGACAGACAGACATGAGGAATCTATAAGGGTTCCGTTTTTTTCCATTTGGCTACGGAACCCTAAAAATGGGGAAGAAATCTTATCGGTTTACGAAGGAGCTTGCCGATGGATTCCACGCCATTATCCGTAAAAGGGCTGCACCGAATTGAAAGTAATAAAAAAAACTGCTGGTGACGTAGCCCTTACTCTCTAGTAAATAAAAGTAAGTAATAATTACGTCATCAGACATTTGATTTAACTATTTATTTAGTAAGGTGGTTGCGGAGTTAGAATAGCGCCACTCCAAGTCTTCCCGTGGATGCAAGAGGCGACTGAGGGAGTAAGAGCTTGACTGTTGGGCGATGGGCTTGCAACCTGTCACTATTACACTGGTAAACTTCTTGGCCTGATTGTGTAAAATGTTGTTACAGAATTATTAACGAATCTTTTAAGAGTTGTTGGTATTTCTGTAGCTCTGCCTGCCTCTGGTAATGAAGGCGTGGCGTTACGAATGTATTGAGAAGGAGGATCCTATCATTTTCATAACCAACGTTTCACAAATTTAATGATTCATTTCACAAACATAATTTGACATCCCGCGTTTTTCCCAAAACAGTAAATAATTCTGGATTTATTTCAGGACCATCGTGTTGAACCCTATAGGTTAAAATCCTGAAATACGTGCAGTTTCAGAAAAAATAGCGGGTTGGCAAATGAATAGGTTGCGGAACGATGGATTTGTCAAAGATTTGTCGGCAAAAAGGCAACCATTGAGAAGGACCTTCAAAAATAACTACACTGTTACATAAATAATTGATCTACACTCATGCAAGCTAAGCTAATGATTCAGATATAGAAACAAGATGTCCTAAAACCTATATAATAATATGCGTTAAATTAAAATATCCGCTCTTCTTTAGGTACTCTAAAGAACATGTCTTCATTACCGCCTCAGCTTCTACTTAAGCAAAATTAAAATTCCCTTATAATTAAACTCCAGGCTTTTCGTATAATTAATTCCCATCTCACTGTCTTTGTACATCTCATATATTTAATGGACAACCATTCGAATTAATTAAAATGGTTCTTCATTGTTTTGCTTAGAAAATTAATATTTGTGATACGTTTTGTTTATTTCTTTCTTGACGACGACGTTAACCTAGTTGGTTGTGAACTTGACGAAACTAGCGGTTCTGGGTTCAAATCGGCAATTGGCCAAATAATAATTATTGGATTTAAGAGATATGTTATTTTTTTTAGATGATAGTTGAATATATTAATATACAATACAATACAAATACTCTTTATTGAACACTAAAAAATAAAAAATAAAAACAGAACACGGAACAGTACATTTATAGGTACACAACAGGCGGTCTTACCGCTAAATAGCGATCTCTTCCAGACAACCTTGTAAGAGAAATAACTGAGGACACAAATTCATGGCAGGCGGTGTAAACTAATTCGTTTCGTATTCATTTAGAATAAAATTAATGAAGGGACATTAAAATATTATAAGCGAAACAATTATAAAATTCAATTGGTAGAAGGGCGTTTCTCAAAAAGTTTGTACCTAGTTAAGGACTAAAATTAAGAAATGTTAACTTTTCCGCTGAGTTACGAAAATTAGTCGTACATTTGAATACTACTCTCAACGCCAATTAGCAGTATCTTGAATTCAATAAATGAAGCAGACTCAATCCTAACCCGTTAGTAATATGCTTGCAATTGCTACAGGAGTTTTTGTGTGAGATACTACCATTTGTTTTATAACAGTATAGCTAATTTTCGTAACTCAGCGAAAAAGTTAACGTTTCTTAATCGTTGTCCTTAAATAGGTACAAACTTTCTAAGAAATGCTCAGCAATTGGTGTTCAATGTACATATGTTGTATTTTTAGTAAATGACGTAGAAGGGATAATTTAATTGATGTTAATATTTACACGTTGCGCGGCAGATTATGAATAAATAAAAAAAAACACAGGACATTGTCACACAAATTGACCTGGTCCCAAACTAAGCTCTAGGCTTGTACTATGGGTACTAGACAACGATAAACTTACTTATATAGAGAAATACATACATAAATACATAGAAAACATCCCAGACTCGGGAACAAACATTCGCGCTCATCACACAAATATCTGCACTCACCGGGATTTGAACCCAGGGGGCTTATTATGGCCGTGTTTATCGCGTGACAAAACTTGGATAAAACATCCGTCACTTTCTGACAAGCTCAGTGCGAGAGTGACGCATGCTTTATCTACCACGATAAAGGCGACCATGATACGGGCCCAGGACCGCAAGCTTCAAAGGCAGGGACACTACCACCAAAGCTAACGTAATTATATTCTAAGTAACTAAATAAATACAATACAATACAATCCCGGTAGGTGCAGAGCCTAGAGCTTAGTTCGGGACTTTTTTCAATTTGTGTGTGATTGTCCCCTGTATTTCGTTCTACTAGATAAAACAATTATCACTTTTGACATGTTATAGTTTTACGAGTCAAAGACTTAAAATTGTGACCCATCTTAGGTCCAAAGTCAATCTGACACTACGGCAATAAGGTTGAGCTTCCTCTAAGTTACAAATCAATAGAATAAAATAGAATAGAAAAACGTTTATTCGACAAACACATCAAAGCAAGGGTTACAATTTAATAGAAGAAATACAGTGATATAATAAAACTAGTCTTATCTTCTAACAAGCGGCACTAATAGAATAAAATAAAAAGTGAAAGTTTTAATAAAATGACAAATTTACAATGATGATGATGTGTGCCGAAATGGTCTCCACTCAGCAAAATGGTTGGCATGAGGATGTCAACCTTGCTGGTTTTCAGGGGAGCCAGGCAAGGTCCTTAGAAATGCAAATGACTTGGCATCTCTAAGGACATTGACAACTTCAATCAGATTTTTCGCAGCATAGCGCAGAGACTATTAGTACTAGAAAGCCGCAATTTGGCATGAATATGCATATTAGTCACGCCAACAAAGTGGTAAAATAAAAAGTAAAGTTTTTTTTTTTACCTCCCCTACGCGTAACTTGGGGATGTATTTTTTCCCTCGTCTACCCTATACGAGTAGTGCGGGATGTCGTTGGATAGGTCTTTCAAAAGTATTAGGGTTTTATGAAAACAGTTTTTCGATTTTTTAAGTAATCCGTTTCCGAATTATTAAGCTTTAAAGCGCTAATTTTTGTTAGACTCAAGTGTGCATACAGCCAAAACTACAAACACTAAAAATCAGAAAAAAATCTTCTAACCAATTTTAAAGGAAAACTATCACGACTAAGTAGACATTGGTTCTTGAGATACATGCGAAGTGTTTATACCTACTAAAACCATCTAAGACGGCACCAATTGACTTTAAATAGAAAATTAGTGATCACTTGTTGATTATTATGTTTGTAGTACTTAACGGCTTTGGTCCGACATGCTCTTGCCCGGAATTAAATTTCCCTATACGTAAAACCCTTGGAAAAACACACAGCCTGAGACATGTTTCCAGTTGATGATGTTACCTTTGTCGCTGAAATGCGCGGTGGAGCCAGACTGAGCTGGGCATACAACCTCCACCGCCGAGATCTTCGTTTCGAAAATTGTCTAATGGACTATTTGTTAAGTCCTAACTCCAAAAACAACCTTGTTGATGTCTATTTCTGCATTACAGCTACGGGTTGAGAGTTATATAGATAGCGCTATTAAGTTGTAATTGTTTGTATGTTAAAGATTTTATATTTTTTTATATGATTATAATTTAAGATTTATTTTTCTCGGACAAAGTGAAAAGTAGTGTTTAACTCAAGAATGACACTCGAACTTCATCCACCCTCGGTTTGCTCGGGTGGATAAACATCTCGTGTTATAATGGCTTACTTTAGTACTTTGTTGAACAAACTACCGGTGAAATTACTAGCATAGAGGCATTCCATCTTAGTCCTCAGGGTTGGCCACGCATTTGAGGTCTTAGGATTATAGTCTTGAGAATTCAAATGTCTATAGGTCTCAAATTCCACTTACCATCAGGTGGCCTGAGTGCTCGTGTGCCTTCACTTTAACATAAAAAAAACTACTATTTCACTCAATACCTTGTTCCTATTTGTAACAAGTTATGCGTTGTTTTAGGTTGAGTCCCTATTCACCCCGTTTTAAGGTATCGCATGTCTAGACTAGATAATATTACATTATTTGATTAATACTATCCTAACTCTAATCCGATGCTTACCATAATGCATATAATATCAGTCTGTCTTTAGAAACGGTATTAGAGGATGAAGGCTGAATATCTGTAACCTGTACTTAATCCTAATAAAACCTGGATCAAGTATTTATACTTAGTATTAATACTCGGTACATACGTTATATTATTACGAGTATGTAACGTCAGGGTTGGGCAGGGTTGTATTTGTATTTCAATTACTTGCTTAAAATGTAATTTGTAATTCGTCTTTCAAATACTTATGGCTTCAAAATGAATTGTAACATAAATATATTTAACCTTCATTTAGCGATATTATTAATAGGTGCGTTCTAAAGAAAATAGCGCTTGATAGGTTTCGTAACAAAAATGGCGACCGCTAAATAAGTCGATCTTTAGAGTTGGCAACACTGCACCTGTACGTCAAATTGTCAACTATCAGGTCAACTGTCGTTTCCATTATGTAACGGCTTAATGCTAGTATTTTGTAGTTTTTTTAAGATAAGTATTTGACTTTTTAAATACTTGCGAGGTAATGTTTTGCAATTTGTATTTCAAAAGCAAATCTTTTATTTCGCCCAGCGCCGTGTAAAGTACTAGGTACGCTGGGAAGAAATAAGTTGTAGAGCATTATGCTCCAAGTATATTTCGATGCTTTTATGCAATAGTGCCACAAATCAAAATGAGTCATTGTTGCATTTTAATTCGGAACGCAATTTACTTAAAGTTTAAATCAAATTGTATTTGTTTTTGGTTTGTGACACTATTGCTTAAAAGCAGCGATTTCTTTAACTAAATGAAAACAAACCAATCGATTTATTTTTGTCAAGCTTTGTCGCATCAGTGTGCTGCTTATATGGGCTGATGAACTCTTTGTCACGTTTTTTTCGTTAATGTAAATGAAGGTAAAGATGTAATTCTGAGCCTTTATTTTATTTGCTGGTAAATAGACGTGCGGCGCCGACCACGAATGATACGGGCAAGATGATACGTCTATGCGTTTTAATCTATCTTTGTTACCCCGTACCAAAAGGACCACGCGTCAAAATGGGCCCAGAACCAACAGAGCTGCTTGACAATTTATGTCATTAAATAGGTCAACAGAAAAACGACGCATTTGCGAACTTGAATTTCAAAAGCTACGTTTTCCTGGAAACCGTGCGAAATAAATATTTTTACGATGTTTTATTTAATATTTTGACTACAAAACTGTAGTTTGATAAAGCAAAAAATTCATTGTGAAGGTTTGTAAAAACTTTAACAAAGAAACATGACTTACGTTTACTTCTTTTTTTTACACTAGAATATTTCAAAATACATAATTATGATATTTAGAGTTTATGTTAAATTCACAGCAGTTTATTTATCTCTTGATATTTTGATAAAACAAAGAAGCAATTGTACAAATTATACATTATTTCGCCTGCAATATAAATAATATTCATAACTTCATTTACGCCTATGTATCTTTGAACCTTTACAACTGATATGTACGCCGTTATCGCAGCAAGTTTTCTCGAACGTCAAAGGAAATCAATAATGACAATCTCTATCTAGCGGTAATTGTTGGCAATACAGTTCTGACTTTTTCACTCAGGGTATTACCCTTGTGGCATTAAAATCTCAAAATTGCGTTTTTTGCAATTGCGTCATTATTCTGTTCAATGAGGGCTGTGTACTTATATGAGAATATAGAGTAGCACTTGTAAAATAAACCAAACATATACTTGCAAGTGCTAGTCTCGAATACTCGATAACCCCTTGGATCACATATGGCGTTAAAATCAGTTGCGTTTTTTGAAATTGCGACATTATTCTGTTCAATGAGCGGTGTGTAAGAGTACTTATTAGCTAATCTATGGTAGCACTTGTAAAATACACCATACAAATACCTGCTAGTACTACTCTCAAATATTCCCTGTTCTAACGACTTATTCCAGTAGTTTGCTATTCAAATTGGCAAGTGAATAAATTACAACTTACTCACCTCTCCACTAATTTCTTTGTCCGAGTTCGCGGTGCATGGAATAAGTAAACAACTTCTTAATGAGTGCTCGGGCAATAACATTTTAAATTTAAACTCGGTTGGAGATTATTTTACAGTTTTCGTATTTTCTGAAAGATTAACCACACCCGTGTGGTTGCCGGGTTAGAATAGTGCCACTCCATGTCTTCCCCTGGATGTCGTAAGGGATTAGGGGCTTATTATTAGGCGATGGGCTTGCACCCTGTTACTAATACACTAGTAAACTTCGTAGCCTGATTGTGCAAAATATGGATACAGAATTATAAACAAGTTTTTTTTATTCTTAGTATTTCTGTAGCTCTGCCTACCCCACATAAAGGCGTGATGTTATGTTTGTATGTGTATTAACCTAGATAAAAGATAGATCCCACCAAAATCGTTTTCATGTAAAACAATGTTAAGTTATCAAAGCCTACTGGGTTAAAAATTTACTGCGTTTGACGTATTTTAGTAAAGTTTTTAACTCTGCCGCTGTCTGCTAAATAAGAGTTATAAGAACGTTGAAAAATTGGAAAGACATGAAAGGCAATATCGTTTTTACCGTGTAGAACCTCAGCCCAGATCTCATGCATAACCAAGCTTCTTACTTCACAAACTCTTTAGTGTTGGTAGGACCCTGTGCAGGGTCCGTCCGGATCGCTACCACCATCTTATTCATTAACCTACCAAACAGTACAGGGCTGGGATTCTACACGGTAATAACGATATCATCTTTGACGTGTTCCCGTATTATCATGACTCTTATATCATTTACAATAATGGCGAATGTGACATAAAAGATATTAAAACACTACAAAAGAGATATCGTTATAACGCAGTAGAATAAAATTGAAGCCCTGTTCGCATTGTTTTGTTGCGGTGTGTTGATAAGACAACCGGTGAAATTACTAGCATAGAGACATTCTTAGTCTTCAGGGTTGGCAACGCATTTGAGGTCAGAGAATTGCAGTATTGTGATTCTACTCATGAGAATTCAAATGTCTATGGGTCTCATATTCCACTTACCATCAGGTGGTCTGAGTGCTCGTGTGCCTTCCCTTAGCCATAAAAAAACTACACCTTAGTCAAAATATGTTGCTTGAACAGGAAATGAAATTTCAAGTGAATAAGAGTCAACGTTTGATATTCAATGTAATAAGTACTAAAAGATTTAATTAACCTTAAACACTCGTAATTACGTCGAGCTGTTGAGCAAACTTCTTAATCCGTTAAAGATTGAAGTCTTTCATCGACTTCTAACTTTCATAATAGAAGCAAACCGTAGAGTTATAGGTATAGAAAAGTTGACAACCCGTGTAAGCCCGCCTAAACCTCTAGACGTGCTTTGATTTTATACCAGCCGTAATTAAGTTTGCATGCAAATACCAGAGTTAATAAGGCTTTTTGGATCGTTTTCTTTCGTCGTAGGTGTCAACAGGGTGTCCTAATTGATTTTTTACTTAATTAATTGTCTGTGATACTTTGTGATATTTAGTTAATGTTTATTTTTTACCCCTGTCTAAAGGAGAGGGGTGGTTGTAATAAGTCTGTGTATCTGTGTGTATGTCTATGGCATCGTAACTCTGGTATAGTTTACTCGTCATATTATGTCAGTTTACTAACAAAAAACCGTGTGGTTGCCGGGTTAGAATAGTGCCACTCCATGTCTTCCCGTGGATGTCGTAAGAGGCGACTTAGGGGATAAAGGCTTGTAGAACTGTTAGGCGATGGGCTTGCGACCTGTCACTAATACACTGGTAAACAACTTAACCTCTTGTGCAAAATGTGGTTACAGAACTATCAACAATTATTTTTAACAATTAAGAATATTATTGTAAAATAAGATTATTCTTATTCCATTGTTGTATTTCCATTTATTTAGGGAAAACTAGAGAAGTAAATTAAACTACATTCTCTATTTCAGAAGAGAGTTTAATACTGCCAACTTTGACAGACAATTTTTCCGCCACAGATTCGGCACCCCACAGAATATTCTTATTTTTCAATAATATTTTTATTTTCTTGGTTGTAAGTTCTAGGTTTTTTTTGTTAAAGTTTTGCACGGTTTTCCCCGATCTTTATGTTTATTATAATTTACATAAAAATATATTGATAAATCAGATTTTGTCAAAACTTTGATTCGAGACTCTGTTATAGTTAAATTGAACACTAATCTGCCAATAATATTAGTGGTAGGTTAGTGTTCAATTTAACTATGACAGAGTCTCGGATCGAGTTTTGTACCGTTTTCCCCGATCACTAAACATTGTTCTCATTTTTCGTAGATCATGGACAGAAGTTTATTTTGTAAAAAGACTTTGTTTGGTGGCTTTCCTCTATTTTTACTTGTTTTTTTTTATAAATATATAAGGTTTTTTTTCATTTTGTTCGGCTTCGGCAAGATTTGAACTGTTTGGCTGTAAAACCTCTGTGACAGGCGACGGACGGACAGATGGAGACGCGAGTGATAGCAATAAGGTTCCGTTTAGACCCTTCGGGTGCGGAACCCTAAAAAGAACTAATAGTCCAAGCGGCTATAAAGATTGTAGTACGAGCGCGGCATGACTTTACTCTACTCGATCGTACTAATTAAAAACAAAACTAATTAGAGACAGCAACTGAACTTAACTGTTTACCGGGAACTTTTTAATAACGTTTTTCCTACATTAATGTAGAGTAACGCGGCTTTGTGAGACCCAGGAGCGAAGTTGTAGGTCAGGATCCCGTTGCATAATTTGTATCCTCGTCTAATAATTTAGTTAAAAATTGTATTATTTTACAAATTTATGCTGTTCATTTTAGCTGTCTGTAGCTTATTTAAAACAATTGAAAAATTAAATGTCATAATGTTAAAAACAAAAAAATAATAAGCTTGTACTGTACATGCATACAATTTGAATCAAAAGTAATATATAGTTAAGTAATGAATAAATTAAATTGTAGCGACAAACTTTAACCCTACTTAAATAACCGACTATTTTGGCATATAACATGCTGTATCAATGTGCACTCCACACAGTCACGTTTGCTTAAGTATAATTATGTGAAAAAATATCATTTAACTTCTGTAGGTAAGTTGATTTTGAAATGCACGTATTTTAAAATAGAATAGAATAGAATAGAACGTATTTATTCTACGCAAACAAGGAAAACAATAAAAAAAACCCAAAAAAAGTTTAAAAAAAATCTACGTCCGAATAAGGTCCTTCTCAGCATGCAGCAGCCACTGGCGCTGATTTTCAGAAGGATCCTGACTTAAAAGTAACCAAATATTCTCAAAAAACGGGAAACAGTAACATGTATTATAACAAACACTAGCGACAATTATACATACAGAAGAGGAAAAAATTAAAAAATAAAAACAATACCAACACACACTTAAAAACATTAACAAAGACGAAGGACATTATGTGTGGCAACACTGGCAACACCAGAAAAAGACAACCATTTCCGCTTGGAGCGCTGCAAGCGACGCCAATTAACGACGCTTAATTTCAATGTATGGATTACGCATATTACCACTTTCATATTATTCCAAAAAAATATACGAGTATACACAACATATCTTCACATTCCATATTGCTAACCTGCTCACCCTTTTCAAATATCTAACGACCATCACAGCCAAACAACCAAACCCGGTGCTACAGCACGCCGTATAATTTGTCCGGACAAAATGTCGTTTCCCCTCGGTTAGACTCTTTGAGAACAAGCGTTGAATTACACCAACAATTTCGGCCGTGAAAGGCCCTGAGATAACTTGTGATTTCTAAGCCCCTAGTACCTGAGATGAAATTAAATGATAAGTGTGGGCTGAGCTTGGAATATCAAGAAATGTTTTTGTGTACGAAAAAATACATGATGGCTGGACGTGTTTTGTTAGTGGGATCTCGTGTAATATCGCTAGCACACTACTACTAACTTTGTTCTTATCGGAGATCGAACCCAGGACGCAGAGTAACTACTGGGTTGGGATTTTACATGGTAATACGACACGGTGGCCTAGTTGGGAGTGACCCTGCCTCCGAAACCAGCGGTCCTGGGTTCAAATCCTGGTAAGGGCAGATATTTGTGTGATGAGCGCGAATACTTGTGCCTGATACTTGGATATTTTCTATGTATTTAAGTATGTATTTCTCTATATAAGTATGTTTATCGTTGTCTAGTACCCATAGTACAAGCCTAGAGCTTAGTTTGGGACTAGGTCAATTTGTGTGAGATTGTTCCCTGATAAAAAAAATTAACACCGATATTGACGTTTTTCCGTATAAAAAAAAGATGAAAGTTGTTTATTCAGAAAGTAGGCCGCACTTTTACACGTCAAAATTCAGGCCTCTATTCTACTGCGTTATATTATAACAAAATCGAGTCTTACACAGTCGCCATTATTGTAAATGACATAAGAGTTATCAAAACATTAACGATACGGAGGAAACACGTCAAAGACCAACTAGACGTACAGCGTCGTCATTAGTTTGTTGGTTTGTCTGTACCTACGAATCTATGTATCTAATTTCAGTAAGATTATGATATTTCTCTAAGAATTGGATACCTAACGTTTTAAACCTAGAAGCTTCTTAATTATATTTTTTTAATATTATTATATGTGTGTGCGTTTATTTATTTTTCTAAAATGTATGTTATCCCATACTTAGGTTTAGGTTAGGTTAGAAATATAAGTAATGTCTAAAAATAGTGCTTAGTCCTTATTTTAAAATGCTTTCAAAGTTATTCACTTTGTAATATTGATATATTCGGAATTATTACTCATTTAGCATCCTAATGTCTGCGCCAAATATTCAAACAGCAGAAAGATTAGGTTACTTCAGGTTTAATGTTTACCATTGCCACGTACTATCGCCCAACGATACGGGTATATAGGTACATCTCTAGCGTAAGTACACAATGTGTCCAATTACAACTCGAAGCATCAAATCTACCCGGGTCATACACACTCTTAAAAACAAAAGTTTTCTCTCCTGTGGACAATAGGTAAGCGCTTGTGTGCATATAAGTTATGTTTTTATATGATAGGTCTAAAGCAGTCCTGAAGGTGTTTTTGCGGGAATAGGCTTAGCCAGAAAATTAGCCCTTAAAAACGTTAACTTTCGGTGTGTCCACAGAAAAGACGGTAACCTAAATCTGTGTATGACCCACCCGTAGTCTAAACACTGGAACCGGACATAAAAGTATTCCACAGAATTATTCTACCATTAAGTCTTCATATCAAAAAGCACTTTATTTTCCACTCTTTATCAAGTGTAAGTCCATCAAATTTTATGTTCTATATGACCTAAAATAGTTAACCTTAGCCGTATAATGCGCAGCGACATAACCCATAAAAAGCATTTTTATGAGATGCTTTAGTGTCATAAAAAGAAGGGTTACTAGCTTCTGATACGAGATGTCTCAGTTCCGCACAAAGGTTTTTTTGTTTTGCCTTCTGACCTTTGACTGTCATTCTTATAACGTCAATTATATACACAAGGATATAGTTCCGATAAGAACTGATATAGCAGTAAGGGTATATCATAAGGTGATTGGTAAATACACGTACGGTTTCAAAGTAAGTAAAAAAAAGTTGTTTATTCAGTAAGTAGGCCGCACGGGCACTTTTACTGGTCGAAATTCTACCAGCGCTTCCTAAGAGGAGACCACTGCTAAGAAAATATTCTCATGAATGAAGCTTTTGCTATTCAAAGTCAAAGTCAAAGTCAAGTCAAAGTCAAATTCTTTATTGCATAACTATAGGTACAAAGATAAGATGTTGAGTAATAATGACAAATTCCTAAATCTATAGCCTACCATTATCAATGGTGTACAATATTTTAAAGTCTTAACCTAGATCATTATCAATAAATTTAAACATAACGATTTAATATTTATATTTTTCCTTTATTATTTAAAAAGTCAGATATATTGTAAAACATTTTATTCAATAACCATTCATTAAGGGCTTTTCTAAATCTAGTATCGTCTAGGGATTTGAATATGTCAGGTACATTTATAGCTACCTATTGTGAATTAACTTAATTATGACAATTTACTCTACACAGTAATTTATCTTAGATTTTAGTAACATACGTGTCACGTGACACTATAACGTATTTATGTTGCCTTCAGTCATGCGATAAATATAGTATTCGTTAAAATTGATTTTGACTTTGTTTTTAAAATCATTTTTTAACGATTTTTCAGCTAACTTGCTATTTATCCTTTAAAATATGAACAACAAGTCCTTTTCTAAAAAAGCTGCTAATCTACAACGAAACATTACAAAATTGCGTTTGTAACTTACAAAACTGATTATTTATTTATTTAAACTTATTTGCACAAAACAATAAAGTACAAATGGCGGACTTAATGCCCAATGGCATTCTCTACCAGTCAACCAGTAGGCGAAACAGAAAAAAAAGCCAAGGTCGGTGCTAAGAAAAATAGTGTTTATCCCTTTTCTTGGCAAAAAAAAAAAAAACGTGAGTTCAAACCTCTTCAGAATTTAAAACAGCATAAAAAAATATTAAAAAAAATATATTAAAAAGTGAATGTTATGGTATGTATCTTATAAGATACATCGTCAAGAAAAGGGTTAAAACAGTTACAATACAATATGGATATATAGGATACGGACAAACATACAGACATCTAAAAATATAAATCTTTTCTGAACCTTTTCTAACAAAATAATGTCATCATAAGCTTTGCCCATTCATTTATTTTTGCGACAAGTTTTTTGCGGACACTTTTTTTTTGACTGTTTAATATTTTTCTTTTTAAAATTTTCATTATTCTTTTTTTTGCTGTTTACTTTTATTGCTTGCTTGCTTACTATTTATATAAGTATTCCAAACTCGGTAAATCTTCGTTGTATATATACAGGGGAGATTCTGATTAAGTTATCCTCGTTCAACTCCATCATCAGATGAGGATTGGAGACCTGCCACCTTAAAACTGCATTCAGCTAGCGAGATTTGAACTTAATAGCTACTGACCAGTATATGAAATTCAAAATGCATTATAAACGTGCCATAATTCGCAACAAAAAACGTAACATTTCCTGAACGTTAAACAGGATTTTAAAACAAACGATGCGATTTAAAATAAATGTTTCGGCAGAGAGAATCATGTTATTAACTTTTGCTGAAAATTAATTCCGTATTTGACTTGATAAAAACACCCTTATTTTGTAACATTAAACCAGCATCAAAAAGATTTTCGCAAAATATAAAGAGAATCTTTTGTTTATTTTTAATTTACAAAAATAATTAAAATTTATTTGTTTGAAGCTTGTTAACTTTCTTATATTCAAAGTTGGTAGGCACAACCAATTAGAAAAGCTTTATAATTCTTCCTTCGAGAATCCTTGAGGCCAAGTTTTTATAATCAACATTATTTTATAATTTGTGTCAACTTTGACATTTAAAGGTCCCGTAACCACATTGAATAAAGGAAACTGCTCCGGACCACGATCTTCTAATGTTAAGATGGCCCGAGCGTCCAGTGGCGCCCTCTTTAGTTTTATTGTGACTTTTAATAAAGTAAATTATTCCGCTCCTCTATGAGAGGAGTGGTTTTTTGTTATACAAATGAATACACAATTTTAAGAGTATACTACGTGATTTTGGGGTCATGATCCGGAATGGCCAAAAGTGAATAAGTTGGTCATACTGAACAACCCTTCCGATGGGAGCAACCACGAAATCGCCAAAAAAAAACCAGCTGTTCCATACATTGACTCTCAATTAATTCACCGTTAATGTATGGAACAGATGTTTTTTTTGGCGATTTCGTGGTTGGTCCCATCGGAAAGGTTGTTCAGTATGACCAACTTATTCACTTTTGGCCATTCCGGATCATGACCCCAAAATCACCCAGTATATACGACATCACTTAACCATAATTGAATTATTTAACTTTGTCATACATGCGTATAAATTGTGTATTCGTTTGTGCAACAGAAAACCGCTCTTCGATCTTAAGATAACAGTTTAAGTTTGTTAGAAAAAACAATAGTAGTAATGAGGGCGTGAAGCAAAAAAATACCATACAAAATACGAAAACGTTTTTCTTCGCTTAAATTTTGTCCGATTTTTGAATATGTTGTAGATATTATGAAAAACTAGGTCTGCACGATTTTTTTACAAATTACATATTGAAAAACCAAGAACTCTAAAAAGCCTTGTTTATAATTCTGTAACCACATTTTGCACAAACAGGCTTAAGATGTAAGATAAGTGCTGGTAGTGTATTAGTCACGAGTTGCACGCCTCTCGCCAAACTACAAGGCTTTATTTTCTAAATTACTACAAATTAAAATGTTAAATTTAATTAATTATTTTATTCGATTGTATTAATAATAACTTAAAAACTAAAATTAGATAATATAAATAAATATGAGTATGAGTAAAAGTACCTGAATAAGTACCAGTAGAAAAAAAATATACAATATTGAGTATTGATACCACTATAAGCTTAAAGCTTAGTTTGGGACTTGTTTAATTTGTTGAGTTCGTGTGAGAGGAAGTTCTTTTAATATCTTGTAGTCCGATTACTAAAACAGAGGAGGGAAATGCATAAAACAAATAAGTGGGACTTTAAAACTATACAGCAGTTAACCTAGTTGGTAGTGCCAACAAAACTAAAGCAGTCCCGGGTTCAATTCCCGGTTAAGGCAATTTGTGTGAGCGCGTTTTGGGCATTTTATAATTTGTTATGTAAGTTTATCGTTGTCTAATACACAGAGTGGTGGTAGGACCCCGTGCACCATCTTATCCATTAACCACCCGCCAAGCAACAGTGTTCGCATTGTTGTGTTCCGGTGTGGGGATAAGACAACCGGTGAAATTACTAGCATAGAGGCATTCCATTTTAGTCCTTAGGGTTGGCGACGCATTTGAGGTCTTAGGATTAGTCTTGAGAATTCAAATTTCTATGGGTCTCAGATTCCACTTACCATCACGTGGCCTGAGTACTCGTGTGCCTTCTCCTAAACATAAAAAAAAACATAATACAAGCCTAGAGCTTAGTTTGGGACTAGGTCAATTTGTGTGAGATTATTCTCTGATATTTCTTTTCATTTACACCTTGTCTACCAAAAAAATATCTTATTATTACGTTTATTGTTTATCTCACATATTGAATAAGCTATCTTGCTGTTCTTTGCTTAGTCATCACCTGCATCACCTGAGTTGGCTCATGGCGAATGCCAAGTTCATGGTGTTCCAATTTCAAGCCTTTCGAATAACAGATGTTGGTTCAATGTTAACTTGCAATGTTTGAGCTCAACACACAAACAAATATACGTCGACGCTGTTAGCATAGTTGGTAGAGACCAGAATTTATCGTTATCTAGTAATTGAAATATAAGCCTAGAGCTTAGTTTTAGACTGCCCTTACGCGTAAAAATACACGGTGATGTTTAGTGATCGTTATCAACGTCCTATAATGGTAGCAAAGTATGGTTGACAAAAAAAACAAATAACGAAGTATATTAAACATTATATATTTTACAAATTATGAGATTTATATACATATTTATAACAACAAATCCAAATTATAGTGAATAAATTACTAAAATTTGTTCAACAGATTTGGCTGTCAGTCGTTCACGTCGATTGAAAAAAAAACATTTTAAATAGCTAAATGACCTTTCTACGTTAACAGAAGTCACAGGAAGGAAATTTAAGTCTTTAAAATATTGCACACTATTTTTATTCACACCTTCCGGCATATCCACCTCTTTACCTTCAATCAGCTGCTGCACAACGCTTACCAGTACTGTAACCCGGGTTTTTCTTTAGGACATATTTTAGTTTAAAATAAACTTCCTTGCCCTTGGGATTTAATCTCAACTTTGCCATTTGTTTTATCATTTCCGAGATATTTTTTAATGAACTTTTCAGTTCTAGATTTGGATCCTCCAGCAATTGAATTGACTTGGCGATAATATCGAAGTTTGTGTCAACGAACAATAAATCTGATTTTAAATTGCGATCACGGAAAATTTTCTTGGCGTCGACAATTGTTCTTGCTTCACGTGAATCTAACGCATTGATCACAGTCTTGATTTCATTAAAATATTTCTTGTAATATGTAGCAGCATTTAACCATGTTCCCCATCTGGTTATCAGTGGTCGTGGAGGAAGAGGAATGTTTGGATACATCATTCGGATTTTTTTCGTTCTAGATGGAGCTTTACGGAAAACTTTTTTTACGCAGTCTATTAATTTGTTGATTTTAGGGTAAAGACTTCTCACTTTTTCTGCGACGCGATTCAGTCCGTGTGCGAAGCATGTTACATGTGTTAAATTTGGATATTCCTGTGTAAGACATTTACCCGCCTTGAGCATGTATGATCCAGCATCAGTTACAAAAAACAGTAATTTTGTCTAAGTTCTCATTCATTATATTGATGGCCCCAAAGATCTTTAAGCGTTTCGTTTACTAGCCTGGCTGTAGTTAAATAATTGGTTTCTTCCAGAACCTTTGATGCAAACAAATACATTTTTGTGCTTGTTCCATCCAATGACTGGATCAAAACGTTTGCCACTTTTTTCCCACATGAATCGGTTGTTTCATCAACGCTAAGGCAAATCGTTTTATTTTGTAGTTCCTGCCTGATTTGGTCCTTTTTTTTGCTCGTAAATTTTAGGAAGATATTTCAGCCTTATATTAGATTTACTGGGTAAATTGACGCTATTTCCATATTTATTGTTTAAAATATTTTCCATAAAATTTCGAAATTTCGGGTTGTTTAGTTTTGACCACGATATGTTACAATGAATCATAAATTCAGTCAAATCATTGTTAAACTGTTTTTGTCCATCTTTCATTTTGTGTTTTTGGTGAGAATCAGTTTTCATATGCCGGTTCAATTTAGATAAAGAGGGATGAAATGTCGAATCACACAATTTACAAAATAACTTACTGTTTTTGATATTGATATTACAAACAGTACATCGCGTGGCTTTATACGTCGTAATTAAATACGGGTATTGTGTCAAATCCATGCTGTCAATGTAAATACTGTGATCATACGTGCACTTTATGAGGACTCCATTAAAATACTTGAATATCCACTCCAGATACGATATGCATTAGTTTATTTAGATAAACACGTCGCGTAGTGTAATTAGATTTTCAACTACAGTTATATTTTGATGACATTTTATGTCATTTGACGTACACTGTTTTAAAAATATATTAGGGCGGAAAAGGTTTTGTACCGTAAGGATTTATATCTAATCTTTAGAAGGTAAGTATTTATTTTATGGTTAAGATCAAAAGTAAACAATCAAATGTGTTTGTTTTTTCTGCCAACCATACCATTTGCTACCAAAAGTGGACGTTGATAACGATCACTGGTGATGTTATATACTCACCATACTGCAAACAGGGTGATTGAAAGTGGGTATTTAAATATAACATCAGGGGAATAAAATTCAATTACCTTTGCTTTTTTTTTGTTTGAAATTGGTACCGTTTAGGAGTTCCGGTGCCATCAGTGATCTTCATCATCAGTTCCGCTTCACCAAATGATACCTTTTGAATGCAAATGCTGGATTTGTGACTGAAAATACTAAAATCGCTATGTATTCTTATAATAAGAATAATAATAAATTTATTTGAACTTAACACATGGTTACAAAGACAGGCATTATCCGGTGATATAAAACTAGGCTGAGCCTGAATTTTGAGATCCACGGAGTAAGTTTACAAACTGCCCAGAGAGACCACAGTAGGCAGTGACATAAGATTTTTTGATATTTGAGTTCCCTCAATTTCTAAAAGATCCCATAATCACATCAGAAATATATTCACATCAGGAAAAACGGTCCACAATTGACAGAGAAATGGATGAAAAAACATAATAAAACACATACAGTGGAACATAGAACCTCCTCCTTTTTGAAGTCGGTTAAAAAACGAGTCTATACGCGCTGAAATATCGCCAATCCGTTGCCGTTCTTAGGGTGGCAGACCGCTTATTAAGCTGACTGTACACGCTTGCAAGTGTAAAGCTAAAGTAGGAAACCTCACGGAGCCCCGTTGTATTTAAATTACTAATTTATTTAATAGTGCCACTCCATGTCTCCCCGTGGATGTCGTAAGAGGCGACTAAGGGAATAAGGGTTTGTAGTACTGTTAGGCGATGGGCTTGCAAGCTGTCACTGATACACTGGTAAACATCTTAGCCTGATTGTGCAAAATGTGCTTACAGAATTATCAACAAGGCTTTTTAGAGTTGTTGGTATTTCTGTAGCTCTGCCTACCCCACTCTGGGAATGAAGGCGTGATGTTATGTATGTAATTTATTTCGTGTATTTTTAGAAATGCTTAAAAATTTAAAATTGTTTATAATTTCATTTCATAGCCTTTATAAAGTAGGTATAATATGTATTATCGCTGTCTAGTACTTACCTTTACAATCCAAGAGCTTAGTTTGGAGCCAATCTATAGGTTGTATAGGTAACGGCGACACGTTGGCCTAGTTGGGAGTGACCCTGCCTCCGAAGCCAGCCGTCTTGGGCTCAAATCCCGGTAAGGGAAGATATTTGTGTGATGAGCGCGAATATTACTCAAGTATGTATTTCTCTATATAAGTATGTTTATCGTTGTCTAGTACTCATAGTACAAGCCTAGATCTTAGTTTAGGACTAGGTCAATTTGTGAAAGATTGTCCCCTGATATTTATTTATCTACTAAAGTAAGATGAGTAATAAGTCAGCTTATGAACTCACAATTAAATAACTTTGACTGTTGGTTTTAGAGACATCCTGTATGTAGATTGAATAAAAACGTAATAAATAAAACTATTGCTCTGTTGATTAATAATACCTCCTAGCCAATAAAATCGAATTCATTTGTCCGCCGAAAACAATCAATTTGTCAATATCCAATGCCCCAATAAATAACTACCAGTTTCTAGAATGATAAATGCCATTGTTTTTGACTAACGACCGAAAATCTAGGAAATAAATAAGAAATTTGTAATTTTACAGCGAAGGGGATGATCTAGAAGCGTCATTTGTCAGGTTGGAACCTTGGGGGGATAAGACAAGCGTAATTTGTACGACTTTGAATACAAAATGGATTTGGCTGGGCATTTCGTTCGTATGCGGTTAGTCAGTGTTAGAAATAAAAAAATATAAGCGCTATTTATTAGTCATGTTCAAACACCGGATTGACAGGGGCAACAATGTTACAGTGCTAGTAGTTCATTAAATATCGACATCGATAAAAATCAAATTTTAATCATAATTTTTTTTTTTTTTAAAGAAATAAATTTTATTGAACACGGCATTACAGTTGCTCACCAATGCACCATGCAATTAAATTATTGAACAGCGAGACAAAATCAAAAAACACAAAATCTTACAAAACCTTAACAGAACAAGTATATAGGTACGACAATCCTTACGCTATAACACTCGATCTTCTGGCATCCATCAACTCGCAAAACCTCAAACACTCACGACGTACAGCTGTCCATCGTCCAGCAAACAAGTCACACTCTGGTGCCGATGCCAGGAGAGCATTAAGCCATATTATCATAACTAAGTCAAGTTTGAATACTTACCTTTTAATAATGCGCAAACCTTATCGCATCTATAAACAACCAGTATCTGGCACTGACTGGACTCGACGTCACTTTTGACAGCCATTAAAATTACATTGAACAACAATTAATTCAGTACAACAATCTTCTTTAGCATTCCGACGAATTGAGAACCTTTTTTTTTAAGTCGGTTAAAAATCCATTTATGAAAAAATATCGTATCTTCATGGAGAGCTGATCATTCAGATATAGAAGATAAAGGCACGACTACGACTAACTTTTGCAAGAAGTGTAAATTCCATAGGTATGTCATGAAAAAAGGGTATATTTGACTAATGTCTATATTGAAAAATGACGAGGTATAATAATGCCGATTTTCCAAACATAAAAAAGTCGAGTAATAATAACGACGAAGTAAAACAATGACGAACTGTAATAATGTCGAAATGGAATTAAGACGAGGGGGGATTGGTGGAACAGGGGCTAGGTAGGTTTAGGTTATGTTAGTTTTGCAGCAGGCCCGGAGGGCCAAACCACCCAGAAATAGGAGCTCCGCGTGAGCAGGGCTCCGTCGACACTGTCTAATCGATTTGAAATAAGAGCGTCGACGGAGCTCAGCTACCGTGGAGCTCCTACTACCCACTGTCGTCATTTTTATACATCGACAAAAATAATTCTAGTCGTTGTAAATTTTCGACATTATATAAGATGTCGACATTTTTATACCTAGTCATTTTTCAATATTGACATTAGTCGCCTAACTCGAAAAAAGTTGTCGATAAACTAGTCGATATTTAATGAATCACTAGCTCTGGTACATTTTTGCCCTCTTTGATCCGGTGTTTGGTCATGTTTATCAATGAGGATAAACGTGGATAAAACATTTATCACTTTCTGACCAGTATGTAAGTGCGAGAGTGATGCTTTATCCATCGCGATAAAGGCGGCCATAATACAGGCCCAGGAAACGATGTTACAGTAGATGCCTAGTTCCGAACTGGGGGGGTTATCATGTTATAACAATGATATATAACTGTCATAGCTCTATCCTCTTCTCTGAGCGTAAACAGAACTGCATTGTTATGTCATGATACCCTCCCTGGACGTAGTTCTGCAAATGGGAACCAACCCACAGTGATTTGATAATACTTGTGATGATCGAAAACTGATGTTATACATTTTATTGCTAATTAATTGTGGGTTGGTTTCTGTATGCAGAACTACGTCCGACTAAGCTCTAGACTTGTACTATGACACTGGCTACATTTTATCCCAGGAAATAAAACAGTTCCCGTGAAAATAGCGATAAACGACTTTTAGGTTAACGGAGTCACGGAAAAAGCTAGTAGATTGCTTTTTAATATAATTATAAAATAGATACATACATAAATAACATCACGCCTTCATTCCCAGACCGGGGTAGGCAAAATTATAGAAATACCAACAACTGTAAAAAGACTTGTTGATAAAAGAGATTTACTTGTGTATTAGTGACAGGTTGCAAGTCCATCGCTTAACAGTACTACAAGCCTTTATTCCCTTAGTCGCCTCTTACGACATCCACGGATAAAGATGGAGTGGCATTCTAACCCGGTAACCACACAAGGAGATTAAATAGATAGAAGGGAATAAGGGCTTAATTGTACTACTGCTAGGCGATGGGCTTGCAACCTGTCACTAATACACTAGTAAACTTCTTGGCTTGATTGTGCAAAATGTAGTAACAGAATTATCAACAAGTCATTTTCGAATTGTTGGTATTTCTGTAGCTCTGCCTACCCCACTCTGGGAATGAAGGCGTGATGTTATGAATGTGTATGTATAAAATAGATAAAACCCTCCGATAAAATGACAACCCCTTCTTTCAGGGTTGATATCTCTTAAATAACGGCCCAACTGGTTTTGGAACCTGGCTAGGAACCATCCTAATCAAAAATATCTGTAACTTCAGACAGACACGCAACAGATACACTATGTTAAACGTATATCACCCCAATTTTTGCGACGGGGTTTGAACATGGCACGCCTAAAACCATAATTACCTTTGATATGATGTCGTATTATTTTCATACAGTTTCCGTAAACTTTGTTTTGTACTCATGTCTACTCGTTGCCTCTTTTTGCTTTCTTATCCTCAACCACCCAAAGGTTAGCTGGAAGAGATCCCTTAAAGAGACAAGTTTACCTTTGTACGTTCCTATTCTGTGAATATTGTATTTGAGTTCTGTTTTTAGTACAATAAAGTGTTTACATACAAACATACATTTTTACAGCGGACGCCATTACTGTCAAGTAAATAAGAGCTGTTAAAGCGTTGACAGCAGGATAACATGTCAAAGCAATAAGGTTTTTCCCGTGTAGAATCTCACCCTGTATAAAGACTTACACGCTGTCGTGATACCAAAGAAGGCGGTTAACTGCATAGTAATGGTATAAGCATTTTAAATTTACTGTCGTTACTAATAGAGTATAGAATTCTTCGACTACTGAATTCCAGTTAACCGCGTTTTTTGGTATGGCAGCACAATACCTTTTCTGTACTCTACAGCATGATTTTATTTAAAACTAATTCCCGAAAGTTTCTTGCCGCTCCCAAAACTAATCGTTTCATTTCAATATTATTCCGATGTTATGTTTATGTTTAGTGCGCCGTTCATTATTATCGCTAAAAGGGTAGTGGTGTTTTAGGGATTCATTGTTAAAGTTTGTTTATTGCTCTTCAGGAATTTTGAGAGGTCTGAATTTAATAGTGTTCCATTTTATTATTACAGGGTACCCTCTCGTTACTTTACTACTCTCATACTGCTCTCAAGAGAAATGGGAGTGCTTAAGTATGTCTTAGAGTTAACCAGGACCATAATCGACTTCTAATACTGACCAGTTTACACCAGAGACCACAACCACAGAACTATGTCAAAGTGACTTTATCAATCAAATTGAAAGTGACCTTAGGCTTTTATTTATACGATCACTTAGGAATAGTTTCAGAGTAGTGTTAAAGGGTTCTTAGGTCTTGTCCAAGGTAGGTCTTGGCAAAGTGGCTTTTAGTGATAGTTTTCAGGGTGGCAACATATTTGTAGTCTTAGAATTGCAGTCTTGATATTGTAGATTCCAGATCTCACTTAACGTCAGGTGACCTGATCATTTACCTTCTCCATGTGATTAAGTCACGTAGAATGTAAAATGGTTGACTGTTCATACAAATAAAACTAATACCTAAAAGACCATAGCCGAAAACTCTAAACTTCCTTAAAGCTAAAGAAAACACGTCCAAATCAGGTCATCCATTTAAGAGCAATAATGCAACAGACGGATACACACTTTCACACGTCAGACTAGTAACACCCCTTTGTTAGTTTGCGTCAAGGCCTTGACGCAACCTTGCAAGGTTTTAAAACAAATGCAACAAAATCTTCGTCAAACTTGCACACAATGTTAACTTAAACAACTAACTAATAATCTCTAAGCACTGAGTCGACAGTTCTGAGTTGTTTTTAACTCTCACGTTTGTTTATCGGAGAACTTTCTCTATTAATAATACCTAGCTTTTGCCCCGGTTCCGCGCGATTTAGGACAGCGCCGTGTTTACACAAAGGAAACACCCTGGTTATATATTGATGCGAAAGTTTGGATGTTACTCCATCCGTGAAGGCGCTGTTAGCTCTATGTTCTGTTTTGTTTTTAAAGCGCTCTGTTGTTGCTAAATATATTATTATTGTCTTTTCAAACATTAGATATCTAATGTAAGGGGTGTTTTAAATATTTTTCACGTCTCTCGCTCTAAAATCTATATATATAAAAATCAATTGCTGTTCGTTTGTCTCGCTAAAACTCGAGAACGGCTAGGACAATTTGGCTGATTTTGGTTTTAAAATGTTTGTCATAGTCCAGGGAAAGTTTAAAAGGTGCGAAAATAATTAAAAATCAGAAATCACCGGGAAAGTCAGAAATTTGCAGCAAGGCGAAGCCGCTGGCGGGCCGCTAGTACTCGTATAAAAATGAATCCCTCTTTCTCCTGGTCACGGCATCAGGCACGAACGGCTTGACTGATTTCGCTAATTCTTTTTTGTTGTGTTCGTTATCGTCAGAAGAAGGTTCTCATGAAAGTAAAAAAATGTAAAATCCACCGGGAAAGTCAAAAAATTGCAGCTGCACTCATAAAAGCCATGTGTAGGCGGACTATAGTGATGCATTTGCACCGCGGTATTTCGCAGTGATTTCACCGATGCCTAGTGAGTAGGGTAAATCAAGCAGAAAAGAGCGTCGGTGGCCAGGCTAAGGGGGTCCACTCGTGATCGTAAGGTACCGAGTTCAAATACCCGCGGTCAACATGTAGCAATGTTTTTTTTTAAATTGAGTACATCACTCTTAAGGTGAAGGAAAAACATCATGAAGAAACCTGCATAAAATCAAAATTGTACATCATAGGCCTTTTTTACACGTCGGTCATATGAAGTGAAGTCATTTTTTCAATCATACTTAAAAGTAAGTTATTTTACAAGTCCTTAATAAAGTAATAAATAATAATTATTAAAGCTAGATGACATAGAATCATTACAAATGTAAGGCTTATAACATAAAACTAAAAATAATGAGTCTAGGAGAACAACACAACGAGGTCTCTACGTCAAAAGCAATAACTTATTTAACCAAGCATATTCGAGCAGCCCTGCTGAGTGTGTAAGAACGTAACTGCACCAAAGATCCTGCGTCGAAATGTATCCTGCGATCCTGCGTCTGAAAGGAAAAAAAAATCTAAGATAACCCTCTGCGATTGACGTGACGTCTATCAGACACCGCCAAAAGTTCAAGTTAATGTTTTTTTTTTATTTAGAAGCCCATATACATGCTTATTATAAATTCCACATGAAAATTAAATAATCATGCTATACACTTAATAAACAATACTTATCATTAACCTAATAGTATTTTTTCTATGTTTAATCAAAAATAACGTCTGACAGACTCCACCTCAGTAGAATGTTCCTAAAAAAGTCACCACAGTTGCAGAGGGGTAAAAAGCCAGATATCTTCAATTAACCATCATCCCTCTGCGAAGATTTACCTTATTCTTAGGGTGGTGAACGCATTTGCCCTTTTACAGTATTAGGGATTAATAAACTGGCTAAAATGTCCTTTTGAAAATAAGAAGATAGTAAACTGTTATGTCTGACGTATTTTTAAATCGACATCTCGGTCAAGATGAGTTTATAAATAGGGCTTTCAATAAACTGATCTTGGGACTACAGTCTCAAGATCAAGGTGAAGTCATTTAACCTCGTGAGGCCCACGTCAAATTTTACTAGTTCAAAAAAGAACCTTGTGTAAGTCAACTAAAGTTTAAAGTCACTTTGACAAATGTCCTAAATTTAGGCCGTTGGGCCTTACGAGGTTAAAAGTGTAACTTTTGGGACGTTTTTTTAGGGAAAGAGAAGGCAAACGAGCACACAAGCCACCAAATGGTAAGTGGGATCTGTGACCCATACACATTTGGATTCTCAATGGTATAATCTAAAGATTATACACATACATACATAACATTACGCCTTCATTCCTAAAGTGGGGTAACTTGTTAACAATTCTGTAACCACATTTTGTACAATCAGGCCAAAAAGTTTACTAGTGTAGTAACAGGTTCCAAGTACATCGCCTATATAAAAGTACTACAAGCCCTTATTCTAAAGATTTAAATAATACCGCAAATACGTTGCCAACCCTAAGGACTAATATAGAATGCGACGACGTGACGTACGCAAACACTAAAACATATACACACATACATGATTAATGTTAAGGTAGTTCTAAGATGGTGGCATTTATTACACGATAGATGAGGCTAGTTAGTTTTCAAACAAATAAATTATTAATTAAAAGTAAGTTACGTTATAGGGACTATAGTTTCTTTTTGTATTAGTACTAGCCCAAATAAAGTAGTTGATGATGATGATGATGATGGGTGGGGACGGCCGGCCGGAGCAGGCGGGCGGTCGACCAGTCTCCCGGTCATTCCGCCCTGTTCCCCTTGGTTGAGCCGTAGGATACTGGCCCGGCGACGCTCCCATCCAGCATGGATCCCATCTTCCGGTTTTCCTACAGAACAGAAGTGCGTCCTGTAGGTTGATGCTTTTAAGTGCTTGTCCTCTCCGAATGTGTGGTATCTCAGTGACGAGTACATGACGCACTCGGCTAGGACATGTAGGCTTGTTTCCTCTTTGCCGCAATGTGGGCATTGAGGATCCTGTTTAATGCCCATTACCGTCAGATGTCTGTTGAGCGGGCAGGGCCCAGTCAGCACACCAGTTAGTATGCTAAGATTGTACTTACCAAGATTTAGGAGGTAAATAATATAGTTACAAATAGTTCAATAATTTTGGAAGTCTACAGCCTCAACGGTAGTAAGTTCAGCGGTTGTCTTATCCCCTCACTAGAACACTTCAATATGGAGATAAGATAAGGGATAAGATGGTGGTAGCGATCCGGAGGAACCTTGAGATCACCACCACTATCACCACGTCTTGTAAAAAATTGCAAATGTCCACGTGCCATAGATCCCAATTTTACGTCAGGTAGCTTGTGAGGTCGGTTGCCTAAACTGCGTCATAAAAAGCAATTAATCAGGTTAATTTGAATATTAATTAGCGACCGTGATACTTGATAATAATTCCATATTATAATAACGAAATACCAGCAACACCCTATGTAGTGTTTAATGATACACCATAATGATGGGAACAAGTATATTTATTGGTCTTCTTATTATTAGGTTACAGCGTGTGCTCCGTTAAGCTCGTAGCTGGGAAAGAAGGGCGAGTCCACCCAAGTGTCAGTAGACATTAGTTTTCCACAGATTATATAAAATGCGTTAACATGCACAGATATTACATCTATCCCTTTATTTTTAAAATTTCATACATTCTCTTCCCCTCTTATTTTTAAGATTTACTTTTTACATAATGCAATAAGTGTGAAATTTTACCTTGATACAGTTGAAAAAAAAAAAAATACAAACCTTAAGTCAACCTGACTATAGGTACTTATTCCCTACTAACTTAACTATACTAACAAGTACATAAATTTTAAATATAAGAACCTGTGAACCTACACACTCACCCAGGAAGCATAGCGCTGAAAGACTACCAATCACCCAGGTCGAACATGATAAGAAGTCCTAGTGTACCTAACACTATTATTATCAATAATATCATATGACCTAAATCCATTATCCTTAACTATTTGACCTTGTCGCCACTTATTACTATTACAATCTTTTTTAAACCATATTTTCTGGCCTACAGTAAATTTATCTTTACTTTTGGTATTGTCATTATAATTAGTTACATTTCTATTAATAGTCTTATGAAACTCACTTGGTATATTAATATTAAGTCTTGGCCTTAAATATCTGGAAGTGACAGGTAATTTAGTTTTGAGCTTTCTGTTCATTAACAATTCTGCTGGTGAGAAATTAGTGCCACAAACAGGAGAAGATCGGTATTGTAACAATGCTACTTTGAAATCAGTGTTGTCTTCTTGGCATTTCACAAGCATTTTTTTAGCTATTTGTACAGCCCTCTCTGCCATGCCATTGGATTGTGGGTACCTTGGGCTCGCATAAGTAAACTTAAATCCCCATTCATTAGCAAAATTCTTACATTCTCGTGAGTCAAAGGGAACATGGTCCGAGACAATCTCACTTGGTACACCAAATATACAAAAAATGTCACTAAGACTATTTATAATAGTCTTGGCACTCTTATTACAAATTAATTTTATATCAAGCCACTTAGAAAAGTAATCATATATCACAAGATAGCTTTTATTTTTATAATCCATTATGTCTGTTCCTAGTTTTGAGAAAGGTAACTCAGGGATGTTATGACATAACAATGGTTCTTTGGTGTTGTTATTCTGATAAGTTTGACACACATAACACTGTCTTACAAAATTATCTAGGTGTTCATCTATTTTAGGCCAGTAATACAAACTTCTAGCTAGGTTTTTCATTTTAGTCATACCAAGATGACCTTCATGTATTTTTCTCATTATATCTATTCGCAATGTTTTTGGTATTATTAATCTATGTTTCATAAATAACAAATTTTCATCAAAGGTTATATCGCCTCTGAATTTATAATAATAATGTAAGTTATCTGGGATATATCTTTTCCCTGGCCATCCATTTTGAGTAAATTCTATTAGAGTTGATAGCTCAGTGTCATTAGTTGTTTCTGAAATTAATTTATTTTTAAACTCATCTGTGCACTGCAAGTTATTCGCTAACCCTACACAGTGAATGACATCATACATATATGATTCGTCAGTGTCATTTGTAGTTATGAATGCACGTGACAGAAGGTCTGCAATGTACATTAATTTACCCTTCAAGTACTGAAAGTCAATGTCATACTTAAGCAATTTTAATTTAAGTCTTTGAAGCCTGGGCGAAGGAACCTCATGTATGTGTTTTTTAAGTAAGGATTCCAATGGCTTGTGATCATTAAGAACAGTGCACTTTTGCCCATAAATATAGTAATGGAATTTTCTAGTGGCCCAAACAATACTTAATAATTCCTTCTCAATCTGTGAGAAATTTCTCTCAGAAGCTGTCAAACTCCTTGACGCGAAACAAACGGGTTTCCCGTTCTGTAATAGACAACAGCCAAGGCCATTTTTTGAAGAATCACTCTGTATAACCACAGGTTGATTCGCGTCAAAGTTTTGTAGAACAGGTGCCTCAGTAACATTCAGTTTTATTTCATTAAATGAGCTTTCATGCACATTTGTCCATAACCAATCCACATTTTTCTTAAGAAGTAATTGGAGCGGTGATGCAATTTTAGCTAAATTGGGAACAAATTTCCTAAGGTAGTTTATCATACCGAGAAACACTTGTAGTTCCTTTTTATTACTAGGACTTTTAATGCTGTTAATTGCTTTTATTCTTTCTGGATCAATTTTCATACCATCATGTGAAAATATATGACCAAAATATCTGACTTCAGTTACTTTGAATTGAAATTTATTTTTATTAAACCGAACATTATGTGTTTTAGCTCGCTCAAAAACTTTTGTTAAAATTGCGTCATGCTCCAATTCACTATCAGCGCATATAAGTAAATCATCACAGTAAATGATCACTCCAGGGATGTCTCCGAAGGCCCTTTCATTGTATTTTTGAAAGATTTCTGGCGCTACTGATAGACCAAAGGGGAGCCTGTTAAATTTGTAGCAACCAAAAGGACTGTTGAATGTACATAGATCACTTGAGTTTTCATCTAATTTTATGTTATAGAATCCCTCGGAAAGATCAAGCACCGAGAAGATTTTCTTATTTGACAATCTGGGAACAATTTCTTCTAGAGTCGGTATTAAATAATATTCTCTAAGTAACACACTATTGAGATCCTTAGGGTCTAGACAAATCCTTAAGGATTTATCTTTCTTTTCAATTATTACAAGATTACTTACAAAATTCTTAGGATGTTCGACCCTGGTGATTATTTGTCTTTCTTCCAACGACTTCAGCTTCTCCGCTAACCGGGGTTTGATTGCGTTAGGCACCCGACGCGGTGGCCGCACCACAGGCTCTGCATCCGGGCGAGTGTGCAGCACCAGAGGTTCTTTAAATTCGCCCACACCCTGAAATAGTTCAAAATACTTTTTTAAAATTTGGTTTTTATTATCTTCAGCACTGTTTATTGTGTGAATATTTTTAATTAATTTCAGCTCCATTAAGGAACCAAGACCTAAAATGGCTTTCACATTTTGTTTTACTATTATGAACTCAGTTACATATTGGACATCATTACGTGTCAGTAGTAAGTCCATTTTTCCTTCAGGAATTATACGAGTCCCACCAAATACTTCTAAAGCTATTGTTGTCTCAGACATTTTAAAATTATTTTCATCATTGACAACCTTTTTAAGATCTTTAAGTGACAGCACATTTACTTGGGCCCCTGTATCACACTTAAACTTGATGCTACACTTGTTGTTGACTTGAATAGACTCTATCCACTCTTGTGTGCATTCATTAATAGTGTGACACGCCCTGACTAGTCAGATGGATTCTTCCTCAACACATTCAATTTGATTAACAAATTTGCACCCTACTTTGAAATGATTATACCTATTACAATTTTCACATCGTTGGCCATAGGCGGGGCACGACCGAGGGCCATGCTCAGTACTACACTTTTTACATTTGTATAACTTGTTTTTCGATGTGTGTGCATGTTGCTGAGGATACTTAGCTTTAATAGATGAGTTTGCAAGCGAAGACTTGTGCTGCACTGATGACTGCCCCCGTACCGCATCAACTTCTGCAGCAACAGGCTGCTTCGCCAGCACCCGGGCATGTTCTCTCGACAGCTCCGCCGATCTGCAAACCTCCACCGCTTTATCCAAACTCAGGTCTTTTATTTCTAATAGTTTCTGTTGTACCCGCTGTTCACTGATGCCGACTACAATTCTGTCTCTGAGCATTCTGTCTAGGTGAGCCTCAAAATTGCAGTTCTTCGCGATTTTTCTCAGCTCTGTGTAATAACAGTCGAAGCTTTCACCTTCTTCTTGTACTCGCTTGTTGAAGTGCCACGTGTTTATAACCTCATTTGTTTTGGGTTTGAAGTACGCCTCGAATACATCTATTACCCCTTGTAGTTTCGGGGGCTCTTCACTGCTGGGCTTTAATATGTTGAAATACAATTCCTGCGCCGGTTGTCCAATGCAGTTGAGAAAAATGGACGCTTTTCTGGCCTCCGTGATTTTTTCTAGCCCAGCTGCTGACACGAAAATTGCGAAGGCTTGCTTGAATCTGAGCCATTGGGGATATAATTCTTTTATTACCTCAAGATCCAACGGTGCCGGCATGCGGTATTCCACGCCCGACATCTCAACGTCTTCTGGTTCAGCAATTTTTTTTTTTTTTTTTTTTTTTTTTTTATTATTCTTTTAGTTGAAGCTTAGCTCTTCCGCGACTGCGCCATGTAGTGTTTAATGATACACCATAATGATGGGAACAAGTATATTTATTGGTCTTCTTATTATTAGGTTACAGCGTGTGCTCCGTTAAGCTCGTAGCTGGGAAAGAAGGGCGAGTCCACCCAAGTGTCAGTAGACATTAGTTTTCCACAGATTATATAAAATGCGTTAACATGCACAGATATTACACCCTATATCTTAAATTGACAATTGATGAAGTTTCATAAAGTAATAACTTCGGTAAACGCTAAATAATGGCAAATTCCATGCGCAAGTTCAAAGGCAATTACAATGTGAATGACGCTTCCTTCAAAATTGAATCAAATATAAGTGTACTTGAGATTTAATTTTGTAGATGTTGCTGTAAAGGACTTAGTACGTTGTCATGTTAAAAGGCTTCCTGTTGCCGAAACTTAGTAATTGCTACATGAGACTCCACGACATCGTTAAAATAATAAAATTGCGTTGTTTATGGAGATGTGCATGAAATGTTCTGTGATGTAGGAACACTGCCTAGTTTAAATATTTACGTACAGTTCGATATCACTTAAATGGGCCTTCGTGTACTACCAGTGTGCTTGCAGTGGGCGGGGCACGCCGCGATAAATACCTACCGCTCGAGTTTGTTATAGTTATATAATACGCCCGTCGTCTGGTTACTTAAACGCGCAGTCATCGCGTGGAGCTTTCGTTTCGATATCTATGTATGTTTAAATTTTATTGTACAGAGGAAAAACATAAACAATACAATGGAAATAAACACAAGAATGTGCAAAGCCAAATCTCTTTTAACTAGTCCTTGGGAGATTGAGAAAACTGTAAGTTATTTAGGAAAAGTGGATACAAATTAAAGTAACCAATAAAACCTTACTAAAAAACAAATATCTACATGAATAATTATATATTTTAAACAACTGTAAATAATAATAATTATGTACGTGTTTCACTTTGTCATGGCGTAATTTATGAAAAAAGTTTTTTATCTCTCTGTCTAACATACTTCAACTTACATAAACTACATTATATATCTAACTAAATTTATGTAGAGGGTTGATACTAATATTTAGGAGCTAAAGTCAAGCCAGAACTTCTTCAATTTGCCTATTAAGGAATCTAGTGATGGTGACTGTCTAATTCCGGATGGTAGCCGATTCCACAACCTGACAGAGTGAACCGAAAAGGATACCAGGGCTGGGATTCTACACGGCAATAACGATATCGTATTTAACGTGTTTCCGTATTGTCAACGTGTTCGTAACTCTTATGTCACTTACAACAATGGCGACTGTGACATAAACGATTCTAAAACACGTCAAACTCGATATCGTTATAACGCAGTTGAATAGAGGCCCTGCATACATATATAAAAATAGTACAGTATAACTATACATATACATATACATTATTATTCCTGTACTTGTACCAAACCAGAAACACTTCAAGACCTATGCTGCCAATAAACGGTATTTCAAATTCATTTCCTAAAGTAGATTTAATCTTCTCTTAGTAATGAGGTTGTGATTACTTTTCTATTTGAGATGCCGCTATTTGGCTTAGCAGATTAACCCTCTGCGACTGACGTGACGTCTATCAGACACCGCCAAAAAAAATCGCTTTATAGCGTGAAATAGGTCTGTATCGCTCAGCAACCTCTCCTAAAGACTCGGGGCGTTATAAACTAACCTATGTTAAAAAAAAAACAGATTTTTTTACCTTGTTCAAGTTAATGCCATTTTTTTTTTATTTAGAAGCCTATATACACATGTTTATTATAAATTCCACATGAAAATTAAATAATCATGATATACACTTAATAAACAATAATTATCATTGACCCAATAGTATTTTTTCTATGTTTAATCAAAAATGACGTCTGACGGACTCCACCTCAGAAGAATGTTTCTAAAAAAGTCACCACAGTTGCAGAGGGTTAGTATGACACTGTACTTTTGTACGTACATATATCTCTGTATAGTTAACTCAGTCTTGGTGGTATGCCTGAGGACCGAAGTCCAATAGGAATAACTTAAACGTTTTATGGGTGCAAATAATTTGACTGTAGAAATTTTGTTTTCGTCATCATTGCGCTGTTAGATTTAGTTGGTCTATCTGACGATGATAAATAAATAAATCACAGGACAATGTCACACAAATTGACCTAGTCCCAAACTAAGCTCTAGGCTTGTACTATGGGTACTAGACAACGATAAACATACTTATATAGAGAAATATACATAGAAAACTTCCAAGACTCAGGAACAAATATTCACGCTCATCGCACAAATATCTGCACTTACCGAGATTTGAACCCAGGACCCCTAGCTTCGAAGGCAGGGTCACTACCAACTAGGCTAGCGTGTCGTCGGTGCATCGTCAGTCCTTTAACAAGAGTTAGAAAGAAAGAAAGAAAAAAAAACATTCAGATTTCTAACAGAAGGACAAAATAACTGACTAAACAAGGGAAACAAAAAAGATATAATAAGGCTGACCAATGCTAGATGTTCTGAAATGGTCCCAGCTTAGCATGTTGCCAGAAATAAAACCACCGCTGGTCTTCCGCAGGGACCATTTGGTGACCTCACGACAGGCCACACAACCACAGAAAATAATAACGAGAAGAAAAAAAAAACTGTTTATTTTTTCTTAATAAACAAAATTAATACCGCACACAAAATTGGAACATGTTGCCAATGCTGCTAATACCAATTAATAACTTTACAATAAATTTCACCCAAAAAATATATAAACAAACGAAACTGAAACATAATAATAATTCATAAGATAAAACCTTGAAAGTGAAATTAAAAACTAACTTAAAAAAAAAAAAACAAAATTAAACTACAACACGATAACCAACTGGGTATTTCTACCAGCGTTTCAACCGCTTTGACTTCGGTGTCGCATTTTTAACCATTTCCCTGTACGAGTAGGATAACCATTTTCGGTTATTTTCTAGGAGTCCAGGCATTCTTCAAAATCCGAAAATGGTTATCCTACTCGTACAGGGAAATGGTTAAAAATGCGACACCGAAGTCAAAGCGGTTGAAACGCTGGTAGAAATACCCAACTAGTCTGTGGCACTTTTAATACTTCAGAGTGTTTAATCACATGAAATCTCATCCCACTTCTACTTACATTGACGTAACCGTGCAAGGTTATTTCGTTGAAGCCCCTCTTCGCATTTAAAACACTAGTACAAATCGTTATTTATCTTAGCACATTTTATTTCATTTTTATAAAAGTTTTAACCAAAACTAATTTAAAGCGTTACTTACTCTTCTTCTTCTTTTTTATTAAATGGCGGTCCACATAGTGATATCGCCAATGTCAAGTGAATAGAGTAAATCAGTAAACAGAATAAATCAAAAGTAAAAGCCGGGCATTTTTCAATCGGCCATTTTCCCTCCCCGAAGGTTACCCCGTTACTTACTCATTTTTAAATATTAGCCAATAAATTCTAAAACATTTTTCTGCTTTGTATCTGCATTCTATCCCAAAATAGTTTCCGATTTAGGTCAAATGAAAAATATTTGTCACAAGCTTCAGCTCGCGACTCCGTCCGCGTAATAACCTTTCATAGCTCCTTAAACGTTCTCATTTAAAAAGTAACCTATGTCCCTCTCTCTCTGGGCCATAAACTATTGATGTACTTTTCACGTCAATCGGTTATGGCGTGTAATCATAATAACAGAACAAACTAACACTTGCGCATTTGTAAATTTAGCTTTTATCCGCGACTCTGTTCGCCTTTTTGCTGTTCCCTCGGACACAGTATTTTTTCCGGGATAATAAGTAGCCAACGTTACTGTGCATGAAAAATGTGCTGTGCGTGTGTTATCTATAAAGACTATTTTAGTTTATGGGATCTTAGCCTATCAAACCACCACTGAAGGAGGCGCCCTCTCATGATACATCTTGAACTAACCATCCATGTACCCGGAATTATGTACACCCAATATCGAGTCCTGAGTGTCGTACTGTTTAATGATTGGCTCATTGCCCTCTCGCACCTTTTACCTTTTTTATGGTTCCGTACCCAAAGGGTATAAACGGAACCCTTTTACCAAGACTTCGCTGTCTGTCCGTCCGTCTGTCCATCCGTCCGTCTGTCACTAGGCTGTATCTCAAGAACCGTGATAGCTACACATTTGAAATTTTCACAAATTGTGTACTTCTGTTGCCGCTATATCAACAAATACTAAAAACATAATAATATAAATATTTAAGAGGGGCTCCCATACAACAAACGTGTTTTTTTGTGCTACGTAAATTCCGGGCTCTGATAATAATAATAGCTCTGTCCTTTACGCTCGCCGTAAACTGAACTGCATAGCTACGTCATCATAACCTCCAGCGCTGTGCCCCGCTGCAGAAGCCACAAAACAACACACCCAATGTTGTATGTACGCCTACGTCTGTTAGCTTGTTTGTTAGATTATTCCTAAGACACGTTGGCCTAGTTGGTAGTGCCCTGCCTACGAAGCTGGCGGTCATGGGTTCAAATCCCGGTAAGGGCAGATATTTGTGTGATGAGCACGAGTATTTGTTCCTGAGTCTTGGATGTTTTCTATGTATTTAAGTATATATTTCACTATAGAGCTTTAGTTTGGGACGAGGTCAATTTGTGTGACATAATCCCGTCTTTGACAAATGCATAGTTTCGTAACCTATTCATTTGCCAACCCGCTTTTTTTCTGTAACTACAAATATTTCAGATTTTTTATAAAACTAACCTAACCTAACCTTTAGGGTTCTATACGATCCTGAAATAAATCTAGAATGTCGGAAAAGAACACGGGTTGTCAAATGATATGTTTGTGAAATGAATCATTTGTTAAATGTTGGTTATGAAATGACAGGATCCCGTCAAAAACACATTATGTTGTTATCTATGTGCGTTACTTATTTTCATTTCGTAATATGGATAAAAAGAACCGGAATACAAAACGAAGTTATCTCAATCAATGTCGGTTAAACACTGCGCTATGCAAGAACCCAAGTGAGAACTAGTTCCGCCACAACTATTTGTGGTTGTTAAGTAAACTTACCCTGGAATATGACCCCTTGTATCCCCAGTGACACTCAGAAGTTTGTACTGCACCTGTCGCGTTGCAGTTAAGCCCCTGGCACAAGCTTTGTCAAGTAAAGAAAATTAGGTAAATATCTAAAGTTTTACTCAGAATTAGTCTTGTCTGAACTTGTTTGCGTTTCCTTTCAGCGGAATGAACCGTTTTATTTTTTCCTTATTCTGTTTTTTTTTAGTTGTATGCTGTAATTTTGATTAAGCAGCCATGTTGTGTATCTGCCATATTAGTATTATTCTAAAACAGGTTTTTTTTTTTCGGATGATTTGATTTTTGAGTCACATCCGATAAATACAGTTGTTCGAAATGGCTGAATGAATGAATTTTAATCTCACCGTTAAATAAAACTCTTTCGCGTATAATATCAAATTAGAGTATCGACCCACTCGTAAACGAAATTATCCTTTAACCTAACTTAAAATCTAACCAATCATCAGTGATTTTTAAACATCGACCGCCTTCCTGCAGATAACTAAAATAGGCCTTCCTAGAAATAAACTAAATATCGTTGTCATCTATATAGCACAACGCTAGAGCTCAGTTTGAAAAATAATCAATAAGTCTTTGATTTTTACCTCTTCGTCCAACCTGTATTGTTTTTTAAATCCACGTAAATAGAAGTAGTATGATTGGGTGACTTTACGTGAAATTTAATAGTGCAATATGATAACACATTGTTACGATTCACAATGCTGCCTCTAAAATAATATTTCACCGGTAAATTAAATCGTCTAATTTTCACCGTGATTTTTGGTGCTCAGGCAGTGTTTCCAGCTAACTGAAGTATCGTTTCAGACCGTTTCAGAGGTAGCTCTATCACATACTAGATTATCAAAATTTCGACCATCGGGCCTTTGATTTCAGGAGCTCGAAACATATATTCAGTTCCTTTCAGGCCACCCTCAGTTAGATAACGCCATGACCTGAAAAGTCTTTTTCAGGCTTTTTCTGGACCCTTAGGCCTTTAAAGTAAATTTCGGTAAATAGGCAATTTCCCAGTAAGAGTGAAAGAGATAGCGTGATTAGAAAGAGAGAGCTATACCGAAAACCTTCAAGAAGCGTGTGCTAGAGATAACACGATTAGAAATGAGACAGCAATACGAGGAACATTCCAGAGCAGTGAGCCAAGGACATCACGATTTCGACAAGGTCGCAATGTATAGAACCTTCCAGCAACGACCTGTCTAGATCGTCCTCGGCGGGTCGAAGTTCACCGGCCAATCTTATCCAGAGGGCATTATTGCGGCTACGATAATTCACTCGGAAAGTGCGAACAGTGCAAACAAGAGCGAACCGAGCGATCATCTAAGTGTTCGAAAGTTATTGTGCAATAGTTGTTTGTAACAGTTAAGTGAGTGCGTTAGTAAAGTCTAACTCTCAATAAGCAGGGTAAATTATTTTTCTATCCTACTCCCACGTACCTAACAAATAACGACTCGTACATTTCTGTGTAATGGGTATATTCTAAACGCCTAATCTTTAATTACGAGTTATACCTAGTTTGTACATAACGATGTAAATATGCATGTTAATCCAAGATTTCTACTCTCTCGCATTAAACACTTTGAACAAATAGACGCGACGGGATGATTACACAGTATGTCTCTAATCTGTGGATTTTGAAGGCGTTCCCGAAATCCGACAAGAAACTGAACAGATTAAAGTTATACAGGGGGATTGTGTTAACTATGCGTTACTGGTAGTGAAAATAATTCATTATATATAAGACCCAATTTGGAGTACGCTTTTCAAACCTGGAGTCCTTATTTTGCCAAAGATATTGAGGTGCTCGAAAAAGTTCAACGTAGTTTCACCAAAATACCGAGACAACTTAAAAATAAAACCTACGATGAAAGACTGCAGGTGCTAAAACTCACAACTTTAAAAGAGCGCAGAGAGCGTAGCGATTTAATAGAAACCTATAAGATACTCACAGGACATTACGATTTACAGGAGTTTCATAAATTGTTCAAGCTTAACACCAACACTCGTCTTCGGGGCCATCAATTTAAACTCCTATCTGAGCTTTCCCATAACAATCCTCGCAGACACTTCTTATGTAACAGAGTAGTGAAACCATGGAACAAACTGCCAGAATAAGTAGTTTCAGCCCTGAATGTCAATCAGTTTAAAAACCGGTTGGATCAATACATCAGCAGTACAAAGAACACTTAATGAAGGAAAAAATGGATACAGGCATTTATCAGTTATCCCAACTGCTGCTTGCTAAATAAATAATAATAATATTAGAATAAACATCGCGTGATTAGAATGTTTAATTTTCACTGATTATAGGGGAAAAACCACCAGGGGGCGCCACCTGGACCATGTCAATTTATCAATATAAGACCAAAAGTAGTAGAAAAAAAACCCCTAGATAACAGTATCTAACAGTGAAATTACAGTCTTATCCTTTTCTTTTATATGGCAGACAAACGTGATACTCGTATTTGAAATAACTACTCTAAAAAATCTGACCATGTTTGGTTGGGTAGTAGGTACATCTTATATGTCGAGTATATTTTCGGCATGAGTGGAAACTAAAGAAAAAAGCGACTATTGAAAAAAACATAATAATTCAAGTTGCCTTTTTAGTCATCAACCTGTTTCTAAATACTAATTAGATTAATTTGACGTGTCCTAACGCATAGAACAAACTTAAAGCTTAGTTTTGTATCAAAATCATTTTTGTTTATGATGCTGATATTTATTTGTTCAGTGTTATGTTGGGTGGAACAACTTTTTGTTATTGATATTCTGTCCCGTGACTCAGAGGACAACAGTGATAGAGTTTCTTAGAAAAATGGTTTAATATACACAACTTCCGTGGATGTCGTAAGAGGCGACTCAGGGAATAAAGGCTTGTAGTACTGTTACGCGATGGGCTTGCAACCTGTCACTAATACACTAGTAAACTTCTTGGCCTGATTGTGCAAAATGTGATTACAGAAATATAAACAAGTCTGTTTAGAGTTGTTGGTATTCTGTAGCTCTGCCTACCCCACTCTGGGAATGAAGGCGTGATGTTATATACACAACTAAATATGCTCGAAAGAAAACCATAAAAAATGGGCTTGTAATTGCTTTTTTTTATGTTAAGGAGAAGGCATACGAGCACTCAGGCCACCTGATGGTAAGTGGAATCTGAGACCCATAGACATTTGAATTCTCAAGACTATAATCCTAAGACCTCAAATGCGCTGCCAACCCTGAGGACTAAGATGGAATGCCACTATGCTAGTAATTTCACCGGTTGTCTTATCCCCACACCGGAACACAACAATGCGAACACTGATGCTTGGCGGGTGGTTAAAGGATAAGATGGTGGTAGCGATCCGGACGGACCCTGCACAGGGTCCTACCATCACGAAAATTGCTACATAAACTGATGTTTGGTAGAATTATATACCTACTTCAAAATCATGTTTTTAAAATATAACCTAAGAAACATCATATACGAGTAGCATAACTGATCGCTTTCCTACTCACATAACAGAAAAGCAGCCTTCAACTATTTAGCAAAATTATTTGATAAAGCACCACGTTACGTTACCGCATTCCTTGCCACAAATTGATATTGTATGTAATTTTACAATGGAATGCGTGTCAGGGGCTCAGAATATATTATAGTAATCAGTGCCGAAAGCTCAATATAGAGCCAATTTTATATGGAAATCGGGAAGGCTGGTTCCAAATGTGTCCCAGTTAAATCAGACTAACTGGAGCTAAAGTCATAAATCACAGGAAGACCCACACAGCGGTTATACGACATCTCCATTTAATTAACGACACTTTACAAATGGGAATCGCGTTTCGTGGTTGCTTTACAATTTAGGAGATTCAATGTTGGATTGTTATGGGTTTGGCTGCCAATTTGTGAATAGTGATTTCAATCCACGAAGTCGCGCCCCGCCACATTTTACGAATACAGACACAAGCGTGGTGCGTTTTTTTAGTGCAATTGCGCGGCAAGGTTTCGAATGCCAATGGTTTCGAAGGAGTCATATCTTGTTTTTAAGCTCTCAGACCTAAATATACTAACGCTATACTATATATATTCACGAGTATTTTTTCCTGAGTCTTGGATGTTTTCTATGCATTTAAGTATATATTTCTCTATGTAAGAATTCTATTTTGTCTACGGAAATCTAGTTTGTCTACGGAACCCTAAAAACGCTTATTGTGTACAAGGCTCCTTAGGAAAACAAGGAACCAAAGATACCTTGTCTGTCCACAATTAATTAATTACCTGTGGTCTGGTCTGTGGATGTCCACAGACCAGACCACAGGTCCAACTATGTAGTGGGACCAGTAATAGCGATGAGTTACCACCAGTTTACTAGTTATTTGCATCTCGTCTCTTTGAATCCCTCGATGCACTCAGGATTCTTACTTAGAATCCTTGGCTACGCTCGTGATTCAATTCTAGAATCCTTCAGATGCTCGGGATTCAAAATCAACGCTCGCAGCAAATTAAAATCAAATTCAAATTCTAGTTTAAGCATTTATTCGCGACAAATAATAATATTAATGAAAAAGAAACACAATTTGCCACGAAATGGACCATGCATGTTGCTAACCGAACTTTGCTCTCTTTTTGGACATATAACTATTCTATGTATATGTATAGTATGGTGCAGGTCACAGTTTAAAACAACATAACTAATCAATCTGTGTATGAACAAGTTCAAATCCTTGGCTTAAATCTCTCCGAACCCTACGCTCATTGAGTGCTCGTAACTTAAAACTTAGTTTTATTAATTTAAAGCATTAATTAAGAACAAGGCTTACTTCTCCAACTTTCTTATTAGCCGTACTTTGCTCATAACTTCCGGCTTGCTTCTTGCTTTATTTCTCACTAATGGCTATAAAGAATTCTAAATCGAAATGCTCATGACGGAACCTACTCTTGTCGTTTGTTGTAATTATATTTTTGACATCGTGGTTCGCCTATGAGTTGGTTGTGCCTCTGACTTCAACAAATTTGGCTAAAAACCGGCCTAGTCTTTAGCATTTTATTAAGAAAATGTTATTATATAAATAATAAATAAATAAATCACAGGACAATGTCACACAAATTGACTTAGTCCCAAACTAAGCTCTAGGCTTGTACTATGGGTACTAGACAACGATAAACATACTTATATAGAGAAAAACATACTTAAATACATAGAAAACATCCAACACTCGGGAACAAATATTCGCGCGCATCACACAAATATCTGCCCTTACCGGGATTTGAACCGAGGACCGCTGGCTTTGGCTTTGGAGGCAGGGTCACTCCCAACTAGGCCAACGTGTCGTCGTTATGTTTGTTTGTACATATATGGTATGATAATGTTTATAAAAACATAGATATTAATATTAGCATAGGGCTATACTATATTATTATAATGTAACCTTTAACTGGCTGATTGTCCAAATGACAGTGTTTTACCACAGATTTACCACAGATAATCATTAAAGAAGGTTTCAAACACTGCAATATGGGTAGGGGAGATCGAGGAGAGATATAACAGAGGTGAGTTGTGACACAGCCAACTTTTCCGAACCTATGACAGTTTATCGAGCTGGCAACTTTGCAAATTCGTTGCTCTTTTGACACTCCATAGTCTGAAGTTGTCAGCTTGCTAACTGTCATAGGTGCAGAGAAATTACTTTATTTTTTATTTAATATTAGTTGCACATGAACACAAATGGCAAACTTTATGCCTAATAGCATTCTCTACCAGTGGACCAAACAGTCATACAGAAATTTAACCTGTAAATGTGTGTGTTGGTGAAGGTGAATACATGGCCCGATATTGAACAATGAGGTATCGTTAGACTTTTCTCATTATGAAATATGCAAATTTATTTTGTTCCGATTTATACATTAACTTTTCCCATCAATAGATAAGAGCTTTATTACGTTCACTAACTTTAATAGAAAAGGCAGTAATTAGAACCTTACCAAAGAAAGTCAATCATCAACGTAAATTTGTTTTTTTTTTTGTTTTGATTCGGATATTGCCATTTCGACAAAGTTTCATAGTATTTCAACGATTAAAGTCCGCGAAGGTCCCACAAAGCAACTCAGAATAAAAACCCCACTAAAAGTACTCATTTGTGCCCACAGATGGCGCATAAATCAAATCCACTGCTGGGTTACATGACAAGTCCATTTAGCATTAAAATTTATTTATTTTCGCTACCGGCCTGTGTTAATCCTGTTTTGTTTAAGCATGTTGTTCTCTAAGGTAACCGCATAGAGTCGAAAGTTTCCTAAAATCACTTAAGGGTTGCGCTATTAAATATTGCGGTGTAATATTAAGTTGTTGACTCAAATTAGAGAGTCAATCCTCTGTGGATATACAGGGTATCCCAGAAATATGTGATAGGGGCCTCATAAACTATCGATTTAACCCCCATGTATGTTCAACGATTTTTATTACTTTTGGAGGTATTGATCATTGAAATCGGAATTATTGCAATTTTTCCTTGTTACGAAAAAACCTTAATTTCATGTATCATTTCAATATTTTTTCAGTGGTTTCTTACATCGATAGAATCATTATGAATTTAGGATGTTTTTAAAGCTGCTTGCCAATTTTTTTTCCTGACAGCTCTTTGTGTAATCACGCAAAGTTACTTTCTCCATACTAAGTGACCCCTCTTACCTTTTCATCTAGTATGGAAAACAAACTTTGTGTGATTACACAAAAAGTTTACATGAAAAAGAAACTGTTATGTGGTTTTAAAACATCCAATTCATCATGATTATATCGATGTAAGAAACCACTGAATAAATATTGAAATAATACATTAACTTAACGGATTTTCGTAACATGAACATAAGGAAAAATTACAATAATTCCGATTAAAATGATCAATATCTCCGAAAGTACTAGAAATCGCTGAACATACATGGGAATTAAATTGTTAGCTTATGAGCTTCCTTTGCCTCTTCTTTTCTCTATTTTTATTAATACCATAACGCAATCCCTTGTCTCGTCATATCATTTGTACGCGGATGGTCTACAAGTCTACGTGGCGGCTAATTTGAACGATTTTCCTTCATTAATAAATCAAATCAGTTGCGATCTTGAGACGATACGTTTCTGGGTGGCAAGATATGGGTTGAAGGTGAACGCTAAGAAGTCGCAGGCTATTGTCATTGGCAGCCCTCATTTTGTCGCTAAAATGTCTGAGGTTGTGATTCCCAATGTCCTCTATGATGGGACACCAATCCTCTTTTCTACAACAGTGAGGAATTTGGGTGTCACCTTAGATCAGACTTTATCATGGTCAGCCCATATTAACCACGTCAGCCGCAAACTCTTCGCGTCGCTCCATTCTTTAAGGCGACTGCAAAATTTCTTACCCTTACAAACGAAACTCACCCTAGCCCGCTCTCTCCTGCTTCCACTTCTGGATTACGGTGACATTGCTTTCACTGAAGGAGGAGCTACATGACAAGCTTGAGCGTTTGCAGAATGTCTGCATTAGGTACGTTTTCGGTTTACGCAAATATGATCACGTGCTACAGTTCGATGTGCAGCTTAACTGGTTGCCCGTTCGTCGTCGCCGTGACGTGCATGTCCTGTCGTTACTTTTCAATATCCTTTTCCTTCCTTCTTCTCCTTCTTATCTCTCTGAAAGGTTTAGCTATTTGGCGTCTGGTAGCGGTCACCGCCTGCGGTCAAGCTCCAATCTTACTCTCGCTATCCCTCCCAACAAGACCCACACTTATTCTAAATCTTGCACGGTGCACTCTGTTAAACTATGGAATGGGCTACCGCTGGACTTCAGGCAGTCTCAATCAGTGGTTTCGCTTAAAGGGAAGTTGAAAAAGTTGTGGTTGGATGAGTAGTGTTTGCTGGTTAATTTATTCTAGTCAAACTAGCCAGTAATGTTTCACATTTTAAGTTGTAATCATAACTGGATATCCATGTATTTATTTAAATTTAAGTATATTTACATTTATATGTGTTATGTAATGTATATGTAGTTGTAACGTTGTAAATATCAGCTACTTGTGCACATCTTTGTTGTCTTGCCTATCCTCGTACAGTTTCCCCGTTCATGGTCGGGTTAACTGGAAGAGATCCCTTAAAGGGTTAAGTTTGCCATTGTACACGTCAATCTTAAGTTAATGTACGAAATTTCTTGTAATTGTTATTTTTACATAAATACAAACTATGCAATTTTCTTACAAGAAAGTATCATAATGTCGTAATCCAGTATGAGGAATGGTAGGCCTAATTTCATTTAAATTCATTGAAACACAAACGTCCAAACATCCAAATAAGCGTTTACATTTATAATATTAATAGGATATAGATTAAACTCAGCCAAAGCTAGGGCGGGTCACTAGTGTATAATAATGTAATAAGTACTACTCACAGATCACAAGAAATTCATAATAGCAGTATACTTTGTAAAGCAAATATTTGGTTAGGCAAGCTAATATTTAAGTACGAAAATTATGTAAATGAAGACGTTTAGACGGCTTGAAGTGTAAATAATTACTTTTAATTATTAAGCAAAAACACAGTTTTGTTTCTATTGTTTAGGTGCCGTTTGTACTTCATTACAGTATGGAACATGTATAATTCTGCCACGATTCTGTAGCGCATCGAGGATGTTCGCTGAGGCACACACCGACGGTTTTGCGGTCATTATGCGCAAAAGAGTTGCTTCCCTCGTGCGGAAGATTCGGGGCAGCCCAAACAGCATACTCAACACCATTGCCGACAGATTCCAGGGTCATTTTCAGAAGCACTGGAATAATTTACACTGTTTGCAATCGAATTTTTGAGAATTGACTTTTTTTTTTAATATGTTTTATTATTTTCTTTACTAACACTAGACTTAGGCTAACTATGTAACTAACAACTATGGACATGTTTTTGAAATAAATTATTGAATTGAATTGAATATTTTTATTTTCTTACGCTCTCTGTAATGTGCTATGAAAGAGAGGAATAACTGTATACGCGAAATAACTGTCGTGTAATTTTTTCATGAGATGTGATGCTATAAAATGTCATAGCTCAGACCCCCTGTAAAAACACTATACAAAATTGACGACAGGAATGACGTCACAGCTGTTGTTCCATGTTTAAAATGGAAGGACTTTAAAAAAAATGCATTTATCTCGTAAATTAAAATTTTGCAATGTTTAAGCCAATATCTTTGTATGAAATATAAGGGTCGTTTTAAAAAAAAACACACATAAAGGCTTAATTAAAACAAAAAACACACATAAAGGCTTAATTAAAACAAAAAACACGATCGAAAGTAAGTCTATCACGATAAAATCACGATCGAAAAGATATAACTAAGTTTTGTTTTAACTATTTACACTTTTTTTGAAAACATCCCGTAAATAAAATGAGGATGCCGAAAAAAACAATTTAATCATTAAAGAAGTTTTTAAATTTTAACAAGTTTTGATTCTATATAAAATCTTAATAAACTGGTCAAAACTTAGTGTATTGCGTTTTATATGCTTTTCTTACGTTTTCTCCTAAATCGTATCAATAAAACTCAATTTTGACTTTCTTGCATGTTCTCTATACATGATATGTAGAATTGAATGACAATTTCATTTGTAAAACTGATGATTGTCATCAACATCATCATTAACAGCTGGAAGACTCCTACTGCTGGACAAAGCCCTTCCCCAAGGTTTTCCACAACGATCAGTCCTCTGCTGCTGTCAGCCAGCGGTTTCCCGCGACCTTTATCAGATCGTCGGTTCACCTACGGCGATGATTGTGAACGAACAATATTTGGATTACACTACGGAAATATTTCTGTGGCTCGACTGGAATTGAGTTAGAGCATTTTAAATTATTTGGGTAGTCTTATCACAAATGACTCAAGATGCACCCCAGATTACCATTGCCAAATAGCCATGCCGAAGACAGCTTTCAGTGCCCAAAAACATCTATGTTATGTTAGAAAGTACGCCTCAAGCGTATACACAAAGGATATGGTATGTAAGAAATATCCAAGACTAGAAATAATAGTGTAAAAGACGAAAATCCGAGACTTAACTTTTTTTTTAAAACGCATACAAACTGGTCCATCCCTTTGGAAGCTACCAGCCACATAGACACTGATATGCACACATTCATCTTACAACGACGACACACACGGCAAGGCACACGAGCGCTCAGGCCACCTGATGGTAAGTGGAATCTGAGACCCATAGACATTTGAATTCTCAAGACTATAATCTTAAGACCTCAAATGCGTTGCCAACCCTGAGGACTAAGATGGAATGCCTCTATGCTAGTAATTTCACCGGCTGTCTTATCCCCACACCGGAACACAACAATGCGAATGGTGGTAGCGATCTGGACGGACCCTGCACAGGGTCCTACCACCACTATTTTACCACCACCACATACCACTATTTTTGATCTCGACCGCCTACGGCACTATTGTTCTAAGTCTTTTTAGAGTTCAAAATTCAAAATTCTAAAATTCAAATGTTTTACTTGTAAAACAAAGGTTGTATAAGATGTTACATTTTCCATAATGTGTGTCACTACGTCTCGCCCTAAGACAAATATCACAAGTTTAACATGCATCATGCTTTTACGATCATGTTTCATCGTCATGCAAATACTCTTTGGTTAAAATCATTGTCATTATAATTTTAGTTCGATGCCATGCCAGTTGATAGTAGCACTGCCTTTCCCACTCTGGGAATGAAGGCGTAATGTTTTGTTATGTATCTATGTATACATACTTAAATACATAGAAAACATCCAAGACTCAGGAACAAAAACACGCGCATATCACACAAATATCTGCTCTTCCCTAGATTTAAACCCAGGACCGCTAGCTTAGGCAGAGTCGGTTTACTAATATTGGGTCAAAGAACGTTTCCCAAACTGAGTAATTTCTCAATCATATAATTTGGGCAAACGCTTACTTTTCCAAAACTGTAAACGTTTCAGAATTTTTGTGAAACTAACCTAACCTAACCTAACCTATAGGGTTCTACACGATGGTCCTGAAATATTTACAGTATCGGAAAAAATAGCGTTTGCACAAAATTAAATAATGTTTTTGGGAAATGAATCAGTTTGGAAAATGTTTTTGTGCGAAACGTCAGTGCATCGGCAGAGTCACTACTAGGCCAATACGTCGTCATCGGCGACACTTTCAGATTTGTCACAGATCCAGGGCAATCCTCAAATCTAGACGGATGCCGCGCCGGAACCAACACATATTTCAACAACGCGGGAGCAACACTGCAGATAAACGTACCCAGTGACATTTTGATGTAGAGCCACTTCGGTATCTCAGGGAATTCCACAATACTCCACCATTGTTCTGTTGGACACAGGCTTAATATACTTGATATAGATCATTTTCAGCTTTGAGAGAGTGGTTCAATGTGTGAATGTAAGTTATGGAAGTTGTGTTTTTGAAGATAATTAAAAAGGGTTTTGGGTTAAACTAAGTATTTGATTATGATACCATGTGTATCCCGTTAACATCGTGAGAGGCGAATAAAGTAATAAGGGCTTGTAGTACTGTTAGGCGATGGGCTTGCAACCTGTCACTGATACTCTGGTAAACATCTTAGCCTGGCTATGCAAAATGTGTTATTATCAACAAGTTTAGAGTTATTGGGGTTCTGAAGCTCTGCCTACCCCACTCTGGGAATGAAGGCGTTATGTATGTATGTATATGTATTAATCGGGGGTGCGCATTTTGTCACATAACTTTATTAGTCCTATTATCGGAAGTCCGAAAATATTCCTCATACCGTTATACACCATAATGATCACTCTTGATAAAAATCTTTCTCATACCAATTTACTTCATAATGATCAGTCTTCATAATCGATATTAAACATACACCTGTTTATTTACAGGATTTTAAAAATATCCAACTGGTAAATAAAGTTAGGTTAGGTTTGTTTTATGACCGTCCTAAAATCAGAACGTCGTAAAATTCACTTTAGGAGTTGCGATGATTATGAATGACAAAAAATGAACAAAAAAAGTATGAAGAGTGATTATTAAGAATAAAAACAGGAAATAGGAATAAAAAATTTATGTGAGCCAATATGGACGCATAAAGCGGCTTTAAACCATTAAAAAAACATCCAAAAGTGTTGAAAAAAAGTTACAAATTCATAGAAACTTATCCATTACCCTTTTTTTTTAGTCTTTTCTTAGTCGTACTCTATTTTCAGTGGTCACGACTTTTGGGATTAAATTGGTTCGTTTTAAAGCTACGATGCCATAAATAGACTCACAGACACGAAAAAACACACATACATAGACACACAGATACACCGCGTTGTTATAACACTACTCTTTTTTCCGAGTTAAAAATCACTAATCTACTTAGATCTCATCCCCAGGCACTTTGTTTTTAACCTACAAAATGCAATATTTAAGTTACTTATTATTTTATCGTAACCCGCTTTAACGAAGGTATTAAGGTATTAGAAGTTTTATTTTATCGAAAGGCATTTCTCGCCATTTTTGTTTGTCACAAGCCTAACCTCACCTAACCTACTAGGTATGAGGTAGACGTCCGACTGCTCGACATGTTAAGAGAAAATATTTATTTGTGTCGGTAAATTCTACCCAAAACATTTTTATGTGTTAGTAGATGTGACCTTTACCTTTGTTAAATGGAATTTATTGTATATGTTGATCATATCGAAATTTCTCAAAATTAACAAAAACGTTACTCAATCGGATTGTATGAGTAAATTTCTGGTGCTTTAAATTGAAACTAAGTTCTATATTTTAAAATAGGCGTGTGAAATATCAAAAGTCAAAAAATTTCTCATCGCTAACATGTGGTGGTGATAAAAGTAATGTTGATCTTATTTTAATTATCGCAATTCAAAGTTGTCACCATGACAACTACTAGTACACCGACGAGCACCCGGACATGCACCTTATTTAGTGGAAATTTCACCATACGATGTTAAATTTAATCAATGTTAATCGACTGTTAGTTTATAAGTTTTAACAACTGTTAACGCTCTAATCGTCTGTTAAGTGGTTAACATCATGGTCAATTAAATTCGATGAAATGATACAACCGACTGCAAACGAATGATACATGAAATTAAGTACTCGTATGTGAAATATACTTTTCTAAACTTACCTTACCAAGTTGGCATGTACAATAAAACTATAAAAAATTATTAGATTACACATAGATACTAAATTAATATAATAAATCTACTCTCGAGTAGTTGCCGGGTTAGAATAGTGCCACTCCATGTATTCCCGTGAATGTCGTAAGAGGCGACCAAGGGATTAAGGGCATGTAGCACTGTTGGCTTGCAACCTGTCCATGGGCGTTTTCCGAAAATTTTGTACATCGCTAAGGACAAAAGTTAAGAAAATTTAACTTTTTCCATTTCGTCACAAAAATTAGACATACATTAATTTTCGTGACGAAATGGAGAAGTTAAATTTTCTTAACTTTTGTCTTTAACGATGTACACTTTTTTTGGAAACCGCCCCAATACACTAGTAAACTTCTTGGCCTGATAGTGCAAAATGTGGTCACAGAATTATAAACAAGTATGTTTTTAGACTTGTTGGTATTCCTGTAGCTCTGCCTACCCCACTCCGGGAATGAAGGCGTGATGTTATGTATATAATATGTAATAAACCGAATGCAAGTAATTAAGGAGTTCGTTGACTTTTCACGTATGGCCAATACGTATCGAATAAATCATGGGAAAATTGGGTGTACCTACTGAATTGAAAAGTAAATCATTGAAAATGAATGAAGATAAAACACCATTGCTATGGCTGCAAATACCTATAGCTCAACGGTTTGAATAGTGTCGTCAATATAACTAACTTTAATTAAGTTGGTTGAGGCGCTCTCTTGATTCCAATTAAAGGTTCGGTTTTTAAAACTAACTTTTTGTTATTTACTCAAGTTTTCTAGAAAAACAAGCACTACAGAATTGTTTAACAATATGTTTCACATCAGATACCTACTCTATAATTTATCCATCACAATATTTAATTAGCCAAAGCTTTAATGGACTATAAACTTGTTTAAGGTTTAGGTTTAAAAACATTTATTCTCATATAGGATACATATACATCACTTCCGTGAGAACATGGATATTACACTAAAAACATGTATTAACTTGGATTTTGTCAACGCAAGAATGCAAAATCATATTTAAGGTTGACAAGACAACACATAGTAAAGATAACATAATGAAATACAATAAGAATTACGACATGCAAATATAGGTAAGTTAGGTGGTACAGATAGGTTACTATTATTATTTATGGGTGAACCCATTCATGTTAATTTATTTACATTTTACGACCAGAATGCCAATTTTAGTGGTTTGTTATTATATATTCAGCGAGTCCCTTTTTGAATGCGTCGAATGAGTTTACATTTTTGCTGACAGGCGGTATCTTATTGTACATGTGCGCACCTTCAAACGTAACCGTTTTTTTAACATAATTAGTACAGTCAAGGACTTTAATTGGTATGCCACTATGGAACCCTGTCACAAATGACAGCGTTAATCATTAAGTTCAGCTTTCTTTCATGTGGTTTGACGCTGTCATTATGACACGGTTCCATAGTGGCATAACAATTAAAGTCCTTGACTGTACGTATTTATGGCAAAGCAAAGAAACCAGCGCGGCCTTGACGAAGGCAGAGGTTTGGAACATTTTTTCGTTTGGTAAATAATAAGTTTGTGTGAATTTTCTTATTTATTGCTTTTCTTATAAAAATACAAGTAGTGTACATGTACAGCTGTTTGATGTTCATCAGTTTCGTGTATACACGTGCCCATGTCTATGTTTTACCTCATTAATTTATAGGTTTTAATTCGGTCGGTTCAACCCGCAATTATTATTAAGTGCAAATGATAAGAATTAATGATTTAAATGAGACTACTCGTATTTCTGAGATTCACCTTACTCATTGGTTGACATTTGACTAAAAAATCGAGTAATAAAGGTACATGAAAAAATACAAGGCTAAACATACAACCTACTCTTTTAATAAACTTAAAATGATCTCATTACAAGACAAGTTGTGAATATTATGTCTCTGACTCCATGCCTCCACATGCCTCTTTTAATATTTTTAAGGAGTGTCACGTAAATCTGCGACCCAGGGGCGAGGTGTAAGAAAGATTTTCATTGTCGCCACCATTTAAGTAATGCGGACTCATTACTCGGCGGGAACGGTTATTTTTTACTCTCTAGAGCCATAAGTAAAGTTAAAAAATACATAAGAAGGGTTCTTTTTTGGGAGCACCTTTTAGCTTACTACTTAATATTATTCCGAATATTCATAAAAATCAAAATTTAATTCATAATTTAATAGCTATAATAAGGTTAGATTCGGTTAGGTTAGGTGAGGTTAGGTAGGCCAAAACTTTCCTTATTTTTTTTTAATGAAAGTTTTGGCCTACGCGTTGTAACGGGTTCGAGGGCGTCTTACAAAAAAAGTGTACATCATTAAAGACAAAATTAAGAAAATTTAACTTTTTCCATTTTGTCACGAATTAACGTATCTAAATGTTTGGCTAATTATCGTGACGAAATGGAAAAAGTTAAATTTTAACTTTGTCCTTACACTTGTTTTGGAAAACGCCCGTGCACAGATATACTGGGTAATTTTTTAATAGGTGCACAAGTTTTAATATTTGCTTCGCTATTGTTAATCAATAACACATGCTGTGTTATTTTTACTCTACCTTCGCAAATATTAGAGATATTGCCGATTCAATGATTCCACTAATGAATGATTTAACGATATTCATGGACACTCTAATGCAGGGGTGCGAGGAGAGGGGAGTGTTGTTAAGTAAGTTAATAAATGAAATTTCAAATTTAGAATAATATCAATATCAGTAGGAGAGGGGCTTGTTGTCTGATAAGCTGTACAAGAAATTTCAAATTTCGAATATCAATACAGTATATCGCATACCTACAGCTTGACATCCCATGTTATCATTTCTAGTGTGACTTTGTGTCCACACGAGAAGGTAAAAGAGAGATAATATGCAACAAAAAAATATGTTTGAACTCCTTTTACTGTCGTAATATATTATATTAACGATACAAAATCATATGTTAAAAGTGCACTGCTAAAATAAATACCCTGTATACTTGTATGCTCGCTTTATGTTATGTAGGGTTAACCTTACAAATAGTTGCCCACGTTAGTGTTTTGTCATTTTAACGTCATGTTTGAATTAGTTTACACCACCCCTGCCAGCAATTTGTGTCCTCAGTTATTTCTCTATACAAGGTTGTCTGGAAGAGATCGCTATTTAGCGGTAAGACCGCCTGTTGTATACCTATGATTTAAATGTACTGTTCCGTGTTCTGTTTTATTTTTTATTTTTTGATGTTCAATAAAGAGTTTCTGTATTGTTTGAGCTGCTGTAGTACTCTGTCAAAAGCGCTAAAGAGAAAAAGTTCAGTTGTGCAGCTTATTATACAGTGTGTAAATGGTATACGGGCGTTTATTAAAACTGGAAATAGATTAAGACTCTACTAATCATTAACAGAAAGAATTATTTTGATTACGCTAACGTATACACCGTTATTAATTTTTGAACGTACTATCGACCCGCAATGTACATCGAAGTCCATCTGTCAGGTCACAGAATAAGTAATAGTACAAGTACAGAAGCGACACTCCGTGACAGCAAACATGCGAATTTAAACCTAAACAGAACGCGATAACAATAATAAAACAAGTGCACGGCCGGAAGTGACCTTGGTTACATTTCTGCGATCGATAGTGGGGGCGCCCCTAACGAGGCAAAATGCAGCTTAAATCTGCGCCGCGAGAGTATGTATTATTTCGCCCGCCATTAGCTTTACTGACTTTGCCCACTCCGCAGGGCTGGCAGTTACTTGTACTAATTAATACGTTAATACTTATTCCGTGGCAGTTGTAAGAAAACAAATTGCATTAAACTTATTATTAATTGTAGTTTTCTTATGTAGTTTTAGTTTTATTCATCCCTAACTGTGCTAATACTGTTGCATTTGGTACACAAACAGGACTATTTTCTTTGTATCTATCTTTTATATTTGTATTTGTTTGTGTAACTGTTAGTGTGTCTAATTGAATAAATAAATGAAATAAATAAATCTAGTTTGTAACTAGTGATGCACTAAGCGAGACAAGCGAGAAAATACAACTTGTGCTACCCGTATAGGTAGGTTAATGTTAGTCTAGGAGCTGACGCACGTTTTCGATAAACAATCATTTATTTTAAGGACTTTGAAGGTTCATTTTGTAATAGTTGTATTACTAAATATATGTTGTTAACATACTATAATAGTTTCGATATAGACATTAAAACATTTTGTTTATCTATAACAAGATGAAATAGGTAGGTATATAGAATACAGATAGATAAGAAAGGGGATAGCACATAAATCGCAAAATACCTGCATGCTTAATATGGTGGCGTTTATTGCAAGACAAAATATGGATAAAGCTTCCGTCACTCTCGTACTTATACACGTGTCAAAAAGTGAAGGATGTTTTATCCACATGTTGTCACGCGACAAACGCAGCCATATTAGGCCCCCTGTATTGTGTTGATGCACCACAGATGTTAACATTACATCGTTAGTACATGAAAAAACGTTAAAAAAAGTCGGATTGGTGAAATTTCAAAAAAACGTTTAATATATTTTTGATTTAAAAACAATAATTATTAATATTTATGTTTCATCAATAACATTTAATCAACATTTGCAACCCACGATGGAAAGCCTATAATTAGTCCTATTGCCTGTTTCACAATCGACAAGTAAAGCTTATGTGAGACATAAATTTACTCTTTCTTACACTTAAAAATATACAAGGAGAGAGCCAATTTTTAATGGCAGATAAATTTGTCCTTGCAAAACTTAATAATAAAATTTACATTATAATTATTTGTAACTGTGACTGATTGATTACAATTACAAATGTTTAATTTTTACATATTTTTTTAACTCCTTTTTCATATATTTGATATTTATTATTTATTTATTTATAGTTAAGTAAAAGGTAAAATAAAAATAACAGTTCTTTAACAAAAGTTAATATAATTTTAATTTTATTGAAAATAGTTACAAAGCGGACCTTCTTAACTTTTTCTTATATAGGTAACTCATTACTAGGGTCATGTTTTAGCGAAAATATCCATCTACATATTGTTATAATAATTACAAGTCTTAAACATAAAATAAACCGACTTCAATTTCCGTCAACCTCGGGAGTAGGTATACCCTAACAGGGCTAACAAATCAAAAAAATGTTCAAAATCAGAAACTAAAAGAAAAGAAAGAAAGAAAGAAAAACCTAATTTAAACGTTAGTACTTATATATAAAATTAAAAACTAATCTTACATCAGGCTCTTGGACTATGCAACTCGTATAACACGACAAAATTATAAACTCGAGCACTATTATTACCTAGTTACTCAAGTAGTAAGGTAGGTAACCAGTATATGCTGACCTTACTTTAGTAGGTAGTCACTATTACTGGGAGATCTACTTACGCGGAACGCTCTTTAAGTAAGGTAGGTAATAGATTTTTGATGCGAATAAGTCGAAGACTGCGAAACTGAGGTAGGTAGTTAATAAAATAAATAATATTATTCCGCTCTTTTTGTGTCGAGGATTCAAAACTGTAATCATTGTGTCAGTAATTAAGTACAGCTACTCGTAACTACCTACCTCGATCGAAGTTATAATTTATAAAATAATATTAATAATAAAATAATCTTAACTTTCGATATCTTTTGGCAGTGTAAATAATGATAGATCGCCATTTCTGTCATTATTTAAGCAACCGTATGCTATACAGTACCTTTTGGCTTTTCGAGGAGCCATAGGTAGGTACATTTATTTAAACAAAAACTCGAATTATTTTCGCAGTGGCGTACGGGCGGCGCGCTTCCAGACGAACGCTCGCGTGACACTCAACTGATTAGCCTTGTATAAAAGGCCGCACATTGAATAGGCAATAGCGCGGAGTGTCACCGGCCTGGTCAGGTGTTATTTTCGTTTATAATTCATTGCATTTTTCGTTATACATTGCGTGTTAAATTATTTTGTATGTTTTTTTTTTTTTTTTTAATTTTAACAAAAGCTGCCTAAATGTGCTCAGTAGGGGTTGTACTAACCACAGTTAAAAGGAACGCCCGTATACCATTTACACACTGTATATATCTAGAAGACTCAGACACTAAAGTACTACCTATATTGTATGTAACTCTTTTTTTTGACGCCACGTTGGCCTAGTTGGTAGTGACCCTGCCTACAAAACTAGTGGTCCCGGGTTCAAATCCCGTAAAAGGCAGATATTTGTGTGATTAGCGCGAGTATTTGTTCCTGAGTCTTGGATGTTTTCTATGTATTTAAGTATATATTTCTTTATATTAGTAAGCTGGTCGTTGTCTAGTACCCAGTACAAGCCTAGAACTTAGTTTGGGACTAGGGCAATTTGTGTGAAATTTCCCCGTGATATTTATTTTTATTGCTAGACATGTTTGCATCAATATAGATAACGTCAATAGATAGGCGAACTAAATCTATATATTATTGTGTATATAACTGAATCCTTATTTCCCTTGGTTACGGCACCACGCGTGAACGGGTGGACCGATTTCTCTTAATTAATTTTCTGTTATGTTTTAATAAATTATACTAATTTGAATTAAATATTCATAGTTAAGATAGGACAGGTCGGGTGAGCTAGTGTAATATAATCCTCGGTAATTGGCTTTTCCTTATCCACACATAATAATTAGGTTTTCTGTATATGAAACACAAACACAAGAACATAATAACGTTAATCACATCTATGTATTTTCCTCGTGTCTGCTGTTTCCGTAATGAGTCCAAAACGCGGACGATAATTTTTCATATTTAACACAAATACATTGCGCCCTTTTTCAAAATATTGACAGTTTTTTTAAACTCGTTTATTTTTAAAAATACACTTTGTTGCTGACTCATTATACTCATAGAGATCGTATCATAATATATAAAGTCAAAACACATGATGGGTCATATACCGTGAACAATTCAGGATTTTTAAAAGACAGTACATAGAATACATCAAGTTAGGTTAGGTTTGTTTTATAAAAATCCTGAAAGGTTTACTGTTACAGAAAATATTTTTTTTATGATATAATGACATGACCATAACGGTCATGTATATGGGCGGCGAACCTTTTTGTTGTAATTATATTAGCCTAGATAATAAGGTAACATTAGTTTTAATGTATTGTTCATATTATATTTAAAATATGTTTGATTTACATCATGATTAATGTTTCCAGTATATTAATACTTAGGTAATTTAATTGCGTAATGTAATGTATAAATAATAATAATATTTAAATGTTAGTTTTTGTATTTACTATGTCTTTTTATAATGTAATGAATTAGTTAGAAGTAAATCAATTGTGAATGACGTCACTTGTTATGCTCGAACAGAGTGGCGTGACCAGGGTGGTGGTAGGAATAGTGGGGTTGTTTGTCACTTAGTTTTATAAGTCCGGACGCTGGTTTGAGCAGGACATTCCTACTACAACCGCGGTATAAGTTGTTACTCTGCCCAAATTAAATAAAAAGTCACTATTACATTAAAATAGTTTTCCTTCATACATCAACATGGAACCCAGTGACCCAAACGGTGGAAATCCGCCGACAGCAGCGGTGGGAGCCTCCTCAAATGCGGAATTACGCCCGGAACCTATATTCTCCATGGAGCAAGTGATGAGTTTGTTGACAAGTGTGACAAAACAGGCAGCCGCGAGCGCGGTTACAGCGGCAATTTCTGTCACTCCTATGCCACGTGATCGCAGCAATTTCTACCTGCCGCCTTTTGATCCAGACGTCCGATCACACGATATTAGAGACTGGTGTGCGAATGTTGACGAAACCATTACTACCTTCAACATTTCACCCCAAGAAGCACGCATGAAAGCTATTCTCCAACTGAAAGGACGAGCTAAGATGTGGGCTGACACCTGGTCCCTACAATCTACGACATGGCAACATGTGAAAGAAGATTTAATCCGGACATTTGGGAAGGAGTTTCGTTATGCTGACGACGTTCAAAAATGGCGTAGCTACACATCGGATCAAGCTGCCAGCTACGCTGAATACGCTACTACCGGTTGGACACTCTTCAAGCGAGTCCGGCCTGAGGCTTCAGATGCTGAGATAGTCGACGCTTTAATAACAGGTATTTATCCTGAACATATTAGATCGGAATTGTTAAGAACCACACCTGACTCTTTGCCCAAGCTAGTTTCTGTTTTAAAAACTTATCGTAAACGGAAATTTGATAGTGTAGAAAAATCGAATAACAGTTACATTAAGAGGCCACGTGTGTCTGAATCTTTAGCGAAAAGTGACCAAACAGCTGCTTGTTACAAATGTAACAAGCCTGGTCATCGTTTTCGCGATTGTAAGGAACCTACCGCTCCTCCACCTGCACCGACTTCTAGATTCAATTCCCTCCAAAACAGTAGTGGGTCTAATAATAATGTGAAGTCCATCGAGTGTAAATATTGTCATAAGATGGGTCACGTAGAAAAGAACTGCTTTCGCAAACAAAATGACGGACGCAATTTATCAATTAAAAATAAATCTGTAAATTTTTGTAATTCGGGTAATCGAAGCACTACACAAGTGAAAATAGGGACCAACCTTTACGACTGCTTATTCGATACAGGCGCCGACTGTTCCTTAATTCGTCAACGCTTCTCTGGTTCGATTCCAGGGAAAAGGAAAACTGTTGATGTGGTATTTTCGGGTATTGGCGGTTGCCCAGTGCGTTCAACACAAACTATTACAACCATTGTCGAAATCGATGAAGTCAGTGTTGAGCTCGAATTTTATGTGGTCGGGGATACACAGACTCAGTTTGACATTTTAATAGGTTATGATCTCTTGCAAATCCCTGGTCTCAGCGTTACCTTGACCAACTCTGGGATTTCAGTGCAACAAAACTCTAATCGTGATACAAAGATTATGAATCAATGTACTGGTTTAGACTCTCACTTTGACCTTGACACTAAAGTTAAAGACCAAACTTTACTTGACCAATTGATAAATATCGTCAGTGACTTTAAACAAAGTTTTACAAAAGGAAATAATGTTTCGAAAGTGAGTACAGGTGAATAATAGAGATCAAGTTAAAGAACCCTGACAAACTTGTACAGCGCAGACCTTACAGATTGTCCCCCGTCGAGCGTGAGAAAGTTAAGGATATTATAACTGATCTCAAGTGTAATGGCATAGTCCGCGACAGTTCTTCCCCTTTTAGTAGCCCGATTTTACTTGTAAAGAAAAAAGATGGCTCCGACCGACTATGTGTTGATTTTCGTGAACTCAATGCCAATACACTTAGAGATCATTATCCGTTACCATATATCGCAGACCAAATAGATAAATTAGGCAGGGCGCGCTACTTCACATGTCTTGATATGGCCGCAGGGTTTCACCAAATACCTATTGCTGAAAATTCTATTGAGAAAACTGGATTCGTGACCCCTGACGGTCAATATGAATTCCTTCGAATGCCTTTTGGACTGTGTAACGTGCCCTCAGTTTACCAACGTGCGATTAATAAGGCGTTAGGTGATTATAAAGATAAAATTGCTCTCGTTTATATAGATGACGTATTAATTATGTCTGAGACTGCTGAAGAAGGTTTGCATAATCTGAACCTTGTTCTCAAACGATTGACAGATGCGGGATTCTCATTAAATATAGCAAAATGTTCATTTTTAAAAATGTCTGTTCAATTTTTGGGCAACGTTATCGAAAATGGCACTGTTAAGCCGAGTCCCTTAAAAATACAAGCGCTCTCTAACTCAGCAGTTCTTAAAAATGTGAAAGAGCTTCGCCAGTTCAATGGTTTAGCTGGGTACTTTAGGAAATTTGTGCCTAATTTTTCTAAAATTATGATACCCTTATACGAACTTACAAAATCCAGCATACCATGGAACTGGACTGAAGCTCAGGAAAAAGCTAGAAATGAGATCATTAGCCGCTTAACGTCATCCCCATTGATGACAATATTTGACCCGGATTTACCGACCGAACTACATACAGATGCCAGCGCCCTTGGGTATGGTGCTGTGTTGATTCAGAGGCAAAACCAGACCCCCATGTTATTGGCTATTTTAGTATGAGAACGACCAGCGCGGAAAGCAAATACCACTCGTATGAGCTTGAAACACTGGCCGTTGTCAAAGCCATTCAACATTTTCGGCATTTTTTATATGGCCGTGGGTTCAAGGTTATAACTGACTGTAACTCACTTAAGGCCTCTAGACACAAAAAAGAACTGATGCCTAGAGTACACCGCTGGTGGTCTTTTTTGCAGTTATTTCAGTTTGAAATTGAATACCGCAAGGGTGAAAAACTGGCTCATGCGGATTATTTTAGTAGGAACCCAGTCGATATGAGTAGTCCACAAAAAGCAGTTTCTCATAATACTAATGTATTACTTTCAATTCAAACAATGCATTTCTCTCTTAATGCTTCAACTCTGGACCAGAATTGGTTGCTTATAGAACAAAAACGTGATCCCCTACTGAAAAATATAGTCGATCAATTAGTCTGATTCCATCCCTAAAAATCTCGCTGACACTTATGTTATTTTGAAAGATAAATTGTTGAGACGTAAAGTACAAATAGAAAATAAAACACGCAAATTGATTATTGTACCTCGGAGTTACCGCTGGAACCTTATTTCTCATTACCATAATTCGCTCCAACATTTTAGTTGGGAAAAGGTCTTGGCAAAAATACGGGAGCAGTATTGGTTTCCTAACATGTCAAAATTAGTCCGGAAATTTATTGAGAATTGTGTTAGTTGTAGAGTCAGGAAAGGAATTTCAGGTACTAGACAAGTATCTTTACATCCCATTTATTTCAATACCATACAAAATTTCAATACCATTTCACACTGTGCATGCAGATATTACTGGTCAAATGAATGGAAAACGTGATCGTCCCGAATACGCCTTCGTTTTTATAGACGCGTTTACTAAATACGTCCATTTAGTATATTCAACCGATCGTACGACCGAATCTGCTATTAGATGTTTTCGTGAAGTCATCACCATCTTCGGTACGCCCACCAGACTAATAACAGACCAAGATAAAAGCATGACCTCCTTGGATTTCAAAAAGTTGTGTCAAAATTTCGGTATAGAACATCATGTTGTGGCAAAAGATGCTAGCAGGGCTAATGGTCAGGTGGAACGCACGATGAAGGTCATTAAAGATAACATGTCAGTGGTGGAGCTTGATAAGCCTTGGTACAATGCAATTCAAGATTTACAATTAGCTATAAATTGTACAGTGTCGAAAAGTACTGGTAAAAGTCCAATTGAGTTATTACTTGGTAAAAAATGTTCTCCGCCAGCTATCAAGCTCCTCCAAGTCGATGATGATGAACTTGTTGAAAATCTTATAACTGTTAGGAATGCTTGTAAAGAAAGGATGGACGAGCGATCTCAAACATTTCAAAGTTGGAGATTTTGTATTAATGCGTATTCACGAACGTCACACTACAAAATTAGGACCTAAATTCGAGGGTCCGATGGAAATTTTGGAAATTTTACCTAATGATCGTTATAAATTAAAACACGTCAATTTACGAGGATGTGGATAATTAGTTTACACCCCCTGCCATGAATTTGTGTCCTCAGTTATTTCTTTTACAAGGTTGTCTGGAAGAGATCGCTATTTAGCGGTAAGACCGCCTGTTGTATACCTATGATTTAAATGTACTGTTCCATGTTCTGCTTTAATTTTTTTAATTTTTGGTGTTCAATAAAGAGTATTTGTATTGTATTGTATTGTTCTGAAAAGATCGCCAGCCACGACTATTTAAGACCTGCTCCCACAGGACAAGCAGATCCGTTTGACGATAGTGATGAAACTCCCGTATGGGCGAATGATGTGGCAGATGAGACCTTAACCAAAAGGACCTAAGATTATACTTATCTAAGATTTTAGAATAATTTATAGTATAAGAAACAATTAATTATTGTTGAGTTTGATAAATTCATTTACCACCTATCCTCATTTCCTTCCCCGAACGCTGGCTGGCCACCATGCGTTTCCTTTTCCCGGTCTCGAGAGGCTAGATCCCAGGATGGGTGATGCCTGATCTCTGTGTGGCTAGATCCCAGGGTGGGTGATGCCTGATCTCTGGGTGGCTAGATCCCAGCATGGGTGATGCCTGATCTCTGTGTGGCTAGATCCCAGGGTGGGTGATGCCTGATCTCTGGGTGGCTAGACCCCAGGATGGGTGATGCCTGATCTGTATGTTGATTATGCTATTTACTTATTATATTGATGTGTTTCCACAGTAAAATGATTAGATATGATTTAGCGCAGAGAGCGCGCTGGATCAGTATGGCCGTATGGGCGGCGAACCTTTTTGTTGTAATTATATTAGCCTAGATAATAAGGTAACATTAGTTTTAATGTATTGTTCATATTATATTTAAAATATGTTTGATTTACATCATGATTAATGTTTCCAGTATATTAATACTTAGGTAATTTAATTGCGTAATGTAATGTATAAATAATAATAATATTTAAATGTTAGTTTTTGTATTTACTATGTCTTTTTATAATGTAATGAATTAGTTAGAAGTAAATCAATTGTGAATGACGTCACTTGTTATGCTCGAACAGAGTGGCGTGACCAGGGTGGTGGTAGGAATAGTGGGGTTGTTTGTCACTTAGTTTTATAAGTCCGGACGCTGGTTTGAGCAGGACATTCCTACTACAACCGCGGTATAAGTTGTTACTCTGCCCAAATTAAATAAAAAGTCACTATTACATTAAAATAGTTTTCCTTCATACATCAACATGGAACCCAGTGACCCAAACGGTGGAAATCCGCCGACATGTATTTTGTACTTTATATTTATTTATTTTTTATTATGTTAAGGACACACGAGCACTCAGGCCACCTGATGGTAAGTGGAATCTGAGACCCATAGACATTTGAATTCTCAAGACTATAATCCCAAGACCTCAAATGCGTTGCCAACCCTGAGGACTAAGATGGAATGCCTCTATGCTAGTAATTTCACCGGTTGTCTTATCCCCACACCGGAACACAACAAAGCGAACACTGTTGCTTGGCGGGTGGTTAATGGATACGATGGTGGAAGCGATCCGGACGGACCCTGCACAGGGTCCTACCACCACTAAAAAAAACGATATATTACGATATGTACCCATACTCATATCCTTATTATATACTTACTCATATTTATAATATCCTTAATTATGATCATGTCTCCCAATTCCGTGTACAGCAACTGCGGTCAAAATGGTCAAAATGTTCATATGTCGTTGCTTTTGAACATTATTTTTAATTCTCGTTCTCCCTTCTACCTTTCTGAGAGGTTTGGCTTAATGACCACCGTCTCGCAAAACCGGTTGAGCTCAAAAGCCAATCTTATCCTCGCTTTCCCTTCTATGTGTTAATCCAGGGTATGAGCTATCTCCATTCCAAGATTCATTTCATTTCCAAATCTGTCTTAAATCATGTATAATATTAGTAGGATTTCAGCCCATTTTAATATGGGGAACAAATACTTTCTTTCGCAATAATAAATTCCAAATAGTCATAAAGTTAAGTTCCTTACAGAACCCCAAAACAAAATTAATATGGACCCGAGTTTTCGGTAACACTGAAATATCTCTCTGAATTTAACAATGTATTTTTTGTTGTTATTTTTTTAAATGATTGAGGGTGCTGAGTGACTTCTTCCGGTGCCCGTTATCTTGGCCTCCTTAGAAATTTTGCATTGTAAGAATTCGAAAGAAATACTTGTTGGTTTTAAGGTTAAGTCAGTTTAAACGTGTGGTTTAAGTACGATACTCGTGGGTAAAAAGTCTTTTCGCATTTAGTATGTATAAACTTGTAATAAAATCTCTATGTATCTGGCTGGTTTTGATGACATTAAAAAGTGTTTCGTGGTTTGACGTAAAATTTGGTACAGATAAAGTTTAGAGTAAAGACGAAAATAGAGTACTTTTTAATCTAAAAATAAAAGACGCCTGCGATTCTGTAGTCGAAATTATATACCCGCAACTCTGCCATTTTAACCTTAGGATAACTAAGAAATATTCCCTCCAAATTTCATGACCCTAGGTCTAGAGGTTTCGGTTATACGTTGTCTGTCAGTCACTTGTACTAATTTAAGAAGCTAAGACAGTTGCCGAAGAAATAACGATAAACTACTTATACGCTCAAGTCTTGAGCCAAGCTATATATTATATTTGCATTTAGAGCAACGTATTCAAGATTCCTTAAATTTAACATATCCTTAACGCGCTGTGCAGCCGTAAAGCAGGGTAACTTATTGGTGCGAATGAAAACATTTACGTCGCCATAATTCTGAAGGCTACGAGGTTTTAAACTGGGAATAGCGAATTCTTGGCCCCTTGGGGTTACTCTGTATCGTAGACTTAATATCAGGGGACAATTTCACACGAATTAGTTCCTCGCTCTAGGCTTAACAGTCACCAGCACATAATCCCTACTAATAGGTTCTCCTAATGTACAAGGATAAATTGAAACATTATTTTCAATACATTCAGTACATTGATGAATTCAATACATCGACGACACGCTAGCCTAGTTGGGAGTGACCCTGCCTTCGAAGCTAGGTCCTGGGTTCAAATCCCGGTAAGGGCAGATATTTGTGTGATGAGCACGAGTATTTGTTCCTGAGTCTTGGATGTTTTCTATGTATTTAAGTATTTATTTCTCTATATAAGTAAGTTTATCGTTGTCTAGAACCCATAGTACAAGCCTAGAGCTTAGTTTGGGTCTAGGTCAATTTGTGTGACATTGTCCCGTGTTATTTATTTATATTGTAATATTACATTGATGCATAAATAAACTAAACTATTCGTTTTAACCATAACTCGAACCAGGGACCGCTAGCTTCATAGTCAAGATCACTACCAACTAGGCTAATCGCGTTGTCGAAACCGATCCCACGATAAAGAATACCCCAACCGATAAGAACAGAGAACTCTGGTCCAACACGGCTTATTAGATCCGGCGACGATAAGTATTTAAAGCTCTTGGAATTTTAATAGGTGGATGAGTGAACGTTTAGCTGGTTCAATATTTGAGCGTCTTTGGTCACAGAATTTCGTAAACGAAGCTCAGACAAAACGTAAAACGCTAACGTCAAAGATTATAGAAAACAGAGAAAATGCCCGTGTGGTTGCCGGGTTAGAATAGTGCCACTCCATGTCTTCCCGTGGATGTCGTAAGAGGCGACTAAGGGAATAAAGGCGTGTAGTACTCGTACTGTTAGGCGATGGGCTTGCAACCTATCACTAATATACACTGGTAAACATCTGAGTTTGTTGTGCAAAATGTGGTTACAGGTTTTAATTCTGTAGCTCTGCCTACCCCACTTCGGGAATGAAGCCGTGACATTATGTATGTATGTAAAGACAAAATGTATCGAATACATGATTGTATACGACGTGATTGTCATACTCAAAATATTTATTTAGTCAATTGGCCACAAGGGGAATCTTACACATCGGTAATATGAATCTACTAGCGCTTCGGACCAGAGACCCTAGCCAAGATGCGTTCGCTAACTAGCGTTTCTATTCGTTTTGTTTTTAAACCAATCGCGTCACTGGTATCACGTCATACGAAAAGTCACGTGGTCTACCATTGGTTTAAGAACGAAACTTAGCAAAACACTAGTTAGAGTAGTAAGCGAATGTATTTTGGCTAGGGCGTCAGACATCATTGTGGGGAAGAAGGTAGTTTTTCAATAATTATCAATTAAATAAGAGGCCGTTCTAAAACTATTCGCGCTACGCCATAACTCTCCAATTCGTCGACGAAGTATTAACCGGCAGACTAAACTTATACCGGTACCCACCAATTTTAGCCACGCTGCCAAATAAAAATGACCTACACTTTTTGTAAAGCATGGATTATTGGAGATGGCAAATGAGCACACATGCCACGTGATAGTAAGTTTTTGCAATGTCAAGAATACAATCCCAAGAACGCAATTCTAAAACCGCAAATATGCTTAGATGGAGAGCCGCTGACATACAGACAGACAGACGGACCGCGGAGGCTTAGTTATAGGGTCCACTTAACACCCTTAGGGTAATAAAACCCTAAAGAAACCTTAAAAAGTACAGTCGACATCCAAAGCTTGTCCTGGAATTGTTACACATTTTATTTTAATAGCAATGTGCACACGAGCACTCAAGTCACCTTGAATCTGAGACCCATAGACATTTGAATCCTCAAGACTATAATCTCAAGACTGCAATCCTAACACCACAAACGTGTTGCCAACCCTGAGGACTAAGATGGAATGCCTCTATGCTAGTAATTACACCGGTTATCTTATCCCCACACCGGAACACAATAATGCGAACACTGCTTGGCGGTAGGTTTAATGGATATGATAGTAAATAAATAAAAAACATTACTTGCAAAAGATGGGTAACCCTAATTATCCCGTTGAGAAACCCAGCACCTTCCTGAAGTTATCCGCGCTATGCCAAGGTCTCCCGGATTACGCCATCCCCCGGGAACTCTTAATCCAACTTGACGCTATGTTCGGAGCGCAAGGGAAATAAATTTAGATTCCCACTAATTTACTTATCTGTTGGAAGTTGTCCATGCCCGGGCCCATCGTTTATAGCAAAAATTGGCTCATTGTGGAGTTTATGGTTCTGATTTGTTATTAATACAATCATGAGCCAAAATAACAGGGTTATTTTGTACTGACATTATTTACATGGCCGGTTGTTTTTCGTCGCCAATTAGATTATTTAGTGATGGTAGGACCCTCAGCAGGGTCCGTCCGGATCGCTACCACCATCTTTTCATTAACCACCCGCCAAGCAACAGTGTTCGCATTGTTCTGTTACTAGCAGTGAGGCATTCCATCTTAGTCCTCAGGGTTACAACGCATTGAGGTCTTAGGATTATATTCTTGAGAATTTAAATGTCTATGAGTCTCAGATTCCACTTACCATCAGGTAGCCTGAGTGCTATTGTGCCTTCTCTTTAACATTAAAAAAAAACCATACAAACAAATTTCGTTTTCCAGTAAGGCTAGATATTTGTGTGATTTATAACCCGAGTCTTGGTGGTTTTCTATGAATATAAATATAGTTGTCGAGTACGTGGTAAGTCTAAATAACTGCTAAATCAAAAAAGACAATAACGAGAAATGGTCAAAAAATGCGCGAATCGATGTTTCTAGAAACTGTTTGTTTTTGAAAAAGTAAACTCTATTTTAAATCCATTAATAAGCGCCTAGAGCTTAGATCGAGATCATGTCAATTTGTATCAGATTGTTTCCGGATACTTTTTTTTTAACGGTTCCTCAATGGAGCCTCATGCCTGTTTTGGCTGTCGGGGTGAAATACAATTAATGCTTCGATTCTGACTGGGTGGCTCCAAAATTAAAGCAATTTTTCATTCCACATGAGATTATAGGTCCGAAAAGAATTGGGTTCGCTTCGCTGTTAACATAAATAAAATGAACATTATGTAGTAACTTCAAAACTTTGCCGGAATAATTATTGATTTTCAAATGAAAAATATTTTTTTCAGGTTCCCAAGATACAGGCTGCGCCTAGTCTGGGCCGATGAATACAAATTTGTTAATTTAAATTAAGTATAGTCAAGTGACTACATGCCAAATTTATTCATGTCACTTAGAAGCTTTTTCATTATTATTTATTCAGACATTAACATCCATTTTCATTTAAGTAATTATCAGTTAAGTAGTTCTCCACTTTACAGAATCTTGCATTATAATTATGATATCTTTTAAGTTCCAATGTAACATTATTTTAGTTATCTTAGATTATTTGAACACTATTAAAATAGGAATTCTAATCATTAAAGTACATTGAAACCAAAAACCCTACATACATACATAACATCACGCCTTCATTCCCAGAGTGGGGTAGGCAGAGCTACAGATATACCAAACACTCTGAAAAATAGGTTATTGGTAATTCTTTAACCACATTTTTCACAATCAGGCTAAGACAACCAGAACAGTGTATAATATTAGTGACAGATTGCAAGCCCATCGCCTTACAGTAGGTACTACAAGCCTTTGTTCCCTTAGTCCCCTCTTACGACATCCACGGGAAGACATAGAATGGCACTGTTCCAACCCGGCAACCACATGGGCAAAAACCAAAAACCCGATTCTTAAGAAAAACCCTACTAACCATCAACACGAACCAAAACGTGTCCAAACTCCAGATTCCGAAACCCATTGGAACGCAAATAACTCTTACGTAAGTTATTTGTCCTCCAATGTCTGATGTCAACACGACGTACGATGTTTGACTAGGTCAAATTCTGCCGTATTTCCAAAGAACGCGTCTAACTGCAGTGTAGTAGTCAAAGCATTCTAAACTCTACAGTCCACCATGTAAGGTTTAAATTGCCTATACTATTACTATGCAGTTAGCTGCCTTTCTGGTATTACAGTAGAATTGTTGAAGTGATAAATCTGAAAGCCTTTGAGCTCTGCTACAAATATCTATATTCGACGTTGAATCCGTTCGCGGTGGGGTAAGAATGGGATAGGTGTTTTGGAAGTTGAATATTTTAGAGCCTCTATAATTTGTAGACATGACCAGCCCCCTATTTCACCATCTTGACAACTACACGTCATAGTTTACGATTCGTTATACATTGCGAAGTTAACACGCTGATACATCACAGTGTTTCATATAAGCTGCGCCATGTACACTGAAATGTCACCTGTCACCTGTCATTGTCAGTATGGTGAAATAGGGAGCTGGTCTGGTCTTGATTACTTACGAAAGGTATGTGTATAACATAATATAATGACGAACATAATATAGTACGAACGCGAAAGTTAAAAAATCCTTTTTTTTTCTCGTACATTTCCTTAGCTTTTTTAAAGTGCAAGCAAGTTTATAGTCACCGTTATAAGTCAGTAATCGATTGTACCTTGTCATGTTGATTTAAGGGATGCTATTCTGTTATTTAATTAAGTCACTATTCAAGTCGTCGACGAAGTAATCGGCAGAGTAAAATTACTTAAAAAAAAGAAAAAGTTGTTTATTCAGTAAGTAAGCCACACGGGCAATTTTACACGTCAAAATTCTACTAGCGTTTCAAAGAGTCAACTTACTTGATCGTAAATTAAAGGATAAGATGTTAATAGTGATCCTAACGGTCCCTGGACAACCCTACCACCGCTATAATAATATGTTTTATAATTGACTAGCTGTTGTCCACGACTTCTTCCCCGTTCAGTGCTACTCGTTAATAAAAAGTACCTTCTACCCTTTCTTGGAGTTCAAGCTATCTTCATACAAAATTATATCAAAATCGGTTTAGCAGTTTAGACGTGAAAGAATAACAAACAAACAAAGTTACTTTCACATTTATTTATAACTAGCTAACCTGCGAATTTCTGACATTCCCGGGGTATCTTTTAGTATTTTTCTATCATAAGAACCTTCTCCTGGCATTAACAAACATAATAAAAAAAGAATTAGCAAAATCGGTTTTGCTGCTCTCGAGATTTGCGCTTAGCAACACATTCAGCGATTCATTTTTATTATACAGGGTGTCTCATTTAAATCGGTCAGTATGGCCATAGAGCCATTTACTCCTTAAGACCTACTCAATCGATATCTAAATAGAAATAGTATACTTTTTTTTCAAAACAACCGGTTTGATTCCCGAGCTGAGTAGGTACAGGTTTTTTTTAATGTATGAATGCAGTTCTTCTTCTTATTAATATCGATGACATGGTTCCTAAGAGCAGATCTTCGTATGTCCCATAGTTTCAGAATTTCCCATACTGACCGATTTAAATGAGACACCCTGTATAGACTAGCTTTTGCCAGTGACTTCGTCCACGTAGAAATCTTTTATCCATTAATTTTTTGGCATAATTAGTAGCCTATGTGCTATTTCAAACTATAATCTATCTCTGTGCTAAATTTTATCCAGATCCGTTGAGTCGTTCTGGCGTGATTGGATATTAAACATCCACCCATCCAAACTTTCACATTTATAATATTACCCTTACTAATACATACATTCATTACATCACGCCTTCATTCCCAGAGTGGGGTAGGCAGAGCTACAGAAACACCAACAACTCTAAAAAGACTTGTTGGTAATTCTGTATCCACATTTTGCATAAGTAGGCTAAGCTGTTTACCAGTGTATTAGTGACAGGTTGCAAGCCCATCGCCTAACAGTACTACAAGCCCTTATTCCCTTAGTCGCCTCTTACGACATCCACGGGAAGACATGGAGTGACACTATACTCACCAGGCAACCACACAGGGTAATAAACGTTTACCCCCCTTACCCTTACTACTAAACGTTGAATAAACTTGGAACAGTTATACCACGCTTTGTCCTTATCTGTCGAATTCAAAAATCGCAATGACAGATAAGGACAAAGCATGGTATAACTATTCCAAGCTTATTCAACGTTTATTAGTAAGAGGGTTAGTATAAGTAAAATTAGAATGGAAAGTATGGTTCCAAAATACCATCAAAGTATCCATCTTATTTGACGTAGTATTATTAATTTTAATCATCAACATTTTCAAGCATTTGTGACTGAAATACTTCACCAAATACCGTCTTACGAAAGGAAACGAATCAATTACAATATTATCAAATTGCCTCAACTTAGTCTCAACTCCGTCTTCGCGTAATTCTTCTTAAGCACTTCGCTGACAATAACTCATAACTGTTATAAATTATAAATTAACATTAACCTAGAGTGATGTCCATTCGTACTCATTTACGAGAAAACATTTATTTGTGTTCATTTTGGAGTCAAAACAAAAGGAATATTTAAAAATGGCGGTAACTTTGACGCACGAAATGTTTTGGAGTGTTGATAGTAAATATAATAATACATTAATTATAATATAATTAATATCAAAGAAGGCGGCTAACTGACATGTAGTGTAGTCGCCATTCTATACTCTATTAGTAACCAACACACACACACATATCATCACGCCTTCATTCCCAGAGTGTGGTAGGCGGTTGAAAATATTGTGGTCGAAATTCAGTTGAAGTAACGTTTAATACGTTAGGTCCTATAATTTAAAAAAAATATTTTTCGCGTTTTTGAAGGCGGTTTTTTGTTTTTTAAACCATTTCTTTTATTTTACACTTTTTAGTGATCATCATACGCTGTTACGTATTCCCACTTTTTATTTGACATGAAACTTTAAGTTAATTTAACCGCGCCGCAAGCAAATCCACGGGAAAGTCATAGTCATATTTTAACAAGTAAATATTCTTTGTTGTAGTCGTTCAACTATCTTAATCGAGATATCTTATCGCCACCCTTGAAATAGGTACCGTTGAGGAGTTCCGGTGGCCATCTGTGGTCTTCATCACCAGTTCTACTTGACCAAGTGATATTTTCTGAATGCAAATGCTAGACTGGTTACGATAAATACTAAAATCGCTTTATATTTGCCTACAATATCTGCGAAGTTTCCTCAACTCCTTAATGATCCCCTCATCAGATTTAGATTTGGTGTCAATGCAATCACCTCGCAAGTCTATGAAACCAAAAAATAATTTTCAAAATCGGTTTGCAATTGACGGAGTAATCAGTGAACATACATAAAAAAACACAGTGGAACGTATAAGCTCCTCCTTTTTTGAAGTCAGTTAAAAATAAGGCGACCTTGGATTTTGAGCAATGTATGACCAACCATGCATCGCTATTAACAGTCCAAGCACTACGGATAATGCAATATTGCCACCCCCACATTGTAGCGGTCGGCATCCCTTACAAACGATTTTACGGTCAAAATTCCAGCTCCGCATTCTTTCACGAAGCCATGTTTCGCGAGGGGCGAGAAATATTCATCATAATATACTTATCATTACCGCAAATTTTAAAACAAAGAAGCTACATCAATCACTGTCTCCTAAAGAGGAAACGTATGTAGATTTTGCCGCATTCTAAATATCGGTTTTGTCGAAAATGGGCCGGCATTTTTTAAATTTTGTTCCCTCTTTTTCGCACGTTTGCGTCATATTGGGTTGGGTTGATCGCTGATGATTGTGTACTTTCTGTATTCCTAAATCATTCTATGAATAAATCAGTGTTTTGGCATGAAGTTAACCAGGTAAAGGTTTAGGTTGGGGTTTAGGTGTTTGCCGTCGTTGTTACATACACATACACTTTTATGTAGAATACAAAGGACATGAGATACCTGATATTAGTGAGCTTTAAAAGTCGCGTCTGTACACGACAAAGAAATACAATTGGCTGCATATGATGAAAAAGAGATTGACTTAAGAAAGTTAGAAAATTATTTTAATTATCAGGCACACTTAAGAAGAAAACTTTAAAAACTAAAATTACAAAAGGCAAAATGGTCCAAATACGTTAGGAAACGTTTCGTTATGCTGGTTTTCAGAATATTTGAGAAAGGGCGCTTTTTGAACTAAGTTTCATCAAAAACCTTAATTAATTCTGTTAGCGTTGTGTTTGATAACATCTTCGTGTATAATGATTTTTTTAATGATAAGGAGAAGGCTCACGAGCACTCAAGCCACCTGATGGTAAGTGGAATCTGAGCCCCATAGACATTTAAATTCTCGAGACTATAACCCTAAGACCTCAAATGCGTTGCCAACCCTGAGGACTAAGATGGAATGCCTCTATGCTATATGGCTAATTTTCGTTGGAAAAGTTTTATCGTAAATTTAATTACGTGAGTTAGCGCGGCCAACTTTTTGGTCCTTACCCATTTTCAGAAATTGATCCTGGAATTCTTGCAGGCAGGACCAACTACGGTGAGTGCGACTTCTTTTGCTTATTAAGAGGCCGTACACGTTGCCGATTTCGCTGATTTTCGTGATTTTACAGACGTGATTTTACTGTTCAAATACTTTACTTCTACAAATTTTAATGCGCAAAGCAATTTTCAACGAATGTATGAAATACTTTTTTGTTTTTATTATTTAATTTTGATTAATCGACCTGAAACCGGCGACTGTTTCGTGAGTTTTGCTGTAAGAGGTTTAGAATATCGCATTTTCACGAATCGTTTTGACGTCTTAAAGGTATGACAAAATAGCAATGAATTGCTGTAAAAGTTGTCTAAAAATTTATGAATTACTTTTTACCACCTTTGTATTTTTTTTTTGTGTAAAAAAATTATGAACTTGGTAATTTTTTATAGAAAATGGACCAAAATAGTTTTAAATTTCGGCTTCTTAAAACACTCGTTCATAAAATTAAAAGAAGTGTAATAAAGTTCAGTTACAAATCAATCCATTACCTTAAAAACACATCCATAAATTAAAAATTAAATAGCAATATATAATGTTTTAAAATAACCTAAATCCCGAATTTAAATTCTCGACAAAGATAAAAAAGTAGCTCATTCATTCGTAACTCATTTATTCGATCATAACTGAAATGATTTATCATGATGTGCATTAAAACTTATAGAAAAGCAGTATTTAAATTGTAAAATCACGAAAGTAAGCAAAACCGGCAAAATTTCGTATACGGCCTCTTAAGTAATTAGATGTCGCACTCACCTCTTATTGCCTCTAAATATTAGAAACTTTTATTTATGAAAAATTTCATTACAACTTCGAAAAAGGAATGAATTAATTGTCCCTATATAATTTACCACTAAATTGAAAGAAAACATTCACATTCATATCAGTTATACAAAATGTTGCTATAAACGTCTGTGATATATTTCGTAGGTCGTTAAATTAAATTATACAAAAAGTTTTTAGACTAATTGAAGCGCCCCCGAACGTTTAAGAGATATCAGCTCTGAAGGGGTTGCCATTAAATTTTGGGTTTTCAAAGTTTCGTAGTCAAACTAAGAACCCTTAAAGTTTTTCCATGTCCGTCCGTCTGTCTGTCCATCTGCAGCTTAGCTCAGAGACTCTTAATACTAGAGAGCTGTTATTTGGCATGATATCAGGGATTGGTTTTTTTCTCGTCCCATAGTGTGAAATATTAAACTTTTAAGTGCATTTTTTTGTTACAATCAGGTGTCTTCGTCGTCGTTGTCGTCCCTTACAGCCAATCCTTCAATAAAAGTGCATTTTTGCCGTGTGGTTACCGGGTTATAATAGTTCCACTCCATGTCTTCCCGTAAATGTCGTAAGAAGCGACTAAGGGAATAAAGGCTTATAGTACTGTTAGGTGATGGGCTTGCAACCTGTCAATATAGGTAAACATCTTAGCCTGTTTGTGCAAAATGTGATTACAGACTTATCAACAAGTCTTTTTAGAGTTGTTGGTATTTCTGAAGCTCTGCCTACCCCACTCTGGGAATGAAGGCGTGATGTTATGGATGTATGTGAAAGCGCATTATAACCAATTAAAAAAAAAATACATCACGACGGAGTAGACTTGATTGGTTCTTGAGATACAGGCAAGTAAAATAATTATACTTAAATCATAACTTTAATAAGAAATCTAGTTCATACTTGTTTTTTGTGTTTGCTGTACTTAACGACTCCAAAACCCTGATCATGTTCCGACATGCTCTTGCCCGGTTTTTTATATTATATTAAATAGTTATTTCATTAGGGTCACAGGATTCAAAGGAGATTCCATAATTGATAAGAACCCCAATTTCATCCACTTCTGCCATTCTAATAAAGCGAGCTTCATACATTCGACGAATAAAGACTGTTGAAAATCTACAGCCGATCCCGAGGCATTTTGTACTCTTTTTACTAGAAATAAGACTGAGTTTTGAACAGTACAGTTTTTACCTTGTTGAACAAAAGGCAAAGTTAATTTCCTCTCCTGGAAATGAACGAGGTTTAATGAAAGGTAACCATTTTTGTTTGCTGCTTTAAACAATAGTGTTGACGCCTTCTGCGTGTTTTGGAAAAGGTATTTTTTAATTTATGATATTTTACCTAATCACCACTAAGGAATGCGAACTGGTTTGACCCGAAACAATTATACTGGGGTTTTTTTCATAAATGGATTTTAAATTTAAAACCGGTTTCGATTCGGTTATTCATTTATTGTTATAATATTACCTAAACATTATAATATTTACTCAGTGACATTTCAATTAGCAGATAAACATAAATAATTTTTAATGTACCCGTGCACACTAAAAACATTACAATAATATAATATGATAAAATACGCACATGTTAAAAACCAAAATGCATCCCTTTGTGTTTCTTTATTGAATACGGTGATAAACATCTTTCGTCCCTTTCGCACCTAATCTTATTGAATTAGTACTGATAAGGAAAGGTTGTTAATTAATAAATTTGCCTGCTGCTCTACTCTAGATTACCTTAAACACGAACTTTTGCTAAAGTTTCTTGCGGCATTTCTCCGCAATGTTGATCTGACTGACGTGTAAAAGAGCCCTTAAGCTGGATCCAAATGTGTATCATTTTGTCGTGTCGTATTTCCGTCGCGTATCATGATCGTTAGTGTGGACGCAAAAAGATAGTGATCAGGCTAGGCGCCGTATCTGATCACCCGCGATCGATGTTGCTACGCGTTTATTAAATACCCCACACACTCACGATCGGATACGCGTATCAAGATGGTAAGTATGAACGTGTTTTGATACTGTATCATGATACGCAGTCAGATTTGATACATGATACGCCGTGATAACACTCAAGTAGATTTTTCCCCGATACTAGTATGCCCGAGGCTAGTACGAGTATGGATGCATTTTTTCACGTGACGATGCAAGTAATATGTTTTGCCCAAAGTGAGTGTTGATACTTAGAATGTACGCGTGCGCAATACGATACGCAAGATCGTGATCGCCAAAATGATACAAATGTGAACCCAGACATATGCGGCGCTTCTATTGACTTTTTTTAATTTCTTTAATTGAGTACTAAAGTTAACGTTATGCTATCAAGACAATGTGTATGATATGATGATTGTTATCAGAGCCCCGTATTTTATTCAAGGCGTGGAGAAGACACCTTAGCAAACAGGCCAATCGGATCCGAGACCCATACACATTTGCATTCTCAACATTATAATTACCAACCCTAAGGACTAAAAAGTAGCCTCTATGGTAGTAATTTTATTAATTCATTTCATATGCTTTCTCGAGTCAACAATCTTAAAACTGAAATACTAAATACGTTGTCCACCACAATACGTTAATCAATATGGGTTTACAGTGTTAAATAGAACCCACCGCAGAATGTAGGGGTCACTATTAAATGGGGTATTTGTATTTAATTGGTTTTGGTATTGGTTTTGGTTTCCATAGTTCGGGTTCTGTACGTTTAGCAAATGTATCATTTTGGAAATGTAGCTTTGAAAAAACGTATTGGTGCCAAAACCATTATAATTATATTAAATAGGTTATAAAACTTTGATTCATTGTTGACGACACCACTAAACGGCACCCTTAGGGGTGTCGTTAACAAACAACATTTGATAACGATACCACCGCAGGGCTGTGAAATATGTTTTCCATAGGTAGTACGAACTCTTTAGTGCATAGGGCTGGGGCCCTAGCCAAGATGCAAGCGCTCGTAACGTTTTCTTTTCTATCGCTCAAAATGTATGGGATGACATTCTCGTGCGTTTCGATAAACCACGTGGTCGACTGTCATCCCATACATTTTGAGCGATAGAAAACAAAAACGTTAGGAGGGTTTGCATCTTGGCTAGGGCCCCTGGTACTTGAGATAAAACTGTCGATAGACAATGTCAATGTCACACATTGTTTATTATTTACAAACATCATTTCTGTGCTTGCATTTTTCAATAACTACCTATTACACTTTATTTTTAAAGTAAGATATAATGCAATTTATAAACACTAATGGCGGAGTCGCTTTGCTGCTAGATAAATATAAATATCACAAGCATAAACAATAATGCTAATGGATTTAACGTGTGGAGATGTACTTTCTATAGAAAGTCGAAATGTCTGGGAACTGTTACCTTGAGAGTAAGTAAATTTAGTTTGATTTTTCTCGATATATTGTACAACACTAATCCCCGGTAGTGCTGTTAACATATGATGTTTGTTAACGACACCCCTAGGGGTACCGTTTAGTGGTGTCGTCAACAATGAATCAAAACTTTTGACCACAAAAAAAAATGCTGCGTGAAATATTTCTTTGCAAAATAAAAATAGTTTGCCAAAATGGATGTCTCTAGCGAAGTTAGAGGTTTCCCTATAGTTTAATATATTGAGAGAAGCAATTTACTATTCATCCATACAAATGATAACCTAAAAACTTTCATCGGTTTATTTCGTGCTGAAATAATGCTCAAATATAAAATAATTTAATTCAAAAGCAACGTAAGGGCTTCATTCCGTTCGTATTAAATCTCCAATATTACATATAGTCTTGAAAAGCGAGACGTTTTAAAATAATGATTCTTTTTAAAATAACACTGTTTATTCCTGAAACTGAAATAACACCGGTGAAATGAAAATTTAAAATTGCACTGCATTTCGTCGTCTTACTTACTCAAACTCGTATCTGCATATTTTTTTTGCTGTTGGTAAACTTATTGCCTGTAAGTAATACTGAATGAAAATGTAATTACCAACAGCAAAAAAAATATGCTGATACAAGTTTGAGTAAGTAAGCCGACGATTTATTCAAATTCCGTAGCGATATTTAAAAAGAGACGTGCATTCGAATTCAATTCGAATAATACCTGAAAAATCTTTTTTATCGACTACGCCAAGGCGTACAACAGGGTTATGATTTCCTTTGAAATGCATAAAATTGATTGTCCTAATGTATTATTTAATTTAGGTCTAAAATCTTTTCGCCTAACATCCTTTTATGCTGAAATTATTGAATTTAATAAACATATATTTGTATAGATTAGTTAAACTAGATAAGGTTATCTTATCTTACACATGGGCCCTTTAGGATAAAATTCGACCCCTTTAGGTTTTTTGTGCAATTACCTCTTACACACTCAGCTGTTGGAATGAGCAGGTTACCTCACGCTGTTTTTCCTTTACCGTTAGAGCATCGGGTAATGTACTTAAGTTAGAAAAACTCATTGGTCTCCGCGGGAATTCGTACTCGGGCGTTTTCCAAAAAAAGTGTACATCGTTAAAGACAAAAGAAAATTAACGTATCTAAATGTTAGCTAATTTTCGTGACGAAATGGAAATAGTTAAATTTTCTTAACTTTGTCCTTAACGATGTACACTTTTTTTGGGAAACGCCCACTCGGTACCTTACGATGACGATTCGACCCTTTAAGCCACTAGGCCACCGGCGCTCTTCGTTTGCATTCTTAATAGAGTTCAATTGCTAATCTTCTTGAGGAAAAAGATGTAGCCTCTATGCTAGTAATTTCACTGGTTATCTTAACCCCACATTAGAACACAACAATGTTAACACTGTCGCTTGGCGGTGAGTTAAATGATGAGATGGCGATAGCGATCCGGACGGACACTGCACAAGTTAGTACTGATGAAAAACACCCAAACAACCGAGTGGTTGCCAGGTTAGAATAGTGCCACTATCGTGGATGCCGTAAGAGGCGACTAAGGGAATAAGGGCTTGTAGTACTGTTAGGCGATGGTCTTGCAACCTGTCACTAATACACTGGTAAACATCTTAGCTTGACTGTGCAAAATGTGGTAACAGAGTTATAAACAAGTCTTTTTAGAGTTGTTGGTATTTCTGTTAACTCAGCCTACCTCACTCTGGGAATGAACGCGCGTGATGTGAATGTATGTATGAAAAACCCACCAAAATAAACTGTGACTACTTACACTTAAAAATTTATATGTTTATATTTAAAACTGTACTCATTTAATAAGTTCTTAAGTAGGAATCGCTCCCAAAATGCTGGCAGTATTGCCACGTTTGATGGTATTACGTGACGTTAGTGCCAACTACAGGCCAGCGAAATTAACTCTTTAATCCATACTGTAATATTATAAATTCGAAAGTGCATCCGTCTGTCTGTCTAATAACTCTTCACGCTTAAACTGCTGAGGGGCTTTTTGCAAAAAAGTACCTATAAGTACCGTATTTTTTCCATTACATCATGAAAATTAACTATTACTGCTTTAAGAGAAATATATGCATCTCAGACAAAACTCTTGTAACAAGTTCAACCATATTACTAACAGGTCAGGTTTGAATCTGCTATGCTTATTTAATTTGAAATACCGCCTGTTGGCTTATGAGAGCAGTATATAAATATGTGACTAATTTTCGTGACATAATGGAAAAATTACCGTTGTTAATTGTTGCCCTTAACGATATGTACTTTTTTTGAAAACGCCCTGAAACGATTTAGATGAAGGTTTGGAGATAGTTCCCAAGAGAACAGCGATGACCGAGTTCGAGTCGAGGTCTCTGCATGTGGTTAAATAATAAATAATCACAGAACAATGTCACACAAATTGACCTAGTACTAGACAACGATAAACTTATAGATAAACACATAGAAAACATCCAAGACTCAGGAACAAATACTCGTGCTCATCACACAAATATCTGCCCTTACCGGGATTTGAGCCCAGGACCCCTAGCTTCGAAGGCAGGGTCACTCCCAACTAGGGTAGCGTGCCATCAACAAGTACAATTTTTAACAACCACTACTTTACAATTCTGAACTTAAGTATTAAAAACAGTAAGTATGTCGGTTTCCGAAACAAATACCCCTAAAACCTTACAGAACAAAAATAAACTGAGACCAACCAGATCGACGTATGCAAAGTACCGGTCCATTCAATACCTCCTTCCACAACTCCCCAAACCATCCATCTCTGTCTTTACCTACAATAATAGAGACAAACATATTTCGACTTCTATGCTCCGTCGATTCGAATTGTGGGTTATTCTTTTGAGCAAGTAACTCGTTTATGAAGTTACCGACGAGCGGTACTTGGATCTTGAATGCGTAGACATTTCACGTTTTGCATGGTTACCATTGACATTAAGATGCAGCTGTGCCCAAGGTCATAGGTACGACCTTTGACTTAATAATGCTAAAGGGCGCCTGAATCAAATTATGTAGTAATTTAAGGTTTATTATTACACGACTGCCCAAAAGGAGAGGAGGATTCATTTATGTATATTTCTTTATTTCAAGATAACTTCGTAAAGCCTGAACCAAAACTAGGCGTATAGGATATCATTGGAATGATATAAAACGCGTAACATAGATAGACTAGGTTTTGTCTTAAAAATATGTGGTGGCATATACCATAATAACAAACGAAAAAAATGAAAAAAAGTCTTTCATGGTTTTTCAATCATCGTCTAGAAATTTGAGGAGTACACTCCAAAAATATATAGCACTAGCGACCTATTTTGAATGTTTTACGATTAACACCAATTTTAACTTTATGTTATTTAGTTTCACTATCCGATAAAAGATGGCGGTAGCAGTCATTGTTTTTAATGCTATGCTTCTATGAATGTGACAATATGCCAAACAAAAATGAGAATCAAGAAGACAGTTGCTTGGCTTGTAATTGCTTTTTTATTTATTTTAAGTCATGGCAGGCGTGTTTTAGGGTTCCGTAGTCAAACTTAGTTTTAGTTATAGTTTCGCCATATCCGTCTGTCCGTCCGTCCGTCCGTCCGCAGCCTAGCACAAAGACTCTTAGTACTAGAAAGCTGTAATTTGGCATGAAACATATTTGTCACGCCAACAAAGTGGTACAACAAAATCTGGTCATATTTTTTTTAGTATACCATCCTTACATCTATGGTGGGGATGTATTTTTTTTCTCGTCTACCCCATAGTGTAGGGTGTTGTTGGATAGGTATTATGGCATTGTGATAACAATTTTTCGATTATGTGATCCGTTTACGAAATATTAAGCACCCCAAACAAAACTACAAATACTAAAAATCAGAAAAAAATCTCCAATGAAAGAACATAATATAACGAATTTTAAAGGAAAACTATGACGACTAAGTAGACATCTTTGTTTCTTGAGATACAGGTGATTAAAGTGTTTATATCTACTAAAATCATCTGAGACGACACCAATTGACTTTAAATAGAAAATTAGTTATTACTTCTTGATTTTTATGTTTGTAGTACTCTAGTACTTAACGGATTCGGAACCCTACACCGAGCATGGTCCGACATGCTCTGGCCCGGTTTGTTTAATTATTTGTATACTATGTAGAAATGAAAGTCGATTGAACGAGCAAGAATACCCTCGAAGGTTTCCTGGCGAAAATAAATACTGATTCGCTCGATCAATAAACCTGTAACTTACGACCCGATCGGAGACTGGGAATTGCACTAAACGAGTATAAGTTTCAGTTACGGAATCGGAATTTATTCTCATGCATTCCGCGCAATCAAGGGTGTATCGTGGAATTCTCGGGAGAGTTTAATAAAGTAACGAAAAACAATTTAATGAATTTCTTGTTTATCTTCGGCGCTGTTTTAACCCCTGACGCATGTAAAGGGGGGTTATAAGATTAACGCGTGTACTCAGAATCTATGTATGTGTGTATTTTGTGGCATCGAACTCCCACACGAATGGACTGATGCGGACGCGGGTTTTTCGGGTTTTCCTTCCGTCTGTCTGTCTGCGGTTTTGCTCAGAGACTTTTGGTACTAAAAGTCTGTAATTAAGAATAGTTTTACATTTGAATAACGCCAAAAAAGGTGTAATATATCTATGAAAGTTATTTTCTTTGGTACTTGCCCATACATCTAATGCAAAGGTTCATTGTGTAATAAAATAGTGGAAATAAAAAAATATAAACAAAGGAGTTTATTTAATAGTTATAAATTTGTTATGTGAGTTACAACGGAAAAGATAGTTAGAATATTAGTTAAAATATTATTTTCACCTCGGCACCTAAAAAGCAGTGGGCAAAATATGATTTTGCTGCAAGCGAAAACAGTGGGCTATAATAGATTTTGCTGCTATTGTGGGACAAAATTAATTTTGAATAAAATTAAAAAAACACCGAAAACAGTCCTGGGTGTACTCGTATATAAATGGGTGATTGGCAGGGCCCGTAATGTTCATGCCGCTGACGCAAAAATGACGTCACGCTACATAGAGTATGATTCCAATTAGTATTTCTTCATAATCATTATTTATTAAATGCCTCTGAGAATTAAATACTATTATAAATTGTTAAAATCAGAAAAATGTGTCCATCGATTAAAATTTTCTTTTTAACAGGGAAGTTGGAATAATTAACCAAATGTGCGAACAAACAAAACAATGATTACAAAACAAAAGTATTTTTATGAATATCACATGACATATGAAAACGAAGATGACGTAGATTTTCTCTGTACGGAATTTGAAGCAAGAAGGATTGTGTGCTTTAAGTTAGAGAGGAGTAATTCTGTTCTGTACTTACTTGTTGAAATGTGGTAACAATAAATACCATTTAATAAAATGTATGTAACGACATAAAATACAAAACAAATAGTTTCATTTACGTTTTATATATCAAGTAAGTAGGTATTTATTTTTCTACGAGTCAATAGACTAACTTATTTGTACATGATTAAATGATTGACGACTAATGGTTAATAATTTCAATAAAACTATTTGAAATCATACTCTATGTAGCGTGACGTCATTTTTGCGTCAGCGGCATGAAAATTACGGGCCCTGGTGATTGGCTAGGTGTGAAAATATAATATGGTTGTATTTTTACCATGTTGTAATTTAACCTTTAGGTGCCTATTATGCTCTCACTGCTGAGGTGAACAATTGTATGTGCAATATGAGACCAAAGTTACTTGCATTACGTTCTTGGGAATTATTTGCTTACTCGGGATTCAAAATCAACACTCGCACCAAAAAACAACTTAGTTCCTTTTTTGCACAAACATTGTTATATTTTTGAAAAAAAATATGTACTGGGTCTATTGTACTGGATTAGACTAATATTGCCTTTCACGTGTTTTAGTATTATTTTTAACTCAGCCGCCATTACTGTCAAGTAAATAGGAGTTATCAAAACGTTGACAATACGGATGTCACGTGTTTTTATCGTGTAGAATCTCAGCCCTATACTTACGGTCTAAAATGTCCAGCAAGAACGTCGTACAATTTTATAAAAGTGATGTTAACTTAAATTTATTTATTAATATGTTATGGAGTTAACATCATGTTAATAAACCAAATTAAATAAATAATTTATATTATTCTAAGTCTATGGGAAGTACCTTATAAATTTTGATTTCCTTGAAAGTGTCGAAATATGCGTTTTTTCGCTGTTGATTAAAAAGAAAGAAACAGCTGTTTAATCTTTTTTTATAATCAACTTAGAAGTTTATTTCTTTTAGCTTTGTGAGACTGTCACCCTAGATATAATGATGGTTTTGATATTAACTCGATACCTCCACTCGTTCATGATATAAAGGATCTTAACAGACAACACGGACGGACGGACTAAAAAAAGTCTTTAATAATGATACCAACCCTAATGTATAGTTTCTTAAACAAAATAGCTGTACGCAAGACATGTCGGGTTGGGCCATCATCCCTTGCCACCCTCTATAATAGCTGAACATTGTTAAAACGTCGTAATAATTACAGTTTTAGTTCACGAACAAGACTCAAGCTAGTACAAATACTTCTTCACTCTAGATTTAATGGACGCGACAGAATGAAGACTGCCTCATTATCAACTGAGAGCTGATTCTAAAACCGGACAGGGTCCATCGAAAACGACTTGCAATAAATTATATTAAGTTGTCATCGTGTTATTGTTATAGAGTCGTAACTTGATGTAGTTTTCATTTAAGACAAAAAGTAGTTAAGTATAAATTCTTTGCTGCTAGATACAAATTCCCACTCGCAAAAATCTGCTTGTGGTATAACGGGCGTCACGAGATTAAAGACCTCGACTATATAATAGAAATAATAAATGTCACGGGACGGTTTCGCACTAATTGACCTAGTCCCAAACTAAGCTCTACTATCATACGAGTATGTACTATGGGTACTAGACAACGATAAACTTACTTATATAGAGAAATATATACTTAATACATAGAAAACTTCCAAGACTCTGAACCGGGATCCAATCATTTCATAACCAACGTTACTCAAATGATTAATTTCACAAACATATCATTTGACAACCTGCGTTTTTTTCCGAAACTGTAAATAATTCTGGATTTATTTTAGGACCATCGTTAGGTTAATGCTATAAAAATACTTAAATATTTGTAGTTACGGAAAAAAAACGGGTTGGCAAAAGGTTGCAAAACGATGCATTTGTCAAACTTTTGGCGGCGAATACCGGGAATCAAACCTGCCGCGTAGGCAGGGTCACTACCAACTAGCCTAAAGCGTCGCCAGACGACTATTCAACAACGATATTATAGACAGACAGACAGGCTCTATAGGTATATTTTCATCAGAAAGTTCAACTGCTCACCGAACCGTAATAGTCCTAGGTTTTCAATTTACGTGAATAATCGAGATTTCCGTGCGATTTCTCGGAATGAATTTATCTCAGAAGCCATTGAAGCTATCGAGGGTTCCGTGATTAAACTATACTGAAGAATTTATTTAATATAATCTTATTATAAAACGATCAATATTTGTGTAGTATATTTGTGATAAAATAACTTTCTCAAAACGACTCTAACGATGTTGTGAAAATAGCAAAATATGTGTTTAAGTTGTCATCTTTGAGAAAATTCGGGTTCCGCCAAAAAAACAGGCTCCGAGGTATTTGATATATTAAGACAACACCATCAAATAGTAAACACGCATGAAAATCAGAATTAAGATTCATTGATAAGATTTTAGCAGAAAATGTAAGAAAGCATTTAAAACGCAAGACACATACTTTTGAGCCGTTTGTTAAGAGGCCGTATACGAAATTTTGCCGGTTTTGCTTATTTTCATGATTTTACAGTTTAAATACTAATTTTATCCATTTTCTATAGAATTTTACAAAGGTCATGATATTTTAAACCGAAAAAATATGTAAAGGTGGTAAAAAGAACTTGTATTTTTAGACGACTTTTACAGCAATCAATTGTAATTTTTCCATACCTTTTAGACTTCAAAACGATTCGTGAATATGCGATATTCTAAACCTCTTACAGCAAAATTTACAAAACAGTCGCCAGTTTCAGGTCAATTCATCAAAATAAAATAATAAAAACAAAAAAGTATTTCATACATTCGTTGAAGATCAAAATATTATTTCGTGTCGCGCATTAAAATTTGTAGAAGTAAAGTATTCCATCAGTAATATCACGTCTGTAAAATCACGAAAATCAGCGAAATTGGCAAAATTTCGTATACGGCCTCTTAAGATTTTATACAGAATCAAAACTTGTTAAAATTCAAAACATCTTATACTGTTTAGATTGTTTTTCGGCATGCTAATTTAATTTTCGTAATATTTTAATTCACCAATATTAACATAAGGTCCTTTTATTTTAAACATGGAAAAAACAGCTGTGACGTCATTCCTGTTATCGATTTTGTATAAATTGTTTTTGCAGGTCTGAACTATTGACTTTTTAAAACTTCATATGTTATGAAAAAAATACATGACAATTATTTCGCGTATACAGTTATTCCTCTCTTTTATAGCACTTCCTAGAGAGTGTAAGAAAAAAAAATGCATTTCCCCTATCGTGATGTAATAGCGTCATCTACAAACACCCGAGAAGGAAGAAAGTAAAACCAAATAGTAAAGTAACACTAATTCGTCAAGCAATAAAACTATTCATTCGTGAAAGTGACTATTTAGATCTCAATTCGCCGAAAACTGAATTGATCTTAATTATAATGCACTTATTTTTTATCAACATACACAAACACAAACACACAACTCATCTTTACACACTTAGTGTGTAAGGCTGTGTGTGTGTTCCAGAACTTGACAAAAATATTACGGCAAAACAAAGCTCTTTCTAGTATATATCGGTCCAGAACATAGTTTTAAATCTTTTATGTTAATTAGTTAAGAAGTTATGAAAGGATTTAATGACAGTGGATAAAAATGAATCCTTGCGCTGCACCGTTGCATCCCATGGCTAAAAATTGCTATAATTTGAGATTCTAAAACTTGATATCCAATCCTCAATAGCGTAGAAATGTAATGCAGAAAATCATAATTCCAACATATTGAAAAGAAAACTATATTTGTGTGACGAGTGCGAGTATTGGTTTTTGAGTTTTGGATGTAAGTGTTTATTTCTCTATATAAGTAAGTTTATCGTTTTTTTAGTACCTATAGTACAAGCCTAGAGCTAAGTTTGGGACTAGGTCAATTTGTATGAAATTGTCCCTTGATTATGTTTAGGTATTTTTTTATACTCTGAACCGGTAAAGAAAGCGCTTTCTTTTTCTTAATATTTACGTCATGTTCTGAGACACCTTGTAATAATAAACTGCAAGTTTTTTATTACGCAATAAGCATTGCAATATAATAACATTGCAAAGATTAAATACATGTATACATACGTTAAATCACGCCTGTTTCCCAAAGTGGTAGGCAGAGACCACTTCTTTCCACTGCTACGATCCTGAAAATTCTCTTTCGCTTCTTCCACATTCATACATCGAGTCATGCACGTTGGTTTTGGGTACTTTGGGGCCTCTTTGCAGAATTTCTCCGGTTTGATTCAAAAAAGTACGCCTAGGGTGGCCCCTTCCAAACTCACTTTCGCACTATACATATATCTCTTTCGTCAATCTTCTTTCATCCATTCTTTCCAAATGACCAAACCATCGAAGCATGCCCTTTTCTATCTTAGTCACTACATCTTCTTTCAGTCCACATTTCTGATCTTGTCATTTCTTACTCTATCCGTGGATTTCACGCCACAAATATACGATTAAATATTGCATAATTATAAGCTAAACTCTGTAAATTCAACATTAATAACTGAATCGCTGGAGTCAGACTTGACACTACATTATCTCAAATCTTTTTACGGTAGAGTCGACTGACCCTAAATTTTACGTGAAATGATTTTGATAAGATATTACTACTAACAAATAAAGTTGAATGAGAGCTTGTAAAAAGTTACATTCCTGGGCCTCTATTCAACTGCGTTATAACGATATCGTTTTTGACCTGTTTCCGTATTGGCAACGTTTTGATAACTCTTATGTCATTTAAAATAATGGCGACTGTGACATAAAATTGTTTATGTCACAGTCAAACACGATATCGTTTTAACGCACCTGAATAGAGGCCCTGCCCACGGGCCCCAAAACTAAAACATCAAGCAATTCCTCAGAATTTGAAGCATCCACTAGCACCGTAGCATTTTTCCTCCCGACGAGAATCCGTCGAACATTTCCCTTTAAAATTACTATCGGAATTTATTTGAAGACTTTCACTTCTCTTTTTGCCGCTTTCATTTTAATTTAGCACTTTGCTGGATTCACTTTTATTTAGTTTAAGTGCCTAGAAGGTTTAAAGGAAATATATTGAGCATTCAATTTTAAATTGGTTGTTATTTTACACTGTTTGAATCGTAGACAATATAATTTTTCCCTCGTGGTTGCATGCCCGGAAACACAAGTAGAAAATACTTAAGAACTCAGTTTTTAACTCAACGAACTAATTATTAACCAAGGCTGGGCCTCTATTCAACTGCGTTATAACAATATCGCGTTTGACGCGTTTCAGAATCGTTTATGTCACAGTCGCCATTATTGTGAATGACATAAGAGTTATAAAAACGTTGACAATACGGAAACACGTCAAAGACGATATCGTTATTACCGTGTAGAATCCCAGCCCTGGAATTCTACATGGTAATAACGATATCGTTTTAATAATAAAGATACGTTATAACGCCGTATAGAGGCCCAGCTAGTTTTAGTTGTTTCTGTCATTTTAGGGCGTGCATTCTCAATTAGATAGCTTAACCGTTACTCGTTATGAGCTCGCTTGCTCAGTCGACCAGCTGTTTTTAGGGTTCCATACCCGAAGGGAGCTCAACGCGTATTAATATGCCTACGCTGTCTATCCGTCCGTCAGCCCGTCCTAAATTTAATAAGCTGTATTTTTGAAAAGTAATAGTGGGTTGATTTGTGTTAGAACTAGCGACCCACCCTCGCTTCACTCCGGGTTAAAGTATTATACATATAAACCTTCCTCTTGAATCACTATATCTATTAAAAAAACGCGTTAACATCCGTTGTCTAGTATTAAAGATCTAAGCATACAGACAGACAGCGGGAAGCGACTTTGTTTTATAATATGTAGTTATATACGACGACACGGTGGCCTAGTTGGAAGTGACCCTGCCTCCGAAGCCAGCGGTCCTGGGTTCAAATCCTGGTAAGGGCAGGTATTTGTGTGATGAGCGCGAATATTTGTTCCTGAGTCTTGGATGTTTTCTATGTATTTAAGTATTTATTTCTCTATATAAGTATGTTTATCGTTGTCTATTACCCATAGTACAAGCCTGGGGCTTAGTTTGGGACTAGGTCAATTTGTGTGAGATTGTCCCCTGATATTTATTTATTTATTTTATATTTATTTATTTCAATACTTGATTGTACAACATTAATATTAGTGTATAATAGGTAGACTTAATGCTACAAGCATTCTCTACCAGTCAACCTTAAGGTGAAACAGAAATCAGAAAATAGGTACCTAATCGCAGTAATAATAATATGATAATTTTTGCCCTTTAGCTAAATCTGGAAAATGTTTTAACTATTAATTAGCTTTATTATTCTACAATATTCTAATACAATAATAGTATGTGTTATTTATGTTATAATAATTATTAAAGAGGATTTTGGTATTGCTTTGTCATTCAATATGATTCAAAAAATCAAATTACAAAAAAAAAAAAAAAAAAAAAAAAACTAGTGCCATACAAGAAAAGTTTATTTCCAACGTATTTTTATTAGAACTTTAAAAAATTTAAAAAAGACGTTTATTCAGTAAGTAGGCCCCCGCACGTGCACATTTATACGTCAAAATTCTACCAGCGCTTCGCAAAACTGCTGGAAGTAACGCCGCAAAAAACTCAACAGTCAGTGTTATTTAAATATCGCTTATGAACAATAAATAGTAGGTACATAACCTAGCACTATATAAAACAATTAATATAAAATAAAAATACCATGCGTAGTTAAACAGGAAAACGTGTCGAAACTTATAGTAAGTTATATAATAAGTAAGTAATTCACAAGAACAAATAAATAATAAAAATAAATTCGACTTACCTATGATTAAGTTTTGATACGTTCTCCTACATAAACCGTGTCCCCTAGACAAAATACAATGTTAACATGATATTAATTAAGTTACACTAGTATTCGTGAAGTCATTCAATTAGGGGTCAATGAAAACCAGTGTCCTTGGTTACCTTTAATTCTGTTTTTGTGTCAAATCTGTCCGTTACTTTATTTCCACTCTTAAATATTCTCTCTGTATTCAAATTCCAGTCAAAATGGTGCTTTAGGAGTCATATATTAATCCCGTTCCCTAGCAACTTTAGAAAGTTCATAATATGCCCCCAGTATTTGAAATGGCACAAGCTCAAACGCCTGGAGAAATACGGTGTAAATTATTCGTAGACCACTTTAACTTGATCCTTCTCATTTGGGCCTTTTAGGCTGAGTGTCCACTTAACGTGTAATGTAGTGTCGACCAAGCGAAATTGAGGTCCATTACAAATGTTTGCGCTTTGAGTTGTTGACGAAACAGTGTTGGCGTTCATAACTAAGTGGCAGTGTATTGTAATCAATTTAGATGTTATTTTAAACATAACTCCATTGAGACTCTGATACTTAAAGAGGTGTGACATCTTTAAATGTCAGTTCAGTGGTGCTAGACAAGTTGCATTCGACAATCGTTAGCGATTGTTTCGATTGATAAATGTATGGAATTGACGTAAGCCACCGAGATAGTAACGTGACACTTACGTCAATTCCATATATTTTTCAATGGAAACATAATCGCTAACGATTGTCGAATGCAACTTGTCCAGCACCACAGTATTTTTTTTTTTTATGTTAAGGAGAAGGCACACGAGCACTCAGGCCACCTGATGGTAAGTGAAAACCGAGACCCATAGACATTTGAATTCTCAAGATTATAATCCTAAGACCTCAAATGCGCTGCCAACCCTGAGGACTAAGATGGAATGCCTCTATGCTAGTAATTTCACCGGTTGTCTTATCCCCACACCGGAACACGGGAGTAACCCGTTGTGATATCTTTTTAATGTTTAGATGTTACTTATAATGCCTAAACTATTCTGCAAACCATATGCTCGTCGGTTCTTGTCGTTTAGGGATATTTTGGTTGAATGTATTTAACACCTCAGCACTTTAAAAAGGCAGGTTTTGCTGTTTAAAGTCAGTAAGCAAAACTCGGTTTTGCTGCGAGCGTGAGCCAAAGTAACTTTTTAAATTATTGTTCACAATATAAAGGTGCTCGTGGTGAGGCGCAACGCGGGTGGCTGCGGGACCACGTGTCGTGTAATGGTTACCATTTTGTCTTTTTTATTATGTTCTCGCTGCTTTGTCGAAAAGTTGTATGTGCAACACGAGACCAAAGTTATTTGCATCTAGTCGCTTTGAATCCCTCGCTGCACTCAGGATTCTAACAGAACACGCTAAGCTCGTGATTCAATTCTAGAACCCTTCGCTTGCTCGGGATTCAAAATCAACACTCGCAGCAAAAACCGACTTTGCTCTCATGTTGCACAAATAACTACTTCACCGCAGCACCTGAAAAAGGGTGGTTTTGTTGTTTGAAGACAGTGAGCGAAGTTTGATTTTGCTATGAACGTGAGTCAAAGTAACTTCTTAATTATTGTTCACAATATAAAGGTTGTCGTGGTGCGGCGCGGCTGGGGATGTCGTTTTATTTTTACCATGTTGTTTGAAAGGTTATATTTTCTCGCTGTTGAGGTGAAAAATTGTATGTGCAACACGAGACCAAAGTTATTTGCATCTCGTCTCTTTGTATCCCTCGCTGCACTCAGGATTCTTACCTAGAATCACTCGCTACGCTCGTGATACAGAATCCTTCGCTTGCTCGGGATTCAAAATCAACACTCGCAGCAAAAACCAACATCGCTCTCTTGTTGCACAAATAACTGTCACTTTGTATCTAACTCCAATAAAAGGAGGTTATCTAATCGACTGTATTATCGTCTATATAGAGTAAAATCTCGAGGTCTGTACATTTAACCAGGAAGTACGTTTGACAAACGAATCTTTTTACAAACTTTCATCAATAAAAAAACGTATTTGTGCTGTCGCTTATTTAATGTCTTAATGGCTTAGGTTAGACTTTTGATCATAAAATAATGCGATTAGTACGTACCTCTTTGCGAAATTAAAGTTTGTACATGAGGGAACCTAAAATCTCAGTAAGTACATAATTGCTAATAATTTTGTAAGTTTTTCCTCTTAACAGACAATATTATTTGTATTGTATGACCGCATAACTTTATGCCTAGTAAACCGATATAAATATTTATTTTGTTTCTTCAGGAATACATAGCTTTGGCGTGAGCTGATGATGAAATCCAAGAGAAATCAATAGAACTCCTAAAACAATCTGTGATTATACAGCAAATTTTTGTATTTTATGTAAAAACTGAAGCTGATGATAGCTGATGATGATATCGACCAGAGCATCTATGTTCTACAGGGTAAACTCATATTGCCTTTGAGATTTGATTGTTATCGTATTTTTACCGTAACGATGGCTCTTAATACCCTGACAGTAATGGCAGCCGGGTTAAAAACAATATAATATTATGTTAAAGGCAATAGTAATTATAGTATTACATAATATAGCCCTAGTTTCAGTGTAAAAAGCAGTGTTTTGATACGAAAAAGTTAAATAATTTAATTACTATAAACAATTACTTGGCATGATCGAAAACCGATAATATTTACTTTACAACTCACCGTATTTAATTAATAAAGCTTTTGCGGGAGGAATAATTTACGCAAAATACATCAGAGCATTAAAGCAAATAATTTTGTTTACTTTGAATTGTTTTAACGCTGCCCACATTCGTAATCGGAAAGAATTGCTGCATTTATATCGCTGTGAATTGATACAGCATTGATTATTCTATAGCATTTATATTTTTAGGTTAATCTAGATAAATAAAAATGAATCGCCGAAATATATGCGCATAACTTCCTAACGACTCCACTAAATTGGACAATATTTTTTTGTTGTCTTCGTTATTTTTAGGACAAGGTATGACAGAAAAAAACCAATGGGAAAGTTGGAAATGGGTAAGAACCACAAAGTTGGCCACGGTAACTCACGCAATTAAATTTTCTATGAAACTTTTCCGTTGTACATACGACAACAATGAGCCATACAATTGTAAGGATACTTTCCGTCTTTGTTGTTTGTATGATTAAATGCGCTTAACTATGGTCCAACTTTTTGGTCTTCATCCAAACATGCAGCTGGGGCGAAGCCAGGCAGGCAGCTAGTTGAAAATTTTAAGGCTTACATTCTACCCTTATTTGAACAAAATATGCTGGGTTCTTGGGCTTGGGTCTGCTTTTCTTCCTACTGCTCTTGTATTGTTAACAATGGTTATAGCTCTTGGAGTTTTGTACCCGAAGGAAGAAAGGTATTCTATTAATATGGCAACGCTGTCCGTCCGAAATTTAAAAAGAGAGTGAGAGAGAGAGATTTTTAGAGAGTGAGAGAGAGAAAGATCTTTTGAACGGTAATAGATACAGAGTATAAAAAAGGAGGTCGCGATACAAGAAACGTTGTTTTCCAACGTATTTATACTTTTGTATCGTTAAAACGGTAAAACATACACGCGTCACATTTGATATGAATATATTACAAACCCTGAAAAAACAACAAATACTATAAAATGGATAAGACTGAGTTGGGATCGCGCTGATTCGATTCGAAATCAAAATCAAATCGAAGTATGATAATACCTACAGCGACCTTTATCAGGTCTTCGGTCCACCTTGTGGAACGCCTGACACTTCATCTCCCGGTTCGCGGTCTTTTCCGCTCCAAAACCGTGTTAAACCGCTGGATGACAGCAGCAGAGGACCTGTCGTTGTGGAAAACCTTGGGGAAGGCCTTTGTCCAGCAGTGGACGTCTTGCGGCTGGTGATGATGATGATAAATACCTACTGTGCGTACAGAACCCTTGGGGGGGCCATACATTTTTTATCTGTTTGGATTTGGAATACCACAAACAAACTGACACAGACACACGTCGGTTATACTTGTAATACCTTCTTGTCTTGTCAAACGTTCGAGCGAGCTAAGCTTCAAGCTATATAGTTGAGAATACGCGCCCTAAAATGTCTTTTCACCGTTAAGTTTTGACGGGACTACTTAAATTCGCCGGTCAATAATACGAGTTGTAAAGCGAGTTGGTTAAGACTACCTACCAAAAATTACAATCTAGTCCTCTAACTTATCCAAAAAATACAGTAAAACCAAAGTCAATTACAAAGGTGTAGTAATAAATTAAATGCTCTATCAAAAACCCTGGAGGGTACTGCAATATCATAACAATTATATTTTTATGTTTCGTATGTACAAGAGAGATAAAAAACAAGTTATGCTTATCGTAGAAGCTAGAAATGTTAATAATTTAGCAGACCAGTGGACGCGCTCCCTTATCCCAAGGTCGAGAGAAGGACGGAGTGATTAATAGCCTCTAATGAAGCGAGACGGCCGGTTTGCTCGGTGCTGTAACCGGATACGTTTTTCACAATAAACTAATGAATTTGTTCGGAATAATCTACAGCTATCGGGTCGGGTTGGGCTTTGCTTAAACAAATTATAAGACAAACATTTTGGCTTGGGTTTAATTCAAATGTAGCGGAATTAGTAGTAAGACCTTGTGCTGGGTCCGCCTAGATCGCTACCACCATCCTAGAAATAAACTAGCTGTTTCCCGCGATTCCGCCACCAATTTTTCGGAATCAAAACCGAGCAAGAGCATGTCGGACCATGCTCAGTGTAGAATTCCGAAGCCGTTAAGTACTACAAACATAAAAATCAACGAGTAATAACAAATTTTCTATTTAAAGTCAAGTAGCTTTAAAGCGCTAATTTTTGTTAGACTCAAGGGGGGACCCCTTCTACAGCCAAAACTACAAGTCCAAAAAATCAGAAAAATAACTTGAATGAAAGCGCATATAACAAATTTAAAAGAAAAACCATCACGACTAAGTAGACATCATTGGTTCTTGAGATAAATAGTAAATTAGTTATTACTTGTTGATTTTTATGTTCGTAGTACTTAACGGCTTCGGAACCCTATACTGAGCACGGTCCGACATGCTCTTGCCTGGTTTTTATTTATTGACAAACTATATATATCATCAAATTGTAAATAAAACTAATAAGCGATGCTTGTAGGATACTGAAAATGAAAATCTAATACAGAGGTAGGTACAATTTGTTTAACTATCAAACATTGCCTACGACCTTACCGTCCCAGGTTTATTTCCCGGTAAGATCAAATATTTGTGTAATAAGCGCTTGTATTTGTTCCTGAGTCTTAGATAATTTATGTGTATGAGTATTTATTTCTCTATTATAGTATTATTTCCAAACACGGGATTGTCGAGGGCAGAAATGTACCAGTGCTAGTGATTCATTAAATATCGACTAAGTTTATTGACAACTTTTTTCGTGTTATATGGATTTTACATTTCTTGCAAAAGTAAGTCGTAACTTTATCTTCTATAGCTGGATGAATGTGTCTGGTTCGCTGGCTCAGCCTTGCCTCACAAACATTCGTACATGTTAGAAACTAACTACGCATAGCATTAAGTGATAGCTATAAGTGAAATTGAAACATAATTTGACATGTAAAATTGTATATTTTATTAATAAATTATTGAATTGCAATTGAATGATCAGCTTTCCATGAAGAAAAACGTTTTTTTTTTCGTAAGAGGCGACTAAGGGAATGGGGGCTTGTAGTACTGTTAGGCGATGGGCTTGCAACCTGTCACTAATACACTAGTAAACTTCTTGGCCCGATTGTGCAAAATGTAGTTAAAAATAGAATTATTATTTATAAACAAGTCTTTCTAGATTTGTTGGTATTTCTGAAGCTCTACCTACCCCACTCTGGGAATGAAGGCGTGATTTTACTAACCTATACACTTAAGTTTTGTCTCCGTACCTGTTTAAATACGGACAAAACTGCAGCAAAGCCTAGTATTAAAAAGATATAAGTTGTTTATTCAGTAAGTAGGCCGCACGGGCACTTTTCACTTCAAAATTCTACCAGCGCTTCCCAAAAAGAGAATACTATTAATACTATTACGCTGGAAATATCCATCCACCATCCATTTCGTACCATCGGTACTTTAACCAAAGGGTGTTCTGTCCGGCGGTTTGCGGTTTTGAAGGCTGTATCAAAGGCTCTTGCAGCGATGACAAAGGGTGGTTTCATTACTCCTTTGCTGAAAAGCCTTGAATTATAGATTGCACTAATATGGAAATTTTAGTAAGGGTAATTAATGAATTATTTAACGTTTACATAATAATTAATTTGTTTCAATATGATGCAATGTAATGAATAATGTTAATATCATGTAATGAATAATGTTATTGGAATACTAAATATCAATTCGGTTAAATTGGGATATTGTTAGTTTTATGCATTATTTATACGTGCATAAATATCACTTATCCTATATTGTACAATTATAATTATGTAGGCAGTATTAAATAAAACAATAATTTACACGACAAGTAAATAAAGATTTATGATTTATGACAGGTAATAATAATAATAATATCACGGGACAATGTCACACAAATTGACCTAGTCCCAAACTAAGCTCTAGGCTTGAACTATGGGTACTAGACAACGATAAACATACTTATATAGAGAAATATATACTTAAATACATAGAAAACATCCAAGACTCAGGAACAAATACTCGTGCTCATCACACAAACATTACCGGGATTTGAACCCAGGACCCCTAGCTTCGAAGGCAGGGTCACTCCCAACTAGGCTAGCGTGTTGAATTAATTATTTATTATAATGTAAATATGCTCTTAAAACCATAATTAAAAGTGAAACAAAATATTACAACCCTGTATACATCCCACGCTGCCAGCAAAAAGCATGAGTGATATTCCAAATTCGTCCGTACGAGTAGTCTCCGCTCTTGCCCGCGGCCATAATCTCTCCTAACAAGCGCCTAGCTTTGTGCCCAAACAAGAGGTAAATGTAACGGAAATACAGCACCGACCAAAACGACACATAACACCCTGTAGAGTACTGACAACTCTGTCCTGAATATACAGGGGGTTTAAATTGGCGTGAGCTTTAAACGTAATTAAAGTGATCTATTGAAATAAAAGCAATCACGAAAATGGGAAAGCGACTTTCACAATCCGTTTTAAGTGAACAAATGCAAATTTCCATAAGCTTTATAACTTACGTATCATCAGGTAAACTGGCTTCTTTTTTTAATGTCAATAATAAAAAAACGGGTCAATCTCACACAAATTCGCCCAAAACTAAACATTGGATTATAAATACTAAAATAGGTAAACAAATACTTCAATAGATAAAAACCACCAATATCAAAGATCCAATATCAGACACGTACCGGGAATCGAACCCGGGACCGCTAGCTTCGTAGACAGGGTCACTACCAACTAGGATAACGCGTCGTCGGATAAGGCACACGAGCACACAGGCCACCTGATGGTCAGTGGGATTCGAGTCCCATACACATTTGAAATGTCAAGACTTCACTCTGAAGACTGCAATCTTTGGCAGATTATTTCAGCAGTTCAAACATGGCGCTAAGGTGACAAAGCATAAGTTTCACTATTTTGCTCCCTCCGGATCGTAAAATTGAAATAAACACATACACATAACATGACGCCTTCGTTCCCAGAGTAGGGTAGGCAGGGCTACGGAAATACCAACTCTAAAAACCGGGCAAGAGCATGTCGGACCGTGGTCAGTGTAGGGTTCCGAAGCCGTTAAGTACTGCAAACAAAAATCAACAAGTTATAACTAATTCTCTATTTAAAGTCAATTTGTGCCATCGTAGATTATTTTAGTAGGTATAAACACTTTTATCGCCAGTATCTAAAGAACCAATGATGTCTACTTAGACGTGATAGTTTTCCTTTAAAATTCGTGATATGCGCTTTCATTTAACATTTTAAGTATTTTTAATTTTGGCTGTTGGGGGGACACTTGAGTCTAACAAAAAATTTGCGCTTTAAAGCTTAATATTTCATAAACGGATTACTTTATCGTAGATTATTTTAGTAGGTATAAACACTTTAATCGCCTGTATCTCAAGAACTAATGATGTCTACTTAGTCATGATAGTTTTCATTTTAAATTCGTCGTATGCGCTTTCATTAGTTTTTATGGCTGTAGGGACACTTGAGTCTAACAATAATTGACGCTATAAAGCTTAATATTGCATAAACGGATACCTTAATCAAAAAGTGGTGGTAGGACTCTGTGCGGGGTCCGTCCGGATCGCTACCACCATCTTATCCATTAACCATCCGCCAAGCAACAGTGTTCGCATTGTTGTGTTCCGGTGTGGGGATAAGACAACCGGTGAAATAGCATAGATCCATTTCATCTTAGTCCTCAGGGTTGGCAGCGCATTTGAGGTCTTAGGATTATAGTCTTGAAAATTCAAATGTCTGTGGGTCTCAGATTTCTCTTACCATCAGGTGGCCTGAGTGCTCGCGTGCCATCTCCTTAACATAAAAAATAATAAAAAAAATAAAAAACACAGACCTATCTAACGACACCCCACACTATGGGGTAGACGAGAAAAAAATACATCCCCAGGTAACGTGTAGGGGAGACACACTCAAAAAAATGTTTACAAGATACGACTTTGTTGGCGTGACTAATATGTATATTCATGCCAAATTACAGCTTTCTAGTACTATGAGTCTCTGCGCTAGGCTGCGGACGGATGGACAGACGGACGTCCGTCCCAATGTGACATGGCAAAACTATCCTGGTTTTTTTTCGGAACCCTAAAAAGAATAATTCTGTAACTGCATTTTGCACAAACAGGCTAAGATGTTTACCAGTGTATTAGTGACAGGTTGCAAGCCCATCGCCTAACAGTACTACATCCACGGGCCCCTTACGACATCCACGGGAGGGCATGGAGTGGCGATAAAATACTCTAATTATAGCCTACTTTTCATAGTTAGGTTAGCAAAAATGAAAGCAGAATTATCTTTACAAGACTTTTCTTTCATGAGAATTTCAACAACGATGCAAAGGAAAATCCTTGCTGTAAAAGCTTCGGACATTAAAAGCATTCGTGCATTCAGACGGCGGGAAAGCTGAGCATTTTATATTAGAACTAAGATTTTCTTTGGACTTAGTATTCTGGGGAGGGTTCAAAATTATGTCTAACGATGTTCAGTGGCTAGAATAAGCACATAAGTGTTGGATGCAGTAATTGGTTATCTATGTTTTCTCTATTTTGATTTTCTGTCGTTTAATATTGAAAGCAGCCTGGTTAACAGTGAGTTGGGATTACATTAACTTTGTGTATGACAAAATTATAAGTAATATCAATAGTGGTTTCCTCTTGAGAAGCGCTGGTAGATTGACGTGTGTGGCCTTTGTGAATAAACGTCTTTTTAATAATCGAACATTTACAACTAACTTTTTTTTGTATTTTGACCAAACATTTCAAAGTAACTAAATCACCCTTTATTTAGCTTTAAGTTTGCTTGGGTCTAGGCCAATTTATGTTCCTTGATGTTATGTATCTTTGCAGTAGTGTTTTGTATACCAGCCTATACCTAATATTAATCTTTTTTTTTAAATGTTCTACCAGTAGTTATTTCAGTGAGAAAATGTTTAAAAAACACCATCAATTTTGTCGTAATATAGCAGGGTTTACCTTCCCTTTGTCATAAAAGGTGAAAGCTTATAATTTTACTTTATGAAATGCGTCAATTTATAATTATTGTTGTATTTTATTTGTTTAAGACGGCAGCCATACAAATGAGTTTGCTTTAAAAAGCTGAAATGAAACATAACAAGTTATTTTATTAATTATTTTCGTACTTTGGTTCCATAAAAAGTATTACAATATACCATCGAACCAACTAAATAATGACCCACTTTGCTGTTAATTCTATTCTTAGTGAGAATTGTTTTAGGATATAGACTTTTATTATTTCTCTTTGGCATGTTATCTGAATTCTGTATATTGTCTTTATCTGTTTTTTTCTCCAATAAATAAAACTATTTACTAAAACTTTTATTTTTTTACCTCTGACATGTTTGTTCTTATGTATTTAAATGTTGTTTTGTTATTTTCCTTTTATTATGTTTTATGTGACGAACTTGAAGTAAAATGTATAGTTTTATATTGAGCAATAAATGATCTAATCTTATGTAATCTAAGGGTTCTTTTATCAGATTAGTACGGAACCCTAAAAATTGCATGGCCGCCTGTATCCATACACAATCCACGTCTTCAAGTTTATGCCGTCACACGCGACTTATAACGCTCCTTAAGCCTACGTTACTGCTCGAGTTCATTCTGAGAGTTACCAAATTAAATTAAATTTGTCATCAAAAGTTTTATCTCTTCCGGTACTCGGTTATTTTACGCACAATTTCTCCAAAGCGATGGAAGTTTTAGGATAAAGGGGAGTCCACGAAAAGTCAAGTGGCTGAGCTTATAGAATATAATAGAAAACGTTTATGGTAACCCATTAATTTATCGAATTTAGTTTCATAGAACGCTATTTTCTGCTGAAACCATGATGATTTCTATGAATTACGTAGGTTAGGTTAGGTTACACTGGCGCCTACAAAAAAAACTGATACGGCCATATATCGACGGGTAAATAGAACAAAGGCCTATCTGCAAAATGTCTGCTTTTCAGGAGAGCAGTCCAAAGATTAAATCGTGTATATTTCATAAAGTATATAAGTTAGCTTTTTAAAATTCTAAGAGGTGATTAATAGCATGACAATGATTATATAAAAGTAATAAATTATTTAATTACTTTATTATTTTCCGAGTTACTGGGTTATATGTATACATGGCCCGTTTTATTACGGAACTGCAGACGGCAAATGGTAACATAGCACGTTGTTCGACGGAACAATGTGTGTTATATTTTGACATAGCACGTTGTTCTATGAAATTTCGGTAACAAAGTAGTGTCCTAAGTGAATAAAAAAAGGATATTTATTGAAAAATCAACTTTATTTAAAAAAAAAATCTTCTAAAACTTACAACTTTTTAAATATATTAACTTTAGGAACTTCAACAATCAGTCAACTATGAGATCGTCATTATTATTAATTAAACTATTATAAAAATGAAACAAATGTAGAAAAACGTTCTTATCACAAACATTTTAAAGACTATCACTAGCCTTTCCTTACTCCAAGGTAGCCGAGGTAAATATTTTGATAAGATCAAGGCACACTATCAATCACAATCTGCTTACACTTTGTATTACAACAAAATCATTGAAATTGCCTTCATATAAAAATCTAAACAATATAAAAGGAGCACCGTGAAAAATACACGTTGATCTGCTATCAAAAAAATAAGACATAAACAATCTGTTTACACTACTTCGTGTTAACCAAATTAACTGGAATTTGCCTTCCTATAAACATAAAAAAATATAAAAACAGCATTATAAAAATATAGGCGCAAACTTTTTAAATAAAAATAAACTAAACTTTGTCACAGTTTGTCAGTTTTTAAGTAAATCCTCGAAGTCTACTTATGAAGTAAAAATATACAAACTTTCAATCATCGTCACTCTCATTTAACGAAACATTAGATTGTGTGGAAGAGAAATGAGGAAGCGATTTAAAATAAGAAGAATATTCATACGGTCATACCGTCCAGTTTCACACATATTTACCAAATCCTTATATTTTTCTTTCGAAATTTTCAGAGGCTCGGAATAAGCATGTTTCGGGCCAACTAGCGATGAGTTCCTAGTATTCCCCCGAATAATAAGAGTATCGTACTGTTCTCTAGCGAGGTCATACTTATAATAAACTTTATATGCATCACTACTTTCAGTGTGTACTTCTCTGATGCTAGTCCATGAAATTTTTTCTCCGTTTATATTTTTGAGCCACACTTTATTATTTATTAGACTCTTAAAATCGTAGATGTCATCCTGGACAACATTTTTAACTACGCAAGGCTCTCCTTCAGTCTTCGTCCACCTCACCAACAGACGCCATTCTTCGGGAGTGTATATTACTCGAGTTTGGGACCCATGCTCTATAAGGGAGTGCACACTATCTGCCTCGTTTTGTGTGTGTCCCTTCTCGAGAAAACGGTGTGTTATAGTTACATTAAATTTATGAGACGCGTATAAATATAGTGAAAATACTATCCGGTTGCGGTTCTGGCCTGTACAAATTATCAGACCAGAATCTAAAATCTTTAACTTCCTCTCGTGCATTCATTTCAATAAAATCTAATAGGCAACTACTAACTTCATTGGCACCTCTTTTTACAATCGTTTCATCCCACATATAACACACCGCTTTCTTTTTGCCCATATCAAATACAGTAAAATTATAACAAGAAAGTTTCAAGCATATCCTTTTAACCTCTGCCCACTCATTTCTTCGCCTTAGCCGTTTTCTCTGATGACGTTGTGGGGTGCTCATAGCGTCAGATGAATCCGCGGTGGTGTCGGCAGACATACTCGTAGTTGATGAGGAGCAGGAGGGGTCGGGACAAAATTCACTAATACAATTGTTGTGATCATTAACTAAAGATGGCATCGGAGTGGCAATGTCTAACTCGTTACTAACCGGCGTTGAATTCATAGATCACTCAAGTTCTTCTATTGTTATTGCAGGCGAATTTTTAAAACTACTAGGCTCTTCAATATTAAAAGGAGTTGGTTGATCAGTAATGTTCAAATTTTCCGAAATGTTTTCATTACAGCATTCCTGTGAGATTAAATTAGCTTCATCCTGAACTTTTTCAGAGTATAGGTCATCGTCCGAATTGTCGAAAACAACTTGCCATATTTCCCTCATTTCCACATCAATATTTTCGGCTCCGGCGGGTACAGGAGACATCTCCATATTTCGGTCGGTTTCTTCGGCAGCAACTATATTTTCAGTTCCATCGGGTGCAGGAGACATCTCCTCCATATTTCGATCAGTTTCTTCGACAGCAACTAAAACGAGAATTCACCATCATTTTTATATCATATCATTATAACTAACCTAACAAAAAGATATACAGATGCACACATTAAATTTATTGCTACCCCTCTTCTTGCGTCGGGAGTAAAAAAATAAACGAGTATAATGTAGGTAATTATCATGGAAGTGTTATAAATAGCATACATTTTGAATTTTAAATCATGAAAAGTTAAACTAACCGTAAAAAAAAGGAAATATAATATGCACAAAAAGGTACATCTGAATTGATGTCGACGAACAACGGACCAAATTTACATGTTACCTTCTTTTATTTAAACTTTTCCGAAGAACAACGGCCGATGTGCATATAGATACGGTCAAAGTCCGTAGTAAAAGGATCGATTTGAATATAAACCGCGTAATTTTGTTACGTGTACATAACAAGTGTTTTTAGACTAAATAAGAATGCTAATCATTTTATTGTAATAACAAATAATTTTAATAATTTGCGAGTAACATGACTGACTCCGTAGTACATCGCCACATATGAACATAGAACGAAAAATTTCGTAATTTTGCCAAATTTTAGAAATAAACATTACCAAACACCACACATAGATCATAAAATCATAACAACTAACAAACATATATTTTAATACCATTTTTCGGACTATTTAATGAACACATTTTTCAATATTAAACTTTTTTGTCGACATAAAATAATTTGAATAAATAAAACCATTAATATTTTAAACGTAACTTACCTTGCACAGCATAATTACCAATGGATTTTTTATCTTTGATTGAATTTTTGTCATTTTGCTTAATAGTATTCACTAAACTTAAAATTCGCTTCGACCTTGAGTTGAACATTTTGACGCGCACTCTCCGCTGTACATGGCTCGAAGTGACGATCGCGCGGCGTGCCGGCGCTGCCCCCGCCCGCGCGGAAGAGCGCGGGGCGCTTCCTTGTGCTTTTCGTCCGTTGTTCCACGCAGCAGAGTTCACATCGTGCGTTGTTCGATTCAATTATTTCAGAAACTATACGCCATAAAATAATAATAATCATACCAATACTTAGGTCTTTATATAACGAAGCCAAAAATACAATAAAAACGATTTCGTACTAAAATCACATATATCGTTGTACTTCGAACCCGTCGATATGTCTTTCGACTAAAAGAAAATTCCGCGTGATACAGTACGATTACTGTAAGTTTACCACTGAAAGAGAGTTTGCCTTCATTTAATTTTCAACTTTACCTTCCTACAAATTAAAGTTGAAAATTAAATTAAAGCAATCCATTGTCAATGGTCAACTCAAAATAATTCTACTGTACGTTCGTAGAAAGGTTTTTCGATAAAATAATAGGTAGGGTTAATTAGTAGGGTTGTTTCATGCTTATTTCAGAGTAACACGAACTCATTTTAATTATTTAAATGTAACCTTATAGGCTAGTATAGGCTTATTTCCGTTTAGTTCTAAATGAAGTTACCACAGTCATGTAATTAGCCGAGTGTACTATAATCCATTATTAACCTTACACACTATAGGTAACATACGTTATAATAAAAAAATAGAACAATCTATTTAAGTGACAAAACAGCGTGGATCTGTTTGCCCCAAAATTATATCTTACGGTCAGAAGTCTGGACACTCAACGGTACAAAAACACTCTATACAAAATCGACGACAGGCATCACGTCACAGCTGTTGTTCCATGTTTCAAATGTAAGGACCTTATAAACAAATTTGCCCATTATCATGAATTAAAAAATTTGCATAAAAAAATACCTAAACATAATCAAGTACACACACAAATTGACCTAGTCCCAAACTAAGCTCTAGGCTTGTACTATGGGTACTAGACAACGATAAACTTACTTATATATAGAAATACATACTTAAATACATAGAAAACATCCAAGACTCAGAAACAAATACTAGTGCACATCACACAAATATCTGCCCTTACCGGGATTTAAACCCTATCTTTGAAAACAGGGTCACTACAGGCTAAACTAGCGTCTCAAAAAAAAAAAAAAAACAGTAACAGTATTAAATCTCAATGTGAGTGTATTTTTTACATTTCCTCCTAAATCGCACCAATGAAACTCCATTCTGATTTTGTAACATGTCCTCTACTGGAGCTCTCGTTATATATCGATACAATAAAAAATCAAACATTAATGCAATCACGCGACCTTTTAGCGAACAATCACATCCTGTAGCAACATTCGTCGCTTTAAAATGAAAAGGCATGAAATAAACAACCGTTTTACATCCCAATGAATAATGTCGCCGTTTCATCTTGAAACGACACGTAAAACGCAAGCTTTCCTTTGGAGGTATAAAATTACTCGTCAAGGGAATTAATACTGTGGAACAATGTGAGCAAAGAGCGTTCTCGAAATTTGCAAGAGGATACTGCTTTACTTGACTCAGTAAAATCGGTGTTGGTTTACTCATTTAAGTATTGGTACAGTTGAAGCCGTGTTAAAGGATACATACAAACCCACGCCTTCATTCTCAGAGTGGGGTAGGCAGAGCTACAGAAATACCAACAACCCTAAAGACACTTATTGATAATTCTCTAACCACACTTTGCACAAACAGGCCAAGAAGTAGTGTAGTGACAGGTTGCAAGCCCATCGCCTAACAGTACTTACTACAAGACCTTATTTCCTTAGTCGCCTTTTACAAGCGTCGTCATATGTTAAAGTTTTAGTGGTGGTAGGACCCTGTGCAGGGTCCGTTCGCTACCACCATCTTATCCATTAACCACCCGCCAAGCGACAGTGTTCGCATTGTTGTGTTCCTTAACTAGGTCATTTGGTGCAAGATTGCACTTTGATTATTTATTAAATTTATACTTTTTTATGATAAGGAAGGCACACGAGCACTCAGGCCACCTGATGGTAAGTGGAATCTGAGACGCGTAAACATTTGAATTCTCAAGACTATAAATGCTAACACCTCAAATGCGTTGCCAACCCTGAGGGCTACGATGGAATGCCTCTATGCTAGTTATTTCCCCGGTTGTCTTATCCCCACACCGGAACACAACAATGCGAACACTGCTGTTTAGTTCTTACGATAAACTTGATAATGATTTTCAACCATACTCTTCAATGAGCTGCTTTTGGGGAATTAATTTACACCCCCTGCCGTCGTATTTGTGCCCTTACCAATTCCTCTGCTCAAGGTTGTCTGGAAGAGATCGCTATTTAGCGGTAAGTAGAGGTTATGTTCCATGTTGATTTTTTTGGTTTCAATAAAAAGTGTTTAGATTGTATTTGTAATGTGTACCTACTTACATGTCTTTTTTAGGGTTCCGGAGCCGAATGGCAAAAACGGAACCCTTATAATTTCGTCATGTCCGTCTGTCCGTCTGTCCGTCCGTCCGTCTGTCCGTCTGTATGTCACAGCCATCTTACTCAGAGCCTATTGGCACTATATAAATGAAATTTGGAGGATAGATGTATTCTATGAACCGCTGTTGCTATTGTATTTGTATACAATGATGTAGTAAAATTGAAAAAAGTAAAATATTTAGGGGTGGCACTCCATACCACCTATACTAGGGTAGGGGGGGTATACTAGGGGACGAAAAAAAAATTTGAGTTACATCAGCGTGTGGGGTATTTTTAGATAGGGCTTCCAAAATGATACAGAGGTTTTTAAGTAACTTTTTAACGTAAGTGAACAGTTGGCGAGATATACGCTTCTAAAGTCGTAAAAATTCTGTCCGGGTGGGTAGCTTTTGAACTGTTAAATAGAACATTCTAATAAAAATTACAGTAGTAGAACATACGAAATACTTCCAACCAAAATTGTTTTGAACAATTTTGGTTGGAAGTATTTTCGTTTCGGAAGTATTTTAATTGAGATTTTAATAAAAAAAAATATAAAAAAAAAAATTCAACCATGAACGTTCATCCCAGCTACGGAACCCTTCACTGTGCGTGGTGCAACATGCACTTGGCCGGTTTTTTTTGTTAAAGTGCCTAACTTGTTTCACCACTTTTTGTGAATTCAAGCTTATGAGCTTATCTTGTCTTCACTTTTTTGTGGCCGGAGTGCTCGTGTGCCATTATTTCCAAAAAAAAAGTTGTTGTGTGTTGTAACACGTCGTTATTAAAAAATGACTGCCACTAATTATTATGTCTAGTTACACACACGCAACACTTCACGAACACAACCAACAGACTCTGTTACACAGGTTTACAAAGCACAAAAATCACATTCAATACGAAACAAAACCGTGTAAAATACGTGAACGTACCGGCAAACATCAAAAGGACGAGGTGCTCCAGATGCGAGGCGTGAAAAGGCGGCAAATTTAATAGAACCGTGTGCACTTTTCATGTCCGCCACCACACAAAAGTGAAGCGAATACACGTCGTGGAACTTAAAACTGGCGGTTTGGCGAGTATACCTGTGTCGGAGTTAGTTTAGCCTTGGGAAAATAAAGATTAAAGGCGTTATTAAAATTGACTCTTCTTAACACTGCTCGGGAATATTAACATTTTGTTGTCTGGTTTTGGGTCAGAAAACATCTTTTTTTTATGGCATCAAAGGCAAACGAACACACAGGCCACCTGATGATGATAGGCCACAAGACTACAAATGCGTTGCCAACCCTGAGGACAAAGATCGAATGCCTGTATGCTAGTTATTTCACCGGCTGTCTTATCCCCAAACCGGAACACAACAATGCGAACACTGCTGTTTGGCGGTAGGTTAATGGATAAGATGGTGGTAGCGATCTGGACGGACTCTGCACAAGGTCCTACCACCTGCAAACATTTCTTTTTTTTTTGGAATAGGAAGCAAACTAGAACCTTGTCGCTTTAACGTCTTTGACAGATTAGTGCGACAGTTCAAAGATAACATACTGACAAAGCACTTAAGTGGATTGTGAAGCGATTCTTAAATCGCGTAGCTGTCAAAAATAATCCATACAAAATTATACTCCGGGCGATAACGTTTCTCACGCGCTAAATCTAATCAGACTTCTACGACTTTTTAATATGTTGTATTTTTCGTGAAAAAGTAAGTCTGTACGTTTCCGTTTTTACGGTTCCGTAGTCAAACTAGGAACCCTTACAGTTTCACCATGTCCGTCCGTCCGTCCGTCCGCAGCCTAGCGCAGAGACTCTTAGTACTAGAAAGCTGTAATTTGGCATGAATATGCATATTAGTCATGGCAACAAAGTGGTACAATAAAATGTAAAAAAACATAAAAATATTTCTCGTCTACCCTATAGTGTAGGGTGTCGTTGGATAGGTCTTTCAAAAATATTACGGGTTAGTGTTTTTCGATTAAGTAATCCGTTTATGACATATTAAGCTTTAAAGGGCTAATTTTTGTTAGACTCACGTGTCCCCCCCCCCCCCATAAAGCCAAAACTACAAATACTAAAAAAACAGCAAAAATTAATGGGTAAATGTAAGGGCATATAACGAATTACAAAGGAAAAGTATCACGACTAAGTATTGTATTGGTTCTTGAGATACAGGCGATTAAAGTGTTTATACCTACTAAAATCGTCTAAGACGGCACCAATTGACTTTAAATAGAAAATTAGTTATTACTTGTTGATTTTTATGTTTGTAGTACTTAATGGCTTCGGAACCCTACACTGAGCTTCGTCCGTTATGCTCTTGAATGGTTTTTTTTCCAAAGTTTTTCCTTTCTATATTTTTCTATAGTATCTTTAACATATTCAAAAATCGTAAAAATGGACAAAGTTTAAGGGGAGAAAACCTTTATCGCATTTCATATAGATTTTTTTGCTTCACAGTCCTCTAAAATGTGCCACTTAAAAAACCGATCGTAAAAACACTTGTTTTAGGACTAGGAAAATTTGTGAAAATTAGTTCCCTAATATTTATTTTATATTAGAACATCGCTGATTCCTAGCTTCCAACGTTGACGTAGCAGTTATACCTACGTCGGATGTAGAATAATTGCGGATATTTGAAAAATTCAATCCGTCCGTGCACAGGGGAGCACGGATTACCGAGTGCACTCAGACAGGAATTGCATGCATTTTACAGATCGATCAGGAGGTACGCGTGCACTGAGCCAATTTCCTACACAATCGGTCATGCTGGGCATAAGGTTTGAAACTTTTTCTATTACTAGCATAGAGGCATTCCATCTTAGTCCTCAGGGTTAACAACGTATTTGAGGTCTTAGGATTGCAGTCTTAAGATTATAGTCTTAAAACATCAAATGTCTATGGGTCTCAGATTCTACTTACCATCAGGTGGCCTGAGTGCTCGTGTGCCTTCTCGTTACCATAAAAAAAAAAAAAACAGAAAACGCGCCTATCCTAACTTCTCGCATTTTTACCTTTTTTAGGGTTCCGTTTTTGAAGGATGTCAAATAGGACTCTATTAATAAGCCTACGCTGTTTGTCCGTCCGTCCTAGCTTTAAAGAGACGTATCTTGTGACCCGTAAGAGATAGCAGTAGGTTAAAATTAGGGTATCTGGATACAGATCTGAGTTATCCAGATCCCCTAATTTCAACTATTCAAAAACTGAATTCTTCTATTTAAGATGTCGATCAGGATGTACCAATCTATTTAAAAATCGTAATTCATCTATTAAAAACTCGTTGTTTAAACTATACCTAAACCTTTTCGAAAGTGACTTAATGTATTCGAAGTTGAATTCATCTATTCAAAATGTCTCAATTCATCTATTCAAAAGTCGATGTTTTAAACGTCAAAGTTAATTAATCTACTTAAGTTATAAATGATTTTAATTTTATTTAATTTTTAATTAATAGTACCTACTAATAGTCTCCGGATATAGGAAGTAATCTCATAACGTTTCAAAGTCTAATGCACCGGCTGTCACTAAGGATTATAATTAAAAAGGCATAGAATGCAACTTAAGCGTAACGCGAGCTGCATTCCAGCGAGCTCTGACAATTATATTCTAACTAGTCATCCGGCCTGGCTTTATTCTTGGATAGATTTTATTCTTCGATTTTGACTTTAGTCTGTCTGTATTGAATTAGTTTTTAAGATTTGCGTGAACATTCAAAGGCGAGAGGAACTTTAATTTAAAATGTGGCAGTTTAAACATGATGTTAAATAAACACTATACTAAAGTGTTAACATACCAAAGACGTCAAACGAACATAAATAAATGAACAACATGCTACTCCAAATATAATTTATTTAATGTAACTATATAAAATATACTTTACTTACATACTACCTATATCTATGAACACACACACACACACACACACGCGAGCCTAATTTAAGTACTATAACACTTAAGCGTAAAGCTTAACAATTTAGGTACGTTTATAATAATGTGTAATTATTACACGTGTCCGATGTTATGGACTCCTCCATCTTTTCAATAATTCTTCGTGTCGACGCGTAAACATCGTCAAGGTGAATGTTTTTCACCACGTATTGCGCGCACAACTCAGCATCACACGTACATATTTGGTTATTCTGGTCTATTTTGTCACTATCAATTATTTCAATTTTGATAACTTTAATTGCACCGCTGCGATGTGGTTTTTTAACATAGGAGTAAACAGTAGGTTCTGATTTTCTTTTAAGGCCCAGTCCCAGCCGTCGTTCGCTCGCAGACTTTTTTTGTACCGGAGTGTCCGGTACAAAGTTGAAAAGATGTTCTGAGGTATCCTGAAATGATAAGTAGATTATTGTATATGGAGAAATACTTTTTTTAATTGGTATTCATTTCGTATATATCTCAAAAGATTATAATATGTAGGTACATGATTTTAATAGTGTATTTTTTTGAAATTGCTCTTTTTAGTTTTTATAAAGATGAAATATTTATTGTATTTAGTTAGTCTATATCGAATAATTGAATATTAGTTAGTTGCCATTTATTTTAATTAGGTAACTACCTATCACTCATTTATAAGATAGGATTTGCGTTATGCATTCAACGAGATTTGTCAATGAGAAAAAAATAAATCAATGATAAGATATTTAAGAAATTTAAATGAATATAAAAATCACAAATAAAATATATTTTACAAATTATTAACTTACCGACATACTGCTAATACGACCGTGCACTAGTTAAAATATTTTTTTAATAGATTTGATTATGTAATTTTCGCGATTTATATTAGAAAACCAAAGTGTTAATAGAGTTGAAAATCTGACAATTAGTACACATTTCATATAAGGTGCGATCGGCGCCAAGAGTAAGATGATTCCGTCTGTGTTGACATCATATATAACATGACGACTTTTGTCTGCTTGTACGACACATTATTTAATTATAAGTGTAACATAACTAACTCTAACCAAAATTTTAAAAGTTGAATCTGAACCCCTAAGTAACGGCTAGAAGTAGTTTTTTGGGGTTTTAAATGTACACAAGCAAAAACACAGAACAATATTAGTATTTCGAATCCAGATTGAGATACATATCAGTAGTTGCTATTTCTATTTGGTTTTTTAAATGTATAGAAGCAAAGACACTGAACAATATTAGTATTTCAATTCCAGGTTCTTATGAATGTTTTGTTGAACCTACCTTAAAGACTCACAAATAAAATCGATTTTAGATTAAACTAATCAAGTGATTCCCCATTATGCTGCATTTCTCGTTATGGGATATATATTGACAGTGCATTTTGTCTATAATTTGAAATAAAATTATTGTATTATGGGCATGGATGGCGTAAAATCAAGGCGTATATAAACCTTACTTCGAGCATCCAAGATCATTGCTCAGATCTCTATCCTTCAGGACAAGCTCTGCTGCTCGCTCGCTCAAGATCATCAAGAATCCCGTGAAGCACCCAACAACTGTCAAAATGTAAGTACATGTATGTGTATTACGTTTGACGACGCGTTGACCAAGTTGATTGTGATCCAGCCTACGAAGCTAGCGGTCCTGGGTTCAAATCCCGGTAAGGGCAGATATTTGTGTGATGAGCGCGAATATTTGTTTCTGAGTCATGGATGTTGTCTATGAAATTAAGTACCCATAGTACAAGCTTCGAGCTCAGTTTGGGACTAGGTCAATTGGTGTAACATTTGTCTCTTGATATTCATATATATTATTTTACTTAAATCTGTTAGGTATATATTTTAAATAGAATACATTTATATCATTTCATGGGTTAAGTAGTTTAATACACTCTTCGAATCATCAAATTATGCAGTTATCTATTCGAAAGCAGTTGTAAATTATAAATACCTAATAGATCTGCTATTCATCATTTAATAATAGATTGTCTTGTTTATTACTGTATACTTATCACTTTCAAACAGAATGTACATCTATTCATGACATGTATGTTTTATGTATGTCTATTCATGACATTTGTATCGCAATATTAATACTATTTATTTTATCCTGTAAAGTCATCTATTCGAAAATATCACAATTAGAATGCAAGTACTTTTCATTCATGTCTCTATATTTTTTTATTTTTTTTTTAAATATAGCTTAACAATATTTTATTAGATGTTATTTTGAACACAATTACAGGTTTTGGTATTTTTTTATGCTCCTATTTATTCGTGTATATTTTTTTCTATTTCAGGTCTCTAGCCCAAGATTTATTCTTTTCTGACGACGAGCGTGAAACAGAGCTCAAGACAAAAAACAAAAAACACAGCAAGCGTCCTCGGTGCGAGAGTACTGAGCGTTCTATCCCATCGGCTTCGACTTCGAGTAAGAAGAGCAACGAGTCCACTGCTTCAAAGAAAAAGAAGACGGTTATCAACCCTATCACTGCTCCCATGAAGCCAACGATGTCAGATTTGTTCGGCAGTGACAGTGACGAGGACAGTGTCAAGGTTCCATCTGAGCCAAAGAAGGGTACGCCGATTTATTCTTATTTAACCAGAAGGCTAGCTAACGGTGTTTCACGGCAAATGAGTGAAAGTAAAACTGGATCTCATTACATAGAGTTAAAAGTGTACTCATGTAATGATATCGAGCATATACAGCCTATGAATCGGTGGCGGCATAGTGTCCTAACTATAAAAAATAGAACAGATACCGACACTGAGGCTTGGTCCCGCCTCACGGAATTTGTTGCTGCCACTCGAAAAGAGTTCAAACATTGTCCCGCAACTTTTAACAATACTTATTATTAGAAAGTTAAATTGATGTGTAATTAAACAATATACTTACTTATATTACTATACCTACTTCATTTATTCAATTATGTTTAATATAATAAAGTCTTTAAAATTGAAATTGTATCTTTACAGCTAAACTATCATCCCCTGAGTCGAGACGAAATCTATTTATGAAATGTGTTAAATGTAATGTCGCAATTTCGAAAGATAAATATAAATATCATATGAGAACGAATATACACAAGAAAAATTGTTTGATAAAGTCCGAGTTCAGAAATATCGACATTATTGCTAGCGCATTTAAAAACAGAATCGTAACATATCGCATCAATCCCGCAAATGAAGTCGAGCACCTCACCCCCGAGGCGTTCCTGTGCGACCGTCAAAATGATGTATTAAAAGTTATAAATTTATCACTGCTTAAACACACATGCATTAAGTTAAATTTTGAACTGTTTGCTATCTTCGAGTTACCTCACTCGGGCACGAAACAGTTGAAATCGTTTATTACAAAATATGATTGTGTATTTAATAACAGTGATACTAATAAGTTGTATTTGAATGCTTTAGAAACATTTAAAGAGAAGGTTACAGAATTTGAGCATTGCGAATCTGGTTGGTCTCTTGTTTCAGTGAGTCATTTAGAATTAAACGTTAATAAATACTGTCCAATGCGAGGCGGTACATTTATAGAGTTGCCTGCAGTTGTAAAAAATAATAAAAGTTGTTTGAATATACAGAACAAAGATGAACACTGTTTCTTATGGAGCATTGTCGCTGCATTGTATCCCGCCAAGAGTAATGTATGCAAAACAAGTTCATATCTACATTATTCAACTGTTCTTAAAACAGGCGGAATGTCTTTCCCTCCATCGTGTAAAGATGTTAAATTATTTGAAGACATTAACGATATCAGTATTAATATTTATGGATTAAGTAAAAATAACTCAGTAACTGGGCCTCTATATTTAAGTAAAAACCGAAAGAAAAACCATGTTAATTTATTATATTTTGAACAAGGAACCAAAGGTCACTACTGCCTTATTAAAGATCTTATAAAATTAGTACGACGACAGTTTAGTAAATATAAAGGTAAAATATATATGTGTGAAGCATGTTTACGGTTTTTCTGTTCTGAAAATAGATATGTATCACATAATTGTTCACAAGTTTTAACTGAATTACCTAGAAAGAATAGTACACTCCAATTCAAAAATTTTGATAGACAGCAAAAAATCAATTTTGTTATATATGCCGATTTCGAAAGCTTATTAGTTAATTGTAAAGATCATAATACTGGAAATACCCGAAATTTTAAAATTCATCAACCTTCATGTTTTGCATATTATATTTGTTGTTCGCATGATCCACACTTAAACAAATTCGTAACATACAGGGGGTCGGATTGCGTGGAGGTATTTATTGAAAGATTGATCGACGATGTTAGACGCTTATATAAAATTTTAAATGTTAAAAATCCAATGTTACAATTATCGGAAGAACAAGAAAAAAAATATCGGAACGCTACAATATGTCACATTTGTAATAATTTATTATTCGATGATAAGGTTCGCGACCACGATCATGTTACAGGTGAATATAGAGGCCCAGCTCATTCACGTTGCAACTTAATGCTTAAAGTGTGTTCATTTATACCAGTAGTCTTTCATAATTTAAGTAACTATGACTCACACTTGTTTATCAGGGAATTAGCTAAACACAATGGAGCAATTACAATTATACCAAAAACGAAAGAAAAATACTTGTCAATTACTAAATACATTGAATGTAAGGACTATAGTCGTTCAATACAAATTAAATTTATAGATTCATTTCATTTTCTGAGTTCAAGTTTAGACACCCTAAGTAAAAGTTTGTCCGACAAGGATTATATTTATTTAACAATGATGATTGACAATAAAAATCTACATTTACTTAAAAATAAAGGTATTTATCCATACGATTATATGGATTCCTGGCAAAAATATAAAGAGACATCACTTCCAGCAAAGAATAATTTTTATAACACTTTGAATTTGAAGCATATAAGTGACTTAGAATATACTCATGCACAAGCGGTGTGGAAAGAGTTTAAAATTAATTCCCTTGGTGAATATACCGACTTATACCTTAAATGTGATGTTCTATTGCTATGCGATATATTTGAAAATTTTAGAAACATAAGTTTAAAATACTATAAGTTAGATCCAGCCTATTATGTAACATCACCTAGCCTGAGTTGGGACGCCATGCTACTTTCAACGGGCATTCAACTTGACCTAATCGATGACGTTGAAATGTATCAAATGCTAGAAAGAGGAATACGTGGAGGATTAGTTCAGTGTTCCTTAAGAAATGCTAAAGCTAATAATAAATACTTACCAGGATTTAATGATTTCGATCCGTCTTCTTATTTGATATATCTAGATTGCAACAATCTATACGGACATGCAATGACTAAAAGTATGCCTGTTTCAGACTTCAAATTTTTAAACGATGATGAAATTAAAGATTTTAGTATTTTCAAAGTACCGGAAAATAGTGATATTGGCTATATACTGGAAGTGGATCTAGAATATCCTGAAAATTTACATGATTTACACAGTGAATTACCATTCGCTCCAGAGAAATTTATTCCTCCAGGAGGAAAATCTCCAAAGTTGATTGCGAATTTATATAACAAATATAACTACATCATTCATTACAATCATTTAAAAGAATGTTTAAAAAATGGTTTAATTTTGAAAAAAATTCATCGTATATTAAGTTTTAGGCAAACCAACTTTCTAAAAATATACATTGATTTGAATACCAAACTGAGACAACGGTCTTTAACTGATTTTGAAAAAGAGTTTTTCAAACTGATGATAAATGCAATCTTTGGGAAAACTATTGAAAATAGACGCAAACAGGTAAATGTGAAATTGGTAACAAAGTGGAGTTATACTGATAACATTACAAATAAACGAAACGGAGCCGAAAAGCTTATTTCTCGACCTAATCTAAAGAACATTTCAGTGTTTTCTGAAGACTTTGTAGCACTTCAATTTCGCCTAGAAAAAATTAAGCTAGACAGGCCAATCTATATTGGATTTTCGGTCTTAGAATACGCAAAGCAACATCTATACAAGTTTCACTATGATTTTATTAAAAAAAAATACAAACAAAATGCAAAACTCTGTTACACAGATACTGACAGTCTGCTTTACTTGGTTTTTACAGACGATATTTATCGAGACATAAAGAGTCATCAATCAAAATTTGATACCAGCAATTTCGAATTAAATAATCCTTACTTCATACAAAGACTGAATGCTAAAATTCCAGGTTTATTTAAAGACGAACTTGGAGGAGATATCATTAAAGAATTCGCTGGTCTTAGAGCAAAACTTTATTCCATCGAAACTATGAAAACACGAATCAATAAAGCTAAAAGTGTTCCTAAGTGTATATCCGAAAAATTTACATTATCACTTTACAAACACTCATTATTTAATGATAAATTTTTTAAATGTAAAATGAATTTCATTAAGTCAATTAAGCATGTAATTTACTCGCAGGAAGTAAATAAAACTATAATAAATAATAATGATGATAAAAGGCAGATACTTTCAAATAGGATTGATACAATACCTTGGGGCCATTGTAAAGCTATGCTTTAGTTTACAATTACGTAATTAGGTATTTGACTTTGTTTATTTATGTTTGTAGATATTGATTGATAAAATCTATAAATAATGTATTAGATGATAATAAGTTAATAATGTATTTCCTATTTGTAATGTGTGTTCATTGTATTTCCAAACTTGTAATAGATTCATTAGAAATGTGATTGTTTTGTTCATATTCCCATTACCAATTATAAATTCCCTTCAATACATCAAGTAGGCACACCTAGACTAGAAGCCTATATAAAGCATTACAGTATACTTATTTCGCAGTCACGATGAAGTTCGTTAAGCATACTCAAACTCTTGAAGTAAATAATATAAAAGTGGTACAGCATGCTCGAAAAGTAAAACATAGTACACTATTTCCTAATACAATTCGCTGTATAATATGTGGTCCTTCCAACTGTGGCAAAACTAATATCATGTTAAATTTATTGTTACATGAAAATGGGTTAAAGTTTAGGCATATATATTTATATTCAAAGACAGCCTTTCAACCAAAGTATCGATATCTCCAGCTTATCATGAAGAGCATTCCGGAAGCAAAGCTTTTTATATATGATGACAATAGTGAGATTATTCATCCCAATGAAGCCTTGACTAATTCAATTATGATTTTCGATGATGTTGCTTGCGAAAACCAAGTAAACATTCGAAATTATTTTGCTATGGGAAGACATAGACAGATTGACTGTTTTTATTTATCTCAGACTTATTCAAAAATACCCAAACAACTGCTCAGAGACAATGTTAATCTATTGATTGTATTTAAGCAAGATGATATCAATTTAAAACACTTATACAATGAGCATGTTAATACTGATATAGATTGGATAAAATTCAAAGAGCTTTGTACTACTGTGTGGATAGATCAATATAGTTTTCTTTTCATAAATAAGGATTGCGCACTAAATGAAGGAAGATATAGACGCGGATTTGACACATTTATTTACTTTTAAACTGGTTATATAAACTTGTTTTTATTTACAAAACTCATTTTAAGTCGAGAGTCTGGATTGAATGGCTGAGATTAAAGTTTCTAAAATGGATATAAATTTAAAAGAGCAACTTATAAAATCAGTAAACAAGATAAAAAACAAGATAACTATGATTAAAAATGAAGAAGATGAAGCTAATATTAAATTGAAAAAGGTTTTTAAATCGATAACAGATCCTTTGGAAACACTGGTCAGTATAAATGGGAAAGTTAAATCACATGTTAATACTCCATCATTGATGGATGTGAATAATACAAACGAAAATTTGAACTCGTCTGCAGGATACGAAAATTTTAAAGACTTATTAAATGCCGATTCTAATCAACATTCAGAATATTATGATTATACTGATGAAGATGATGATAAAAAATTGATAAAATCAAGTGACGACACACTCTTGTCTCTAAAAAAGGAAGACATGATTGATATGTACGAAAACATCAACGTACCATTCGGTATTCGTAGTGTTAATAAGAAACTTATGATGGGAAACACTCCTGTAAGCTTATCATTTATTAATGATGCTACGAACTGTCAAAAAAAATACGTGGTTACCATAAATAATAAAAATTATGACTTAACCGCGGGTTTGAAGGAGCTTTTAATGCGCAACAAACCTGATCTTAATCTTGTAACTGAAAAAGATAAAACTGAGTACAAAGAAATGTTAACTAAAACAAATGTGCACAAACGGGACTGGGACCCAAACGAACAATTAAAAGGTGACAAAGGACTAAAATATTGTAAAATTATTAAACCTTTATTTGTTCAACCGAATGATGCAGATGAAGGCGTGCGGAAACAAACGCAAAAATTAAAAATTGGCGGTTATTTACCTGAATTAAAACAGTATAAAAATAATACAGATTATATTTATTGGGATGATCCGAACGAGCTGATTGAAAGACTAAAACTTTTAATCGCATCTAGAAACGCAGGTAACAGCAATCACGATAATGAAATTATGTCAATCATTGAAGAATTAAAGGAGGCTGGTATTATAAAAGAGTAAGATTGTTGAACAATCGTCATTTTGATAAGTAAACTAAGGCATATTAGACATGAATATCAAACACAATATCAAAATTGGTAACATTGATAATTATCAAATTTTAAGTAATAAAACCTTGGCTGTGGAAGAGTCTGGTTTGTATAATGGTGTTGATAAAGAGTATGTTGATAAAATAGTAGAGGATTGTTTGAAAAAAGTGTCATATCTCACCAAACAAATTGTGATTTTAACACAGCAAGTAAAAAAAGTTGAAAAAGATATTATGTATAAAGAACTTGAAGAAAAAGTTAGCAAGCATCTTGGGTGTAGCATACGTTATAAATAAAGATCTTGTCATCAAAATTAAAAATTAAAAATAATTAACAAGCACTATGAGCAAAGCAGATGTTGTAAATGAAATTCATAAAAATGTTAGAGTGAACTTCCCTCGGAGAAGTGTAATATTAAAAGATATAGATGATCTCTGGCAAGCAGATTTGATAGACATGCAGAGTACATCAAAATGGAATGCTGGGTATAAATACATATTGGTGATTATTGACGGTTTCTCGAAATATGCTTGGGCATTTCCACTCAAGCGAAAGACTAAAGAAATTGTTTCTAAACAGTTTCAAACATTGTTTGCAAAAGGGCGTTTTCCGAAAAATTTACAAACAGATAATGAATGGTACAGAATTTTATAATAATACATTTAAAAAAGTTACTGAAAAGTACAATATTAATCATTACTCTACATTTTCTACAAAAAAAGCTTCAATAGTAGAAAGATTTATAAGAACTCTAAAAAATAAACTGTACAAGGAATTTAGTTTAAAAGGCAATTATAAATGGATTGATGGAAATCTTGACAAGAAAGTTTACGAATATAATCACACTTTTCATAGAACTGTAGGAACCCGACCATCAGAAATTAATCATAATAATAAAGCAACTGTATTACAGAGATACATTAACAATTCAATGTCTAAGAAAATACCAAATCGCAAAAGAATTCAAGTCGGAGATTTTGTAAGAATCAGTAAATATAAAGGATGTTTTGAGAAAGGGTTTACACCTAATTGGTCTACAGAAATATTTAAGATTACAAAAGTCCAACCCACTAAGCCTACTACATATTTATTAAAAGACGCAAGGTCAAGACCTATTTTAGGAGCATTCTATGGTCAAGAAATCCAGAAAACTGCATATCCTGAAGTGTATCTTGTTGAAAAAGTTTTGAAAAGCAAAGGAAACAAAGTATATGTAAAATGGTTAGGTCTACCGTGTAGTGAAAACAGCTGGATAGATAAAAGTAATCGATTGTAAATGTAAATGGCGTGTATAAATATAAAAAAAATCGTTTATCTACTCATTAGTATTCGGTTATTTAAGCAAACAAGAGCTTTTTATACAGAATATTGAATATTATTTTAATTAAATTTTTACCGAAAATGAAACGCCGAGAAATAAGTTTCGATAAGGCAAATAAGAAGCAAAAGTTACCAGCAAACACTCAGAAAATCGGAGCTGGACTAAAAAAAAGATTTAATAATATTGTTTCGCACGCTAAAAGACATATTCGTAATCTGAAACCCAAATGCAAGAAAATGTTAACGGAATTAGCATATGCAGCTGCTCAAGAAATAGCTTCCGAATTGCCTATACAATTACCTCGAGTGATACCTGTACCTAAAACTGGTGGAGTCCTACCATTAATTCCTATTTTTGCCGGCTTATCAGCTGCGGGTGGTTTAACCGGAGGTGTTGCTGGAATTACTGAGGCTGTGCGTCATTATAAATCAGCTAAAAAGCAATTCACAGAGTCAAAAAAACATAACGTCAAAATGGATTCAATGTGTATTGGAGGAAGATTACATCTTAAACCGTACAAGGACGGTTTAGGAATTTATGTTTCAAAAAAAAAAAAACACCCAGAAACTAGGCTACCCGATAGAGCATTAAGTAATATCGATATACTAAAGCACTCAAAAAGTATTCCTCATTTTCGTGGTGTATATATGAGAGATGAATTACCAGAAGTGCCATGGCCGATAGAATGCGGCGTTATCAATTTGGATACGTCTAAAAATTCTGGTACTCATTGGGTAGCGTATGGAAAACTTAATGATTACATCGAATACTTTGACAGTTACGGTAATTTGAAACCACCAAAGGAATTTATAGCATATGTCGGATCTAATATTCGGTATAATTATAAAAATTTACAAAGAAACCATTTATATCATTGCGGGCATTTATGTTTGAAATTTCTTAAATCATTTTGGGACAATAGATATAAATAAATAATAAATGATAAATATATCAAACAGTAATTCTCTACAATAAAAATGACATGTTAAATGAGTATTATACATTCCTTTATGAGCAGTGTTCAGGATTGGATGTTAATTTCTTAATACTAATTAACCAATTTAATTTAAAGGTTTACTATCTCTGTGCTAAATTAGGCATGTATGTTTTTAATAAAAACCCTAACAAAATCAAAAAATCCAATATTCAACTGCCGATATTCAAAGAAACAAGACGCTTGAATACAAGGATTAATATTACTAGAAGCAATAAAAAGTTTCTCATTTCTCTTGGTTTCAAATTATTAAAATAAAATGTTGCAAATTACCGATTCACCACAACAAGACAACTCTATCGAAAGCTATGAAATCCACAGTTACAATCCCTACAGTCATAGCTTTAAAGAAAACGATGAAATCAGAATACCTATTCATCAGCAAGATGTTTACGTACTTCCATCTGCAAGCTCCATATTCATTGAAGGCCATGCGACGGTGTCCGGGTTAGATGCAGCGGGGAAAGTAATATCGAAGGATATTAGTTTTACAAATAATCCAATAATGTTTTTATTTCAAGATATAAGATACGAACTGAATGGTGTTGAAATAGATCGCATTAAAAATGCTGGAATTACAACAACAATAAAATCTTATATATCTATGAATGATGGAGAGAGTAAAAGTGCACAATTATGGGGTTGGAATTTCAATGGAACCGTGCAAAAGAATGGTTATTTCTCTGTTATCATACCATTAAACAAAGTGCTAGGGTTTGCGGAAGATTACAACAAAATTCTCGTTAATTGTAGGCATGAACTTATACTTCATAGAAGCAATTCTAGTTTAAATAGTGTTTAGATTGATAAAAACGAAAACATTGAAATAGAAGTACAAAAAGTTCAATGGCGCGTACCACATGTTAAAGTTTCAGATCGTAATAGATTACTATTACTCAAGCATTTGGAAAAAGATCGAGCTGTACAACTATCTTTCCGAAATTGGGATTTATATGAGTATCCTCTTTTACCTAGAACCACAAAACATTCGTGGTCTGTCAAAACTGCCTCTCAGTTAGAAAAACCAAGATATGTGATATTTGGTTTGCAAACAGATAGAAAATTTAACAAAATGAAAAGTTCGGCTCTGTTTGACCATTGTAACATAACAAACGTGAAGTTGTTTTTAAATTCGCAGTACTTTCCTTATGATTCACTCAACTTACAATTTAGTAAAGACAAGTACAGTATATTATATGAGATGTATGCCAATTTTCGTCAGTCGTATTACAACACCAGTATCGATCCCTTGCTTAGTTTGAAAACATTCGGAGTAAAAACTACACTTTTTGTTATTGATTGTTCGAGACAAAACGATACACTGAAAACCGGGCCAGTCGATGTGCGATTAGAAATCGAGTCGTCAGAAGACATACCCGAGAATACAGCGGCTTACTGTTTGATCTTAAACGATCGTCTTATTGAGTATAAGCCTTTAAGTAACATAGTTCGAAAAATATCATGAAAGTGATTATGGATGTTCAAGGCTTTAAAAATGAATACAATCAATTTATTCCAAAAGAAATAGCAATGATCTACAAGAATAGTTTTCTTGTATTATTGATTAAACCACCATTTCCATTTTATGACTTAACAAAGAAAGAAAAATTACAAGTTGCGTGGATAGAAACAAACCGAGGAATTTTATGGAATGAGGGATATGTACCGTATTTTAATTATAACAGATCGTTATTAAACTTTTGTAAAAATAAACGAATTTATACAAAAGGCAATGAAAAAGTGAGGTGGTTGAAGGAGATATTAGAAAATAATAATGTTTATGATTTAGAAGAGATTAAGTGTCCTAATTTAGAAACACTTCATGAAAAATATGCTTCATCATCTGATATCCAAAATTGTATTTATCATTCTAATACATGTGCATTCAAAAATGTAACTTGCTTGAATAAGTGGTGCTTAGAAAATAGTTTTTATAAATAAACGTAATATAATGTGTAAATATGTGTTTGATTTTCTTCTGTACTTTAAGAACGGTTGGTACTTAAAATGATGTCATACGAATAAACGATTACTGACTTTTATTAGGAGCAATGTCAATGTCAAATATCATATAGAAGATGTACGTAATCCTTGTAAGCAGACTAAATAATACGGAAAATAGTTAAATTCAGGGAACGTATACCAGTATTCTTTTCATACAAAAATACCGGTATTCAATTTCGGTATCTCGCTTATTGTTAAATATTTTTGCTCTTCAAATAATTTATATAATAGAATAGTGGTATTACCCAATTTACAGTCGAAAATATCAAGGAAATAATGCAAATTCAGGAAGATATTTCAATTTTAATTAATACCGGTATTGATCCCTGGTTAAATTAACATTTTGAATACAAGTCGACTTCTTAAAAAGTCGAATCTACTTGATCGACTTCTTAAACACATTAATTCACTTCTCATTGTGTATGATTTGATAAGTTCGAAGAGGATTTATAGTTTAAACAACAACGTTTTGAATAGATGAATTACGACTTTTAAATAGATCGGTACACCCTGATCGACATCTTAAATAGAAGAATTCAGTTTTTTGAATTGTTGAAATTAGGGGATCTGGATAACTCAGATCTGTATCCAGATACCCTAATTTTAACCTACTGATAGCAGTTTATTTTTGTTTTCCATAGTAATGTGTATTACGGCGAATTTAATAACAAACAAACAAAAAATCATTAAGTTTTAAAATAAACGGGGTCCCCATACAATCAACTTATTTTTTCACGAATTTTTATTTTTTTGTATCGTTAAAACGGTTAAACTACAAGCGTCAAATTCGGTTATAATACAGACAATACAGAAAACAAAATAATACTACAAAATGGTCAAGTGGGGTGATGGCTTTTCCGTTAAGGTTAGACACCACCGGGACAGGTGAAACTAAAAAGAATGTTATAATATTATATACTTATACGTGTCTAAGTTGTAGAGATAATGATACGGAACCCTTTGTGCGCGCGTCCGACTCGCACTTGGCCAGTTTTTAGAGTTAGACAAATGGCAAAAAACGGAACCCTTATGGATTCGTCATGTCTGTCTGTCTGTCTGTCCGTACGGATGTCACAGCCACTTTTTTCCGAAACGATACTGTTGAAACTTGGTAAATAGATATATTCTGTTAACCGCATTAAGATTTTCACACAAAATTAGAAAAAAAACAATAAATATTGGGGGTTTACCTACTTAGAACTGAAACTCGTTTTTTTTTTTCATCAAACCTATGCGTTGGGATATCTATGCATAGGTCTTCAAAAATGATATTGAGGTTTCTAATATATTTTTTGCGCTAGTCTGCGGACGGACGGACAGACGGACGGGCGGACGGACATGGCGAAACTATAAGGGTTCCTAGTTTGACTACGGAACCCTAAAAACCGGCCAAGTGCCGGTCGGACTTGCGCACGAAAGCTTCCGTACCATTATCAATACAACATTAGACACTACATTATAACCTTTTTGTAAAAAAACTGCATTAATCACGTTTTTTATAGGAGCCCCACATAAATTTTATTAGTTTTTAATTTTTGTTGTTATAGCGGTATAATGCATCATCTGCGAAAACTTCAACTATCTAGCTGTCATGGTTCATGTCACGAGATACAGTGTGGTAATAGACAGGTAGACAGACGGACAGCGGAGTCGTAGTAATTGGTTCTTGAGATACAGGCGATTAAAGTGTTTATACCTACTAAAATCATCTAAGACGGCACCAAACGACTTTAAATATAAAATTAGTTATTATGTTGATTTTTCTGCTTGTAGTAAGTACTTAACGGCTTCGGAACCCTACACTGAGCATGGTCCGACGTCTCGCCCGGTTTTTACCCTTTGGGTACGGAACCCTAAAAATTAAACAAAATACTTTTTTATGGCATTGAGAAGGCACACGTGTACTCAGGCCACCTCATGGAAGACCCATAGACACTTGAATTATCAAGACTAGAATCTCAAGACTGCAATCCGAAGACCTCAAATGCGTTGCCAACCCTGAGGACTAAGATGGAATGTCTCTATACTAGTAATTTCACCAGTTGTCTTGTCCCCACACCAGAACACAACAAAGCGAATACTGTTGCTTGGTGGTAGGTTAATGGATAAGATGGTGGTAGCGATCCAGACGGACACAAGGTCCTACCCGGGTGAATCAACTTTTAAAGTCCTCCTTTTCTACACGCTAATAAAAACTTACTAGAATATGCGAGATTGATAATGGTTTACACATGTTAAAATTAGATAATCAGATTTTCGGATTTCACTATTCATAATCATAAACCAATTCTATAATTTTGTAAAAACATGGTAACGCAGTGGAAAATACACGTTTTTCATACAAAACCCGGGGACAACGTCGTCCCCTGCGTTACCTGATATATTTGTGTAAATCATAGAAGAATTTTTAAAATTGTCAGCTAGTAAGTAAGTTTAATTGTCTGATTTATTCAATATATTGACCACATCAAAAAAAAAGTTGCATTCTACCAAATTAAGGTGACATAGTGAGACATGTCGAAAATTGGGGAGTACCTTAAAAGTTGGTTCACCCACCCCCTCTAAAATTGTTTCGAGCCTCACTCAAAGTATCACAGCAGAAATATGAGTATAATACTGCCAGGAAATCCTCAGTAAAAGCACAGTCTTACCAATGCACCATATTTGCAGTTTGCACCCGGATAACTCAATGCAATATCCGCAAGTCATCTAACCACTGTAGTGTGGGTACCTTAAAACGTTCGACGCTACCAAACTACCAAGACCCGCGCAGTCTTGGGACCTATTGACATTTTCACATGAAACCAGTACAAAGCAACACCACCACAGGTTTAGTTTCACTGGTTAATGCTCTGCGCAAAATTTTGTGTTAGCCAAAGGAAAATAAAACGTGTTCAGATGCGGTAGGAAATATACTTTATGTGTATCCCTTGAAATAACACTTCATTTATCGTAACACACACATAGTTAAGTTGATTATATTACTATTATAACTATTATAGCAATTATATTATAATTGCTCTTAACTTGTATGTATACGAACCATTTTTTTTGTACAAATAAAAGAGATAATAATTATAAAATAGTCAAAAGGGATGTAAAAACGCGTACTTATCCATTTAAAGGATTTAATCCAGTTAAGCGGACTGAAGCAAAAGAATTCCATACAAAACGCGATAACGTTCTTCTCCTCTTAAAGGTTGTCCGAGTTTTACGATTTTTGAATCTGTTGTAGATTTTATAAAAAAACCTTACACTTTAGTACCTTATCACTTTCATTCACTGAGAAAATTTCATATATAATTATATGTAATTGTCTCAGTGAATGAAAGTGACATGGTACTTAAGTGTAAACATATTTATGACGTCGACTGTACCTAACAAGTAGTATTAGATTTTTGAGCGCATCGGTCGCCAACAAACTGTCTCACAGTATGGCGACATTTAGACTAAGGTACTATGTAAAAATCTATTTACAATAATAAAAAAAAAAAAAATTTAATTGTTTCTTGTAGTTATTTAGTTTGAGTTCTAAACGAATTAGTTTACACCCCCTGCCATGAATTTGTGTCCTCAGTTATTTCTCTTACAAGGTAGTCTGGAAGAGATCGCTATTTAGCGGTAAGACCGCCTGTTGTTTACCTATGATATAAAAGGAACTGTTCCATGTTCTGTTTTAATTTTTTTAATTTTTGGTGTTCAATAAAGAGTATATTTGTATTGTATTGTATTGTAAGCTATTTTTTGTTAGAGTCAAGTGCTCAACCCTCTCCAAACAAATTTAAAAGAAACTATCACGACTAAGTAGACATCATTGGTTCTTGAGATACAGGCGATTAAAGAGTATATACCTACTAAAATCATTTAAGACGGCACCAAATGACTGTAAATAGAAAATTTGTTATACCTTGTTGATTTTTATGTTTGTAGTAAGTATTTAACGGCTTCGGAACCCTACATTGAGCATGGTGCGACATGCTCTTGCCCGGTTTTTTATTACATTTCAACAATTATTTTTCCTAACTGACTAAAGAATTCAAGCGATCCTATCCTTAACATTTATAAATTATCATTGTACTCAAGACCTTTGTCTGTCTCCTTCAAAGCGAATTTGTTGTCCCTGTCATTTATCATTTGAGGAAAAAACCCTTTTTCAGAACACTTGAAGTCCTCAGAGTGACGTTTTATGAAAGAGGCTCTGTTTGCCAAAATAATGCGAAAACGGACAAAAAAGTCAGTCCAGTGTCCTTGTGGCGACGCAAATTGGAAGAGGCTTTTGTTTTAAATATTGGATGGCTTTTAAGAGAATTGTAAGCAAATTAGTAAACATTTTCAGAGGATAAATGGTGCGGCATGTTATATTAGAGATGTACTCGTTTGCCTGCGGCTTCGTGCCAATAACACAGAATAAGTAATAGCCCATAAAGAAAATACAACTACATTATTAGAACACATTTTTTTAGAGGTCTTCGTCTCCTCTCTTGTTCCAAATCTATCTTTAGTATTCCAGTTTGCGGCACAATTTATGCATTATTAGTTTTTTAGGCACTCGTGCACTCTTTGTAATAAATCGCTTAATGAAGTTGATCTAAAGGCTGTCCCAAAATTTACGCAAGATTAACCATAGTATTAGTATGGTAAATCTTGCGTAAATTTTGGGACACCCTTTATTTGCACATTGTTTGTTTTATTAATGACATAAAAATATACCTACCTCCACTATCCGTATACCGAATTCCGTTCCAATCTTTTTTAAATCTTCACTACCACCTACCACCACTTAAAAACCACATTTTTAAGGGATCTATATAGAATGGCATAACCATTATTTGTTAATGTATTGTTTGATCGAAAATCGTTTGTCCTAAAACGGTTTTTTCTCTTGAAATGGTTTTATTTTATTTTATTAAAAAAAAACTAACCTAACCTTACTTAACTATTAGACACAATAGATGTAGGTTTAATTCTGTAATTTCCACCTAAAAGAATGTTAGGCAAAAAGATTTTTGACCAAATAATACATTAGAAAAAATGCGTTTCAAAGGAATACCATTTTTAAGAGCTATAGCACTGTAAAAGCATTTTACAAACGATAAAAAACCGGCCAAGTACATGTCGGACCACGCACAGTGAAGGGTTCCGTAGCTGGGATGAACGTTCATGGTTGAAATTCATTTTTTTTTTATTAAAATCTCAAAAACTACATAGCGTATCGTGTTCAAAACAATTTTGGTTGGAAGTATTTCGTATGTTCTACTACTGTATTTTTTATTAGAATGTTCTATTTAACAGTTCAAAAGCTATTTTTACAGACAGAATTTTTACGACTTTAGAAGCGATTATCGCGCCAACTGTTCACTTACGTAAAAAGTCACTTAAAAACCTCCGTATCATTTTGGAAGCCCTACCTAAAAATACCCCTCACGCTGATTTAACTTAAAAAAAAAATTCATCCCCTATTTACATGTATGGAGTGCCACCCCTAAATTTTTTTTTTTTCAATTTTACTACATCATTGTATACAAATACAATAGCTACAGCGGTTCATAGAAAATACATCTATCCTCCAAATTTAATTTATATAGTGCCAATAGGCTCCGAGTAAAATGGCTGTGACATACAGACGGACAGACGGACGGACGGACGGACGGACGGACAGACGGACAGACGGACATGACGAAATTATAAGGGTTCCGATTTTGCCATTCGGCTCCGGAACCCTAAAAAGGCTCAAGGTCATGACCATTCCGCCAAAACAAAGTTAAATTCATGTTACACCATTGATTGACGGGTACAAGCGGCTGGTAATACTGTTTGAGTTATTTTTCTAAATCGCCACTTTTCACCGCCTACAGAATCCCGCCATTTCTCTCTCGGACGAAGTGTACAAATGGCACGCAGTTACGCCACTAACGTATACCTTTCAAACTTACAAAGGCGTATCTACATTATACACATGAAAGCATAAAGCCTCTTCCAGTGAGTAGTTAAGGTCGCATTTGAAATGCTAGTTCTAAAGCAGATACGTCTTTTTTGTTGGTAAGTGATATTACTAGTGTTACAGATGAATCCGCGTTTCATGTCGGTTTCATGTATACTGCGATTGTGTACTGCGATTGTTTGCTAAGTGGTTTTTACAGGGTTATGTCAGGGGTTAAAAACTAAATATTACTTAAACTAAATTCACCAAACTACACACACTCAGGACCAATGAAACCGGGTCACTTTCTATGGAAATTCTGTACTAAGTGACCTATTTTCATTGCTCTTGAAAAATACTTTATAAGTAGTAGCGTTATTTGTATGATTAATACTTATAATCCACCCGACGTATGAAGCAATTGCATGAAAATAAGGAAGGAAATCATGTTAATTAAAATCGGCTTAAGGAAACGTATTTCAGTGTAGTGGTGTCGTTTATACACAACAGTGGTTCAGAACTTAATTGACGCAAACATATAAATAGATTGTAAAACTGGATATTCACGGGCAGTCCACTTGGCATCAAACGGAAGAATGCTGATACGTAGGCCACTTACGGTTTCAGTCCATTGGCTTTATTTTGGGACATTTGCGAATACCAATAATATAGACCACTCATGACTTCAGTCCAATGGCTTTAACGGGACATTTGGCGTAATCAATCAAATGGAAGGACGCCAAAACCAAAACCTTTACAGTTTCTGTTCAATGGCTTTAATTTGAGACATTTGAGGTTAGTTAATTTGCTGTCGAGCCAACCGTAGTCAATGAAAAGTCTTTCTAAATAGATGTCAGTTCGTTCATTCTCCGCCTCCGAAGCCAGTGGTTCTGGGTTCAAATCCCGGTAAGGGGAGATATTTGTGAGACGAGCCCGAATATTTGTTCCTGAGTATTGGATGTTTTCTATGTAATTAAGTATGTATTTCTCTATATAATTATGTTTATCGTTGTCTAGTACCCATAGTACAAGCCTAGAGCTTAGTTTGGGAAAAGGTCGATTTGTGTAAGACTGTCCCCTGATATTTATTTTATTAATTTATGAGGTGTTTTAAAATGAATAAATGGAATACTCTGTAGGTAGTAGGTAAAAAAAATAACTGGAGATTCATCAAATGACAGGATATCACGCCATTTGACGCGATGGACTGACCGTGAATGTCCAACTTTAGTTACCAACGTCATAATTTGTACACACATATATAATTATGTTTGCAAACGTAGCTAAAGCAATTTTAACTGTAAGAGTAATCACTCCAGTTGAAAATATGTTAAATCTTATTTGTTACAATGGATTTGTGGAGGACAGTCATTTTGTCTTTATGTCTGTGTTACGTTGGTAGGTGGAAATTTTTATTGTGTTTGTGACATTAATGTTTAATTTTAAAATTTAATTTTGTAGCTGAGTATGCCTTAAGGCATTAGGTCCGACATTTGTACCTACTTTCATATTGTGCAAGTTTAATTTCCGTACATGCATACTTATCTCCTGGCGATATTCCCTAAGTTAAGTCCAATGTCCACGATTTTTGAATATGCTTATACACACAACATTACGGATTCAATCCCAGAGGGGAGCTACAGAAATACCAACAACTGTAAAAAGACTTGTTTATAATAACCACATTTTGCACAATCAGACCAAGAAGTTTAATAGTTCATTAGTGACAGGTTGCAAGCCTATCGCTTAATAGTGCTACCATCCCTTATTCCCTTGCATTATTCTAACCCGGCAACCACACGGAAAACCCGGCAACGCCATGTTTTTTTTTATTATGTTGTATTTATGAACTAGGTTTGTACAGTTCCGTTTCTTTTTTAAATTGTGTCTTCCCAAGAAATATTTCTGTGGACCTAGCGAAAAAGCTCAAGTCAGCATAGCTCGAAATTAAATAGGGTATATCATCATGTTTAGAATTTTAATGTTATAGCTTTTTTCGCATGTACCAAGGAAGACTTAAATTAATAAATTAATAAATATCTGGGGGCAACCACACACAAATTGACCTACTCCCAAACTAAGCTCTAGGCTTGCACTATGGGTACTAGACAACGATAAACATACTTATATAGAGAAATACATACAAAGAAAAGTTTCAAGACTCAGGAGAACACTATACACGCACAACACACAAATATCTACCCTTACTGGGATTTGAACCCAGGATCGCTGGCTTCGGAGGCAGGTCACTTCCAACTAGGCCAACCTGTCGTCAACTTATATCCTTATTCGCTAAAGCCACGGCTTTTCAGACCTAGTTTTTAATGTCTACAACATATGCAAAAATCTGAAAAAATTTACAGTTTTAGTCGAATCATAATCGAACCGCCAATTCACAGATACTTGCACGACTCCGAGCGGGAAACCAGGACAATGTCAATCAATTCAGGACTGCGGTCTCCTGTGGGATCTTGCTCTTAAACCAGATATTACTAAACAGGAAATATACATGCTAAGGAAATTGGCGTGTGGATTTAACGGTACCTCACCTAAGGTAACATATCATGGTTTTTAGATGACGCATTTAAAGTAACTGGAATGAGGTCAGCTTAGACCAAGTATGTTTAACTATGTTTGTTAGCAAACTCTTTATAGCGCAAAAACAAATACAAACTGAGCACAACAGGGTTAGCTAGAAGACATCTCTAAGTCTATTTCGTAAATATAAACCAATATTTCTATTTAAAAATCAAATTTTACAGAGTCGATGGAGCTCCGCTCGGGCGGAGCTCCTATTTCTGGGTTATTTGGCCATTCGGGCCAGCTAAAGAACTAACATAACCTTAATCTACCTCATATTTATGACAGTAATATCGGTGAGCTGGACCACGGGTGATACTAAGAATTTAAATCAAAACACGCCCAATTTTAATCTAAGGCTATGTGTTTGCACTAATTTACTAAAATGTAATCTAGAGGGCCATGTGCCTCGCCAAAGAGGCCTGAGAACTATGATTCTACTGCGTAAAATTATACTCACACATGGCGACCGAGTAGAATACATGCCCTGGCAATAAGTATTTCGTTTGCTAGTTGTCATTTATTATTTTTACGATTTAATATATTTATTTATTAATAATAATATATTAACAAGCTTAATTATACAACAACCATCCCGCAAAACTGTTCACAGTTTAACTATGGGATCAGCGAGTCTCAGTATACAATAACAGATGTTAACAATAATAAAACCACTTATATTTAAATATTATTTAGGTAATATTTAAACAACCTCTTAAACCTATCAAATAAATCAAATCAAAATCATTTATTTCAGCCATCTTTGGACCATAATATTATTACAAAGTGTTAGTAAATTAAATTAAAAATTTAACCTAATGTTAGTATTACATATTTTTACTGAGCACATAGGTTTTAATCTAAGCTAACCTACTTAGGCTGATATGCCAGTACGTGAACCAGACAACAATGATTCACATACTGACAATCGAATCTCTGGGCGAAAAAATAAATAAATAAATAAATCACGGGACAATCTCACACAAATTGACCCAATCCCAAACTAAGCTCTAGGCTTGTACTATGGGTACTAGACAACAATAAACATAATTATAAAGAGAAATATATACTTAAATACATAGAAAACATCCAAGACTCAGGAACAAATATTTGCGTTCATCACACAAATATCGGCCCTGACCGGGATTTGAACCCAGGACTGCTGGTTTCAGAGGCAGGGTCACTCCCAACTAGGCCAACGTGTCGTTAGGCTCCGATCGTCATTTTTCGTTTAAGTCCACATCGTATAACACATTAGATGGTGACTGTTTATTTATTTACTTGTAGGTATGCTGTCCAGATGTCTGGGATGTTCGCGATTGTGTGCTCTCAGCTGCGCCACCAGATCATCGGTCCAGGTGTTGCGGAGTATCTAAAGAACATAATACGGGTAAACCATTTTTTCTAGTTAATTCTTAGGTAGAGGATTGTAAACTAAACCCTTCATAACCCTAATAAAAAACAGGGGTGGTACAAATTTAACATGTATCTGTGGCAGGGCTTGGAACCGGTTGATACCGGTTTATTTGGGTTTTGCTCCGAACTTTTTTAGGAAATGCGAATGTTTTGAGAACTTTATTTGAACCTTAATTAACCGGTTTAATCCAAAAGCGGCGAGTCGAAAAAAACAAGTTTTGTACGGAATAAAAACACTAAGCGGCGCTTGTTTATCGTTCGCCACGTGCGTCTGGACTAGCCGTTTTTTTTTAGCTTGAAACCAGTGAATTTGAAATAATGTTATATAAAAATTTCTCCAAAACCGGATAAAAACCGGTTATTGCGAAAGTTTGCCCTAAATAATATTTGACATAACAAAAATTTGCCATAATTACGGTTTTGTCATAACGTTATTTTGCCCTAAACATCATTTGCTATAATTTTATATGGCCTCTAATTAAACAACTTTTATAGCTTGCATGAATACTACCAATATGTTTAACGTATATTTTAATATGCTTACCGCCTGTTTCACAATCGACAAGTAAAGCTTATTTGACAGATAAACTTAATACATGTTCGAAAATATATAAAAATTAATACATGTTCGTTTTAAGAAACATCAGCTCTGGAAGAGGTCACCATTTTTAGCCAAAAGCCCAAAGAGAGGGTTATGTGGGTCAAAAAACAAAAAACCCGACTGCAATTAAAATTTCAACTGAAAAGCGAACAAGGCTAACCAAAAGCAAGTTTTTAAAACCCTACTGCATGTTTTGATAATGGCGTCTGTATAAATTATGTTATTTACCTTCTAGATATTATTGTCGCTATATTGTTTTTTGTTTTAATGTAAGTACCCAGTGACACTTGCGAAGTTAAGACAAATCTAACGACACCTCGCTTGTTGAAATCGGCCCATCCATCCAGCCTCTACGAGGAACATAGAGTCGGACATACGTATAGGTCAAACACGTAACCCTCCTTTTGGGCTTTATTACTAACAAGAGAGGATTAAGAGTCGAATCACGAGTCGGGTAAAAATAATCTCTTGAAATTGTAAGAGCAATGTACTTATATAACTTGAATAATGGAATAAGTGTTGCAAGCGATGTTTTATATTTTAATGGTCGGATGGATGGTTGATGATTCATAACAGTCGGTTTTATTTTTAATTATCTATGGTTTTTATCTATTTAGTCTTAAATTTGGCCGTCGCGGTGTAAACTAACGTTACACGTTTTCTTTTTCGTTGTGTTTCAGATGGAAACTTGGCTAAGATAGACGCGTTCCCGTGGATGGGAATAATCGAGTTCCAAAAAGAAACTGTTGAGAATTTACACAACGCTGTCCTTATCAGTGGCAGGTTTGCTATCTCGGTCGCTCAATGCCTCGCGCCAAAATTTGTTGCAAGACATGGAAGACCGTAAGTAGATAATTACAAAATGTATAAAGTAAGAGGGTTAGAATAGTGCCACTCCATGTCTTCCCGTGGATATCATAAGAGAAAAAAGGGCTTGAAGTTCTGCTAGGCGATGGGCTTACAACCTGTCACTAATACACTGGTAAACATCTTAGCCTGATTGTGCAAAATGTGGTTACAGAATTATCAACAAGTCTCTTTAGGGTAGTTGGTATTTCTGTAGCTCTGCCTACCCCACTCTGGGAATGAAGGCGTGATGTTGTGAATGTAACCTTACCTAACCTATAGGGTTCAACACGATGGTCTTCAAATAAATCCTGATAAATATACTGTTTCGGAAAAAAGGGGTTTGACAACAGGGCTGAGATTCACGGAAATAACGATATCATCTTTGACGCGTTTCCGTTTTATTAACGTTTTGATAACTCTTATGTCATTTACAATAATGAACGAATCTAAAACACGTCAAACGTGTATATCGTTATGACGCAGTAGAATAGAGGCCCAGATATATTGTGTGAAACGAATCAGGGTCGAGATTCTACACGGTAAAAACGATATCGTATTTTACGTGTTTCCCTATTGTCAACGTTTTGATAACTCTAGCATAAAGGCATTCCATATTAGTCCTCTTGGTTGGCAACGCATTTGCAGTATTAGGATTGCAGTCTTATGAATGCGAATGTCTATGGGTCACAGTTTCCACTTACCATCAGGTGGCCTGTGTGCTCGTTAGCCTTCTCAAGGCCATATTTTTTTTTTTAAAAAAAACCTCTTATGTCACTGACACAATGGCGGCCGAGTCATAAACGATTCTAAAACACGTCAAATGCGATATCGTTATATCGCTGTAGAGAGGCCCTATTTGTAAAACGTATCTTGGTGTAATGATAGGAACGGGTACACTACATAATTCCGAACAGTTATAGTTCAGAATTTTCATAATTCCTAATGCATTTCTTTATAGACGACTTTATTTTTTGATATTGCTTATGTTATAAATCAAACTTAGCCTAACCTACTTATAGCATCTGAATTATGCATTTTATTTAAAATAGCTCCATCGTAACCTAGCTTTCGGAAAACTGAAAATTCGGACTAATGAATATTCTGAAAAAAAATACTCGGAATTTTATGTTCTCTATGTTTCTAGAACTATAATTCGCTTCGGCCATGAATGCAAGGAAGTTGCTGGTGGCTTAGACTGCAACGAGAAATCTTTCAGCATCCCAGTGGAAAGAGCCTTTAAACATCCTGATTACAACGAAAATGGGAATTTCAATGACATAGCACTCTTGAAACTTATATATACAGCTCCTTACTCAGGTAAAATAAATAAATAGAGTGTGACCCTGGATAAGGTGCACAAACGAATAGGAAACAAAAGGTAATTTTTCCCTATTCGTTTGTGCACCTTATCCAGGGACACACTGTATAAATGTCACGGGACTCGGGATGTTACGAATGTCATATTATTCACATGCGAATGTTAAGGTATCACATTTAAAAAAAGACTTTAGTCAAATAAGTCATCGTTTTAATGAAAAAAAAAAACAAATAAATCAGTGTTTATACAATAAGTGTATTCCAGGTGCAATCCTTAACTTAAATTATACCTGTCAAAATAGCCCAAAACAATTACAAAGTTTAAGTTAATAAACTACTTGTTTATTTACGTAGGGAAAGACTGATAAGTTATAATACTTATAATACAGTACAACATTTACAACCGACTGGGGCGACTGACAAGTGACAAGACAACTAAAACGATAAACCAATCAAGGAATCACATTAGCGAGAGAGAATGTAAAAACTGCCTGAAATGTTTACAAATTCAGAAATGGCAAATGTCTTTATGGCAAATGAAATTTTTATGGTATGTGATAGTAGGGAAAATTAAGGTTATAGCCAGTGACCGTTATGGCAAATTAAATTATGAAAAATTAAGGGATACCCTTCTATCTATTATCTATATTCTGCTTAGTAAAACCATATTGCTTATGACAAGTTATCGTTTTGTCAACGGAACGAGCTCTTGTTTACTTGACACTACGATAAACTTGACAATTCTGCGTTTACGTAGCCCCATGCACAGTTCAGGGGGTTATTCCCTCAACACAGCGCTGCGTCGATCTAAAAGGTGAAGTTTTATCCGGCAAGTTTAAGAAGTCCCGTCGGAGCGTACAAAACACATTTAAGCGCGTGCCTTCTCAACTAGGCAGCAGGCAGGTAAGTCGAGTTCAGTGTCGTATAAAGCTGCCTAATTAAGAAGGCACGCGCTAAAATGTGTTTTGTACGCTCCGATGGGACTTCTTAAACTTGCCGGATAAAACTTTACCTTTTAGATTGACGCAGCGCTGTGTTGAGAGAATCAACCTCCCTACTGTTTTCCGTGGAATTTTAAGTACGCTGCCACCAAATGTTGGAACAACTTACCGCCGCCTTTACGTGAACCTCGATCCTTAAACTCTTTGAAAACTATTTTAAGGTAGTACCTCTTAGAACACCAAAAACTTTTACCGACTGGTTTGGGCCGAGTTGTTCCAACTTATTTGCGATAGTGCATTAATATAAATTGAGCCGAGCAACAGTGTTCGCATTGTTGTGTTCCGGTGTGGGGATAAGACAACCAGTGAAATTACTAGCATAGAGGTATTCCACCTTAGTCCTCTGGGTTGGCAACGCATTTGAGGTCTTAGGATTATAGTCTTGAGAATTCAAATGTCTATGGGTCTCAGATTCCACTTACCATCAGGTGGCCTGAGTGCTCGTGTGCCTTCTCCTTAACATAAAAAAGACCTTTTTATATAAATTTGATATTTAAAATAATTAGAATTTATAATATAGCAATAGTTCATATATGTTTCCCTCGTCACGCGTTCGCGTTCAGCTAAGAATAGGTGAACACCAGAGTTCAGCTGCAGACCAGCGCTGTGGCTTCGGCTGCAGCACATGCTGAGCTGAGCCCTATTTGACTTCACACTGCAGTGCAACTTATACTTTGTTTGTTGTGTTGAAGTGTGTTTTTGTAAATAAATATTATGAATTTGATATCAAAGGAAATACGGTGTTACCCAGGCAATGGCAACAGTATTTGACAAAGGACCAATGTTCGACACTGGTTCATATTCAGCAAACATGAGTTCATTTATTTTGCAAAAATCAATTTATAACCCTATGACCATTGAATTAAGAGCTTTTATCGATTATTAGTGCCTGTCAGCTAAAAGTGCCGAACACTGGTGCCGCTACGTTACGAGTAGTATAGCTCAGGCCTCTATTCTACTGAGTAGAACGATATCTGCCCTGCTAAGACAAATAGCAGTATCTCAAATTAAACTACTGTAGCAATCACAACCTTATTACTAACAAGAGAGGATTGAATTTACTTTGGCAATTGAATCTGGCATACCGTATTGGCTTATGAGGGCAGATATTGCATTTGACATGGTAATCATGTTGTCCATAACCTGACAGAGTGCACCGAAAAGGATTTGGAATAGGATTTATAATATTAGTATGGATTTAAAAGTTGACGGTATGATGATCCCCGATGATGAAACACAAGATAAGATAAGTATATTAAAATAGGTAATTAATTACAAGGTTTTGTTATTTTAGTATTTATGAAAATACAAAGAAAAAAGTGAAACAAGAGTATGAACGCTGGCTTCGGAGGCAGGGTCACTACCAACTAGGCTAACGTGTCTTGTAATTGAATCTGATATACTGTTCATTGGCTTAGGACGGCAGATATTGCCTTTGACATGGTTAGCGTATTGTCAACGTTAAAAAAGCACAAATTTTACTAGACAGGGATAAGATTCGGGATTCTGGGACACAGTAAAATCTTGTCGTTTTTGATGTTTCCACATTGTCAACATTTTCATAGCTCTGATTTACTTGACAGTAATAGTGGCAGAGTTAAAAACAATACTGTAACACGTCAAAGACAATGTGGTTTTACCCAGTGGAATAGGGACTCAGTAGAATAAATTCTCTCCGTCTCAAATTTCAATACAGAAAACCTATATTCCATTTATTCAATGAAAATATATTGTGTGGTTGCCGGGTCAGAATAGTGCCACTCCATGTCTTCCCTTGGATGTCGTAAGAGGCGACTAAGGAAATAAAGGCTTGTAGTACTATTAGGCGATGGGCTTGCAACCTGTCACTAATACACTACTAAACTTCTTAGCCTATTAGTGCAAAATGTGGTTCCAGAATCATACCCAAGTCAAATCAAGTCGTTTTAGAGTTGTTGGTATTTCTGTAGCTCTGCCTACCCCACTCTGGGAATGAAGGCGTGATGTTATGTATGTATATTTTTTACCTTTGTAATGTTTCCAGATTCTATCAGACCGATATGCTTACCCTATTTCGACTTCACTGTTGATGGTGAAAAGGAAACGGCTCTGCTCAGGGCTGGGTGGGGTCTTGTGGATGGAAGATCCAGAAGAAACCCTTCGCTGCGATTCTACCAATCACACTATTTGGAAGCTGAGGTAAAACTTACAGAAATATTATTATTACAAACTGTTGCCTCAGACTTCGTCTACCTAGAAGTCGTTCTTTCTCGAGGTTAAAGCTATCACCGTACCAAATTTAAACCATGAAAGCATAACAAACCGACAGGAGCTGCTGTCGCGCCTACCTCGTGGGGCGCATCCCATGAAAACCTCTGTCCTAAATTGTTTTAACTGCAGTTTGATAGATGGTTTACATGGTCTTTCAAATTAGTTCGTAGTTTTTTTAACTAGTAGTCAAGTGATGACAGAATGTTTCCTAATGGTTCGGTTATAAATGACTCATATTTTTTCAACATTATTTATGTTTGTAATATTTTTTATGAAGGTGGAGGAAAATGTCAAAAGAATGAGATTATTAAACTACACAGGAATAAAATATTAATATCTAAACCACTTACTAATCAAATGAGAAAGACCATCTCTTGCAGGTCCGCCCGCGGCATGGTCCTTATGACACTGGCTGCATTACTGCTCTGCTAAAACAAATCGCTGTATCTCAGACAAAACTCCTGTAGCAAATGCAACCTTATTACTAACGGGATAGGATTGAATCTGGTTTGGCTATTGAATTTGAGATACTGCCTATTGGCTCAGCGAAGCCCAATCCATTGAGAAATTAAATTTATATTGTATTTATTGCAGGTCTGCGCGGCAACATTAAGAAATATATCAAGTGAGAAAACTGAACTGAAGAATACTCAATTATGTGTCATAGTCGGAAAGAATAAAGACAGTGTAGATCTTGGAGGTCCTCTCACATACTACAATCCTAGACATCAACTGACAGAACTCGTTGGAATTGCAAGTTATGCTTTAAATGAAGGATTACCTGATGTATTTACTAAAGTTTATGAATACCGATCGTGGATCTTAGAAACAATTCAGAATTGATAAGTATTTAGGTTTAAAAAAAACAATATTAATGTACCTATGTTGTATGTCTCTTATTTTTTTAGACTTAATATGCAAACAATCCTTTAAAAGGCACGTATCCTTTCTAACATTATAAATGTGAAAGCGTGGATGTTTGTTATGCTTTCACGCAAAAACTACTTGACGAATCATGAAACTTTGTACACATATTCTGGGAGGTACTACGAGTAGAAGTAACATAGAATACTTTAAAAAAAAAAAACACAAAAAAAAAAGACAAGTAAAAGAAATTGTAGCGGGCGAAGCCGCTGGCGGGTCGCTACTAAATTATCAACGCAAAAGTTTGTAAGTATGGATGGATGTTTGTTACTTTTTCACGCAAAAACTACTTGACGGATTTTGGTGAAATTTGGAATGCAAACAGCTTATACCTTGTATTAACACATAAAGTACCTTTGATATCGCTATTCCCTCGGGAACTGATTTATACGCTAAAATAAAATAAGTTAAAAAAAAAATATTTTTTTCCGCCACTGCAAAATGTCCATGACAAACCAGCCATCTATTATAACAACTTAACAATATTAGGTGACAGGTGACAATTTGGTATTCATTGCAAAGTTAACAAGTTCCTACTAAGAAAAGATTCATATAAGCTCACTCAATAGCGTCATCTTCATCTATCACGACTTCACGAGTCATTGTAGTGTGGTGAAAAAGCGGGCCGAGGTAACAACAACAGCTATCGATCTTGAAATGTATATGTAAATGTATATGTTGTGTGATATTGTACTGTAATATTTATTTATTTATACATATAAATAAATAAATATTACAGTACAATATCACACAAATTGACCTAGTCCCAAACAAAGCTCTAGGCTTGTACTATATGGGTACTAGACAACGATAAACTGGCTTATATAGAGAAATATATACTTAAATACATAGAAAACATCCAAGACTCAGGAATAAATATTCGTGCTCATCACATAAATATCTGCCCTTACCGGGATTTGAACCTAGGCAGGGTCACTACCAACTAGGCTGGCGTGTCGTCAAAATCAACCAAATATCTTAAAGAAACTGAACATGCAGTGTTTTCTGTTGATAGAGATACATTACATTACAGGCACAATAAACGTAATGGCTAGCCAAAGAGCTAGGATTTACGTGGTGCTTAAGATCAAACTTTTAAACAATAACCACATTTTTTTTGGATATACAGTTATATATTATTGCTTTGGTTGGTGGATCTATAACATATCAAAGACAGCAGTTTTTTTTTTGCTGTTTCCGCTGAAAACAATCATGACGTTATAAATTTCTTGATAAACCCTACTACTTTGATACATCCGGGTAGAAATTCATCTCTATTCTCTAGAAATCTTTCGACGTAAAAATACCCTTTTTGAAGCTTATTAACAAATAACATAGAATTCCACGCTTAATACAATACAATAATACAAATATACTTTATAAAACATCACACAAAAAACAAAGACAAAAAGACAATGGGGCGGATTTAAAGTATATTCCCATACGCTATCATATCTATATCTATAGAGAGGCACTTAAAGAAGACCAGTGGTAACACAGGTGGTAATACCCAGTTTTATCGCTAAAAGCGATCTCTTCCCGACAACGTAAATAGTTTTTCCCAAACATGCTCGGAAAAGATAGCTATTCTATTGAAAAACGGTGACGGAAAGAGACATTTTTTTTCTAGTAGTAATAAACGTATGAAAACTCATTGCTGTCCGCTGTGATACTTCATTTAAAAATGATCTCTATTGCCAATAAAATCAAAAACCCATGAAAAAAATCCCATACACCCATTTTAATAAAAGGTGCGGCAGAACATTGTCAAATTATCTCAATAAGTACTTTTAGTTTATAAAAGGAGATTCTCTCTCAATTCGTGTTTTTTTTTTACAAATACTTCTAATTATGAATTAACATGATTTCCTCGCATTTATTGAGATAAGAACACATGCCGCGGCGGAAATGGAATTGCCTGACTCGTATTTTAGCAGGCCTCGCCAAGGCTCGGTCCGCTAACCACCTCGTCAGGCAATCCCCTACTTTTAGAGTCCAGTTAATAATGTTTTTTTAGTGCATCTTAGTCCTCATTGGCAACGCATTTGAGGTCTTAGGATTGTAGTCTTGAGAATTCAAATGTCTATAGGTCTCCTTAACATAAAAAGTACCTACTAAAACACAGCATCACTACCTTTTCATATTCAAACCTCATACATTTGACTCATGTTCTCTTTCCAAGCAGCTTCGCCTCTTATCGCGCTGCCATCTCGGGCGTCGACAAACAAGTCAGTCCGCGTTTATCTGAATGTTGACCCCACGTGCGCCAGACTCGCTGGCGACGCGCCCACCACAGCACACAGAGTGACACCGCTATTCCTCTCTGTTCTAACCCATGAACAGGTACGGTCAAGGACTTGAATTGTTAAGCCATTATGAAACTGTCCATAAAAATAAATTCTATTAGAAGAGCATCTTCGGCGTCGTTGTATGGATTTGACAGCAAAGCCGGTAGCCGGTAGTGGTGGTAGGACCATGTGCAAGGTCCGTCCGGATCGCTACCACCATCTTATCCATTAACCACCCGCAAAGCAACAGTGTTCGCATTGTTGTGTTCCGGTGTGGGGATAAGACAACCGGTGAAATTACTAGCATAGAAGCATTCCATGTTAGTCCTCAGGGTTGGAAACGCATTTGAGGACTTAGGATTATAGTCTTGAGAATTCAAATGTCTATGGGTCTCAGATTCCATTTACGAGATCAGGTGGCCTGAGTGCTCGGGTGCCTTCTCCTTAACATAAAAAAAAAACCTACAGCACCCCACGCCCCGCCTTACCTCTCTCTCACCTGTCGCAAAATTAGGGTTGTCACAATTATTTAAAACTATCTGAGCCCGCTACGAATTAGTTTATTTACCTGTAAAACTACACGATATACCTTTTTTACACAAGCAGTGTGGGATAAAAAGTACCCTAATTATTGTATGTATGACAAATCTCTTTTCAGTTAAAAGGTGCAGTTTCAAATAAAACGCATAACCGGTACTCATATCAGTGACGTAATAATACCAAGGACAACATCCTGAAGGCGAATCGCATTTTTTAACTGTAGTCATTCAAAACAAGTATTGTTAAATCTAAACAAAAAGTGCACAGGAGAATAATGTATTTATTTGATTATTTAATTCTTACGCTCTTTACTTAATGTGTTTATGTTATAAGTAATAAATAAAGATTCAAACTTCGTTGATATCCCGTAATATTTATTTGTTTACACAGTAATATTCAGACTGGTTGAAACGGCAGTTAAATTGTTGGTCTCTTCGTCGTAACTGCAGGTTTTAATTGCTGTCCAATCTGTGATACCTACGCTAAATTAACAGGTTGCACTCCTTGGTACAACGTGTATTTCGCCAATATTGAGTTATAGGTGACCGTGAACTTATAGAGAAATAACGCGAGGTTAATTGTTCGATAAAGGTACGTTTTCAAAAAAAATACATGGTTAAGGGCTTTAATTAAATAAATAAATATCAGGGGACAATCTCACACAAATTGACCTAGTCCCAAACTAAGCTCTAGGCTTGTACTATGGGTACTAGACAACGATAAACATACTTATATAGAGAAATATCTGCCCTTACCGGGATTTGAACCCAGGACCACTGGCTTCGGAGGCAGGGTGACTCCCAACTAAGCCAACGTGTCGTCACATTAAAACAAAACTTAATTGAATCCTTTGTGTAACGAAAGTTACCCATATAGTTTGTATGACTAACTTTCGTCACACAAAGGAAGCGATCGTGATTTTGTTGTCATTAAGCTCTATGTTATTTTTTTTTAATACGACCCTAAAAAAGTATTTATTCTTGAGGACTAAACGGAAGAACACGCGGGGTTAGCTCCATGCGCTTGAGTCCTCGATTCCTACTTGCCTGCACGGATGAATTAGCAATCTCTGTACTATATCACTGAATTATAAGAGTGTGAAGGCGTAAGAAAAAAACACACGTTCGCATTTTTAGGGTTCCGTAGTCAAACAAAACCCTTATAGTTTCGCCATGTCCGTCCGTCTGCAGCCTAGCGCAGAGACTCTTAGTACTAGAAAAATGCAATGTGGCATGAATATGCATATTAGTCACACCAACAAAGTGGTACAATAAAATTTAAAAAATCTTTTGTTTTAGGGTCCCCTACACTTAACGTGAGGATGTATTTTTTTTTCTCGTCTATTCTATAGTATGTGGTGTTGTTGGATAAGTCTTTCAAAATTATTACGGGCTTATTGAAACAGTTTTTCGATTAAGTAATTCGTTTATGAAATATTAAGCTTTAAAGCGCTAATTTTTGTTACACTCAAGTATTCTTCCCCCCTACAGCCAAAAGTACAAATACGTAAAAATCTGAAAAAAATCTTTAATGAAAGAACTTATAACGAGTTTCTAAGGAAAACTATCACGACTAAGTAGCCATTACTGGTTCTTGAGATACAGGCGATTAAAGTGTTTATACCTACTAAAATCATCTAGACGGCACCAATTGACTTTAAAAAGAAAATTAATTATTACTTGTTGATTTTTATGTTTGTAATACTTAACGGCTTCGGAACCCTACACTGAGCATGGTCCGACATGCTCTTGCCCGGTTTTTAATATTCACAAGTTTACTCCCGAAGTGCCCACCAACGCCACTTTAAAAACACTCGCTTTTCAATTGAAGAATTTATTAACTGGCAAAATAAATCCCATACATCAGTACTGTCCAGCTTAGTCAAATAGCAGTATCTCAAATAAAACCCCTGTAGTAATCACAACCTTATTACTAACAAGAGAGGATTGAATTTACTTTGACAATTGTATCTGACATGCTCTTAGCAGGGCAAAGTGGCTAGGTAAGGCAGAATTTGGTATCTATGTACTGTTTTGGCCGAACTGCCCGGTGACCAAATTAAAAATACAAGAACTTAAATACTTCGTAATTTTATCGACGAATTTTTAAATAGCTACCGTAATAAACTGTTCAAATCTGCCAAATTAAGTTCAGTAAAAGAGCTAAGTAAATAATTACGTATCTTTTTTTATAAATCGTTCATTGAATACAAAACGGCCATATTCCAAAATCAGTCAGTGTTTTATTTAAAATTACAAGCTGTTCGTATAAGATTTTCAATGCCAGAGCAAATGGTTTTGGAAAGTGTCCGTTTTGGGAACACCTTAAAATTCCTAACTATGTTTTTCCGAATATTCATTTGTCCTAATTTTCATTCATCTGAAAGCTTTGCTACGTTGGAGCTATGTTAATAAAAATGCATAACTTAGTTGCTAAACGTAGATTAAGTTAGGTTTGATTTATAAGCGATATCAAAAAATAAAGTCTTCTATAAAAAATAACATAAGGAATTGTAAAATTCGGAATTTTGATCAATTCGGAATTGTGTAGCTTTCCGTTTTGTATTCAAATGAGCGAAATTATCTTCCTCAAGTAATCGAGGCTACCTGTGAAATCTGTGTACTGTGTGATAGAATGGGTGCACACAAATGGATGATTTTGGGTTGTCGTGTGTCCCCAGCTGTGTTGTTCGGGGATTATCAAATGAATTAGCACACGTGTAGTTTTGTGCTTGTTTCCTTTTGTAAGCCTAGGAGGAATGTTTTGGTAAATGAGTAGTCATGTGAACAGATATGACGAGTACTCGTATAGTGACTTAAGTATGGCGAGAGGCTTAATTATATTTTCAAGTCGGTAACATTGCTCTCGATTATTTTTACTATTGTCTAGATAGTTCGAACACAGAGAAGACAAAAACAATATAGGTAGTGAGGTAAAGTTGTTTAGAAAAGCATTAAGATATTTTTAGACAAAAGAAAATAATTAGGTAGCATTCATTGATAGTATTATTGAGTGTATTTCCGTGTGGTTGCCGGGTTAGAATAGTGCCACTCCACGTCTTCCCGAGGATGTCGTAAGAGGCGACTAAAGGAATAAGGGCTTGTAGTACTAGGCGATGGCCTTGCAATCTGTCACTAATACACTGGTAAACATCCTAGCCTGATTGTGCAAAATGTGGTTACAGAATTATCAACAAGTTGTTTTGAGTTGTTGGTAATTCTGTAGCTCTGCCTACCCCACTCTGGGAATAAAGGCGTGACTTTATGTATGTATGTATTATTGAGTGTGAAAATAAGAGAATGCAGAGCACAGCTTTTTAATATTTAAAATAGTTGAAAAGTTGTAATATTAATATTATCATTTTTTTTTGTTTGTAGCCGGATTGTATTTTACTTTCATATCTTTTATCACGTTTTGTCAAACCTTAAATTTACACTTGCTCAATGAAATCATTAAAATTTATGTGTATGTGCATTTATTTCCCAAGATAGATACTTAATATATTTTTGTAATTAGAAAATTGACTTCATATTTTTACCAAAATAAAAAAGGTTGCGGTCCCAAGATAAGTCGGTCTATTTATATTCATATTCATATTACACAAAACTGCTATTAAATAGATCATATTTTATTACTTAAACAACGTACAGGAACTAATTAATGTGTATAAAGTACCTTACATTAGTACTAAAACATTGCTAAGCAGTACTTAGTTCGTTCTGAAACTCTAAAAATTCAGTAAAGCTGTAAAGGTATGCTCGATTAGCCATTGTTTAAGCCTAAATTTAAAGCTGGCCAGTGACGGTGCCTCTGTGACATGCGCCGGCAGTCGGCTGTACACCATCGGTCCCATGACGTGAGTAATTTTGACAGATTTCACCAGGCGATGCTTGACGCCCGCTAGCTTACCAGAGTTTTGAGGTTCCGACCATGGATCTCCGCTCTACTCGGATATTCTTCCAGGCGACTGTAAACATATGTGGCTACCTGGAATATAACCAGGGATGGCAGGGTAAGTATTCCGACTAGGTACATGGTTAATTCCATTGATGGAACTAGATGGACTTTTATATCCTAGTAGTTACATTCAACGAAGATGGTCTCCGTAATGGAACCTGGAGTTCCAAGTAGTTACATTAATAATGCAGGGTTTAATTGAATGCAATTAAATGGTCTGTACCTAAGTATAAATAATAAAAATAAAATAAAAATGAATTCAATCAATAGAAGGCACTTAATTTAAATTCCTTTTCCTAGTAAAAAAAATATTTATACCTATACTTAGTTACAGTCCATTTTATTGCATTAAATTAAACCCTGGATTATTCATGTATTCACTAGGAAATAAAAGTCCATCTTGTTCCATCATTGGAACTAATAATGTAGCTGGTCGGAATAGACCGCCTTATCTTGGGCCTTCCAATATTGAAAATCAGAGGTCGTAAATCTAAAATTATCACCAGAATATTTTAGCACAAATTTCAAATAGCGAAACAAACGGTGGTATGGCGGTATTCACAGCAACGTTTACCCACGTCAAAGTTTTAGTTGGAAGTGAATTAAATTTGCCAACCACTGGCCGAGGACTGTATTAAATAAACTACGTTATGACACTGTCCGGTTCATTTTGTGTCTGTTATTTTGAATTGGCTAGTCGGAGCTATTTAATTTTAGCTTTATAATTAATTTCAAAGTATGTGCGGTTGTTTATATGTTTTAGATATTTAAGAAAGAAAGAAAGAAAGAAAGAAATACATTTATTCGTGACAAACATTAACAAATAACAGAGATATACGCACCAGAAAAATGTAGTCACGAAATGGTTCCAACTCAGCACAAAGCTGGTATTTGTCAGCGCTGATCTTCCGTTGGAACCACCAGGTGAGACCACGGAAGGTCGGATTTAGATAAACGTGACTCAAATGACGTTGATAAAGATTTAATAATAATGATGAGTAATAATAATATTACGTATTAGGGTAGGCTTCTTTTACTAGCAATTACGATTTTAAAGATGCATTAAGCCTTATTGGTAGTGACCCTGCCTACGAAGCTAGCTGTCCCGGGTCCGAATTAGGAAATGCAAATAACCTGTTAAAACCGGTTATTAACCGTGTTTTGCATACAAAATTCGGTTATTAACCGGTTATTTGCATTCCCTGGTCCGAACCCAATGCCCAAATGAGCAAATATACTTATATGTGATTAACGCAAATTGCTAAGTTATACAAGTTTTCTATGTATTTAAGCCTATGTATTTCTCTATACAATTATGTTTATCATCGTCCAACAAGCCTAGAGCTTAGTCGGGCAAAAGGTCTTCTTTCGTGAGATAGTCCCTGATATTGACTAATTTATTAATTTTAGTTATAGATGATTTCGCTAAATTATCGTAAAAACGTTATCAAACACTATAAGCGCTCAAACAAAGTGACAGAAACAGCGTGTTAACAACATTATTAAGTTCAGACACCAAATCATAAGACAAAAGATAATTTACATAAATGCCTCTCAAATCTTCGTAGCGTTATTCGATAATATGATATCTTGTTCTTGAAATTGGTTTTGATAAATGCACTTTTTTATGGCATGGAGAAGGCATACTGGAATCTGAGATCCATAGACATTTGAATTCTCACGACTATAATCTCAAGATTGCGATCCTAAGACTTCAAATGCGTTGCCAACCCTGGACTAAGATGGAATGCCTCTATGCTAGTAATTTCACCAGTCTTATCCCCACACCGGAACGCTACAATGTTAATACTGCTGCTTGGCGGGAGATTATTAACTTATTTATTAACTTAGATAAAATAAATACGTTCCCAAGTGTTTAAGGCGCTAAATAATGTAACACCCACACACACCCACACACACACACACACACACACACACACACACACATACACACACACACACACACACACACACGCACACACACACACTCACACGCACACGCACACTCAGACAAGACAAGACAAGACCGCAATCGTAAGAATACAAATGATTACGATAGCTCTTATTCACTTGACAGTAATGGCGGCCAAGCACGATTACATGGCCTCTATTCTACTGCGTTATAACGATATCGCATTTGTCGTGTTTTAGAATCGTTTATGTCACAGTCGCTATTATTGTATATGACATTAGAGTTATCAAAACTTTGACAATACGAAAACACGTCGAAGACGATATCGTTATTACCGTGTAGAATCTCGGCCGATGTCAACAGCAATAATCTATAGAATAGCGCCTCAGTTTGAAGTTTATTCTTATGACAATGCGCTAAGTGTTTATCATTTTCGTTGGGTACTGTATTTTAGAGGAAGTATAAACCAAGTGACAAACGGTTGTTCTGTTTCGGGACCCAACATTTCCGTACCCTAACGGAAATAGAGATATTTAATTATTTACTTAGTATTAGCGCTCTTTGCGTAGTATGTGTAGTGTGAAACTGTGTGATAGAGTAAGGAATGAAAACATCAGAGAGAAGTGTGGTCTGAAAGAAGATGTACTGACTAAAATTGAAAAGGGCATGCTTCGATGGTTCGGTCATTTGGAAAGGATGGATGAAAAAAGATTGACGAAAGAAATTTACAGTGCTAAAGTGAGTGGAAGGGTCGTAAGGGGGCGCCCTAGGCGTACTTTTTTGAATCAAATCGGGGAAATACTGGAAAAGGGCCGAATCTTAAGTACCCGAAACCGACGTGCATGCATGACTCGATGTATGAATGTGGAAGAAGCGAAAGAGCTTTGTCAGGATCGTAGCAGGTGGAAAGAAGTGGTCTCTGCCTACCCCTCTGGGAAACAGGCGTGATTTATGTATGTATGTATGTATGTACTTAGAAACATTAACACTTACTAGCGACCCGTCCCAAGTTCACCCGAGTTGAACCCATACTTCCATACTGATTATAAATGTGAAAGTATTTTTGTCTGTCAGTTTGTTACGCGTTCACGACAAATTGCTGAACCGATTTTGATAAAACTTGGTATGGAAATAGATTGAGGACATCCCGAAAAATTAGACGGTTCTTGAGGGAATAGCGATAGACAACTTTTAAGTGGAAGGAAGGAAACAGCTAATACTATATTTAAATATGAAAGTAACTTTGTCTGTCGGTTTGTTACGCTTTTACGGTTAAACCGCTGAACCGATTTTGATAAAATTTAATACGAAGATACCTAGTTTGAGTCCCAGGGAAGGACCTAGAGTCGAATTCGCCCACACGTTTAGATTAGACCACGATACGGTTCTCGTACTGCACACAAAACACTGCCCTCTTATTGTGTGTCAGAGGTTAAAAATAGATCAAACCGGATCTTGAACACCATAACATCTGGGCAGGTAAGCCCAAGGATACAACCAACCAACCATTAAAATCAACTACAATCCATTTCCAAAGATCCTTTCTTCCTCATATTTTAAAACAAGACTTTGAACCGGTTAAAAAACCGGTTAGTACCGGTTTATTTCGGTTTTACTTTGTACTTTTCTAAGAAACGCAAACGTTTTAAGAATTTTATTTTAACCTTAATTAACCGGTTTATTCCACGAGCGGCGAGTTGAGAAACCAAACGTTTTGTACTGAATAAAACTTCAAAGCGGCGTTTGTTTATGGTGCGTGGCTTGCGTCTGAATAAACCGGTTTTTTTAGCTCGAAACCGGTGAATTTGAAAAGAACTTTATTACTTTAAAAAAACCGGTATATGCGAACGGAACCGAAAAGAAAAGGTCAAGGACATAATAACAGTTTAAAAATTGCACCGCTTTGTATTTTTTTTTTTTAGGCAAGCTGTTAACCTCGATCTCGTCTGATGGAAAGTGATGACGAAGCCGAAGATGTAGCATGCTTACCTAGATAGTGCCTATTCACTCTCAACTTGAAAAGGCCCAAGTTATAGCTTACAGGAAAAAGATCAGCTGGAAGAGAGTTCCTCTCGTTAGCGGTGCTCATAAGAAACGTACAGGCGAACCGCTTCGTGTAAACAGCTGGCATATCGACGTAAGGGTAAAAACCTTGTCCCATGGAATGAACTTCCTTCCACGGTGTTTCCTCAGGACTGCATGTCGTTTAAACGAGGCTTGAAAAGAATATTTACTGATAAAGGCGTTCCGTCCACTTGGATCCATTGCATGGCTCCATTGATGGATCCTAGTACACTTTTTCCTCCACCTGAGTCCATCATACCAGTCAGTTCCAAATAATGGATTCTAAGACACTTTAAGGTGCACTTGGATCCTCCACATACGTAAATACTAATTATGGTTGTAAAAGTAGGTAGGTTAGGTTCGTTAGGTATTTTCAGATGCCCGAAGGGCAAAACCACCTAGAAGTAGGAGCCCCGCCCTGGGCGGCCAATGGAGCCATGCAATGGATCCAAGTGGACGGATGGGATAAAGGCAACCACTAGGCTATGCCTCTAGTTTTGCTGATGTTATGGGCGACTAATAACCCACAATTGTATTATATCTTAAACATTAAAATAACGACACAACACTTTAGCCTAGTTGGTAGTGACCCTGCGTAGGTATAAAGGTAGCGGTCCCGGGGAATCCTGCTGAAATCAAGATGTTTTCAGGTTATCATGGATACATACATAACATCAGACCCTCATCCCCAGAATGGGTTGGCAGACCTACATAAATACAAGTACCAACAGCTCTAAAAAGACTTGTTGATAATTCTGTAACCACATTTTGCACAATCAGGCCAAGAAGTTTACTAGTGTATTAGTGACAGGTTGCAAGCCCATCGCCTAAGTTACTACAAGCCACAGACCTATTAAACCTATGGACTAGAAATAACTAGAAAATGTGCGTGTATACCTAAAATATCTTGGCGCACAATATGGCGGCTGTTTCTATACTTAACATCACGATCGAAACCTAATGTTGTTATTCACTTGACAGCTCACGTACTACAAAACCGTGGTAACTAAGATGGCGAATTGGCAGCCCAATGAAGGTATTCTACCGTCATGTCAAAATGTTTCAAAATAGGGAAGAACTAAATATGATGCTATCTCTTTTGTCATACGCTACACAAAATTGGAAAGAAAGAGATAAAGTATGGTTTAATGTTGCTATATCGATTTTGTATATATTTGTATACGACAATGTGTCTATAGCAAAATAGGCCATGTCCTTATATTTCTATACTCTAAGCTACAAGCCTTTATTCCCTTAATCGCCTCTTACGACATCCACGGGAAGACGTGGAGCGGCACTATTTTAACCTGGCAACCACACGGAGTTTTCGGGATATCTTGAACATTAATTACGTAGGTTAGGTTAGGTTACACTTGTGAGTATAAAAATAATTAACTCGCGACAAATGCCTTTCGATGAAATGAAAATTCGGCGTAATGGGGTGAATCAACTTTTAAGGTACTCCCCAATTTTCGACATGTCTCACTATGTCACCTTAATTTGGTAGAATGCATTTTTTTTTTGATGCGGTCAATATATTGAATAAATCAGACAATTAAACTTACTTTCTAGCTGACAATTTTAAAAATTCTTCTATGATTTACACAAATATATCAGGTAACGCAGGGGACGACGTTGTCCCCGGGTTTTGTATGAAAAACGTGCATTTTCCACTGCGTTACCATGTTTTTACAAAATTATAGAATTGGTTTATGATTATGAATAGCGAAATCCGAAAATCTGATTATCTAATTTTAACATGTGTAAACCATTATCAATCTCACATATTCTAGTAAGTTTTTATTAGCGTGTAGAAAAGGAGGACTTTAAAAGTTGATTCACCCAATGATACGTTTATTAACGAAAGGTGTTTCGTTAAAATAATGTACAGTCACCATCAGATAGATCTAACCGGACAGCGAGCCCAAAAAAATGTGTTGCAATGGATTCCCAAAAAAGACTAACACGTGAAACCGTCAGAAAAATGACACGTAACACTTCGTTTAAATTATTTGCTTGGATAAAAAATCAAGAAGATGTAACTGCATAGTCGACCGAAAAGATTTAACTGGACAAACATTCAGTGTATCTAAGGTGACAAAAGTTCAAAAAGATCTTTCAAAATACCTCTTTACGGTAAAACTTTTTGGGAAGTTTAAAAAAATCAGGACAGAAATGACAAATGCCAATATTGACATTAAGCTCACAATGTAAACAATAACCATAATATTCTTCACATGTTCAGCGTACAAGAGTCGTTTTAAAATATTATGCGCGCTTTTCAAATATATGCGAAAACGTTAACCAGTTTGTCGCCGTGACCAAACTGCCGCCTCGTGTCGACGGTATGTTGCCGTGGTCTCCTGTTGGTTACTCTCGCCGTACCGCCCCTAAACTTGATCAGTTTCCAGCAGCCGTCCATGTGATCACATGAACGGCTTTGAAACCAGCACGATGGTCTCGTGTATGATGCGTGTTCAACAAATAATCTCAACGCAGTTTCATCTCGTGCTGCGAATCACAAACACGAGATAGCTTGAATCAGCTTATTGCTCGGTGTGTAGTGTTTATTTATGTGTGTTATTTGTATAAATAAAAATAAATTTTACTTTAATTTGAACGTATCCCTTTATAACTTTTATGCTGCCCCTTTTTGTAAGCTTTTATTGAACTTGCAATTTTGATAAGTTAGATCAATTTGCAAACCATATTTCTACCACTTGCTGCTACCGGATTGCGCTGAAATTCGGCATATTTATGTAAGTAATGTGACAATGCAATATTATTATAAAGTGGTCACAGGAACTTCGCATCGAAAAAAGATAGCCCCATCGTGTTTGGGCTCGTTGGGTTTTTCGGTATAAGCAGTGATTACTGTGCACAAAAACGTACAGACCTTAACCCAAACCCTTGTAAGTAGGTACCAAAAAAAAATTTTCGCCTGACACTTATCTCAGCAATAGCTGTTTTAAATATAATTTAAGGTGTCAATATACAATTTAGCCCTTGAGGATTTCCTATGGCTGCCTTCTGTCTCCATCAGCATAGCTCGATGGGACCGTTATTATTAATTATTATTATAAGTAAATATTCTCATCAAAATCGCATAAGTACGAGTATGTTAGTTACAAGTGACGCTAACGTAAGTGTGTTAAAAATACTGCACCAAGAAAAGTAAAAACAGTAAGAGTAAAAGAGATGTCTAAATTCTGTCACGGCGTAAGTAACAAATATCGCGTAGGGGAGGCCGGGGCTTGTTTTAACGAGGATAAATATTAACACGTCAATCGCTGCCAAATTACTATAATCTAAATCTCGTTTTTTTATTCCTTCCATGGATTATGATACGATACCAAATACGTAGTGACCCATCAGTTGTCAGCAGGACTCCAAACGGAAAAGTTGTGCGCCGCGGCGACTTTTTGCAGATAAATAGAGTTTTTTACGATTGCAATTTTTTGACTTCCTCACTAATTGTTGCCACAATGAAATCATAATTTGGTGTTGAATAAAGCTTTTTTGATTAAGTAACGATAGTAATTGTTATTATCATGTTAATTAATTGCTTTAATTTTAAATGTTTTTTCTACTGTTGCAGGAGTGACCGCTACCCTGACCATGAGTTACAATTACGATACTCGCTAGAGATTCTAATGCTCTGTCCCTCTCACTCTACTATAATATTGTGAGGAACAGAGCATTCTACTCGCTAGCGAGTACGATAATTGCAACTCATGGTAAGGTTACGGGGCTAGTTTTAATAAAACAGGGATATCTGTGTAATCGTATAATGTGACAAAAAAATTTATTCGTGTGAAAAAAACCAGAAAAAAATTAAGATATTTTGATACTAACGTTGATTATTGTTTAACTTGGTTTGTCTGTAAGGCTGAAAGTAAATTAAAGTTACCACTATGCAATGTTATTATTTTTTAGTCATTCGATTTTTATATCATTGTCGATTATTGTGTTACAAACCCCTTTGAAGAAGACCTCTTTTTTATAATAATATATGGAATGATATATGATGGATATGAAAATAAAACACGTACGTTATGTACTTTTAAAGCTACAGGTATACTTATACGTCTATCCATTCTGTGCTACAGGTAAAAGCTTGAAGTGTAAGATTATGCCCAGCTTCCCCTACAAGAAGTCACGGGGACTTTCCTTGACAGCTGACATATTGTGAACAAATTCAATTTCAAACTAACGAACAGTGTTCAAAATGTAAGCCAAGTTCGCCTACAATAACCATTCAAATATCTAAAATGAATACCACATACAAGTCTATAAACAGTACTTTATTTTCCTCAATCCTACACTTACTTGAATTAAATAAGTTATATAAGTTATAACTTAATGCCATAAAGTTCAAAATGATTTATTGGAATATGGTCATAAAAAAATGGGCAAGAGCATGTCGGACCATGCTTAGTGTAGGGTTCCGAAGCCGTTAAGTACTAAAAACATAAAAATCAACAAGTAATAATATTTTTTTTATTAAAAGTCACTTGGTGCCGTCTTAGATGATTTTAGTAGGTATAAACACTTTGATTGCCTGTATCTCAAGAACCAATGATGTCTACTTAGTCGTGATAGTTTTGCTAGCGCTTAAATTAATATTTCATAAACGGATTACCTAATCGAAATACTGTTTCCACAAACCCGTAATATTTTTGAAAAACCTATCCAACGACACCTCACACTATAAAGTAGACAAGAAAAAAATACATCCCCACGTTACGTGCAGGGGAGGTACCCTAAAAAAAATTTTTTTGTACATTTTATTGTACCACTTTGTTGGCGTGACTTATATGCATATGCATGCCAAATTACAGCTTTCTAGTACTAAGATTCTCTGCGCTAGGCTGCGGACGGACGGACGGACGGACATGGCGAAACTATAAGGGTTCCTAGTTTGACTACGGAACCCTAGAAATTGAGTATAATGTACCTATATTTTATACTTTTTTAATGCTTTTTTCAACACAATTACAGCCTATTAGGTACATACCATTATGCTAAATTTTGAGCATGTTGGAACTATTTATCATTATATATAAGAGTATAAAAACTTTCATGATTTTTTATTTACGAGTGCTATAATCTGTTTATTACGAAAATTCAAGAATATTCTCTGTTACTTGATAGACTTTATTCTAAGCTGGGCCTGAAAGAGTTAACTAACACAAATGAAAAAAATATTAATAAAAATACGATACGTAGAATAATATCCCGTCCATAAAAATGAACTTGGCCTGCGCACTTCTAACAATCCGAATGAGGGTCTGATATCTCTAGTACCAGCAAATCAGTTCATATGAAATTGCGTATGTGTGCGTTCTATTCTATACCAGCCTTCAACAAAGTACTAATGGCGAAAGACAAAATTAAAAAAAGAGTTCAAATATTTATTTGGTTACGATACGGACCGACGGACGGACGGTTTTGTATACCATTTGCGTTTTATTATAATTACTCTCTTAGTGCTTTAAGGTTTTATAAAAATACGATTAGGCTGTTTTGTAATTATTAGATCGCATAAATAGTGTGTGGTAACACTGGTTACATGGAAATATAGTATGGAAGCCTAACTGATGCTGAAAATCGGCTCCACTGACATAGTGCTGACGGGGGTGCAGCTAATACTGCTCTGTGGAGTCGACTTTTTGACATAGTGTCAAACAGTTGTTTATAATTGCAAAAATAATTCGATTTTAATGATTACCGGATTTAAATAATGCTGCAAAAATGCCAAGTAGCTTTGTGAGTTGGTGCAGGACCCACACAGATGCAAAACAAAGCGATATTTATTTGACTACTTAGTGAGTTATTGAAATTTTCATATTTCCATACTAATGTCATGTCCGATTTTTTGCAATACATCTTTGAAAAATATGAATTACAAGCAAATGCTTCGAATGAATAGGAAATTAAATTTCATGTCATCTTTACTATAGTTACTTTACAAACAAATGGGTGATATCGATGGTTCCACCGAATAAAGGTGCAGTATGCCAAAAGCTAACTTTCCAGGAAAAAATAAATACCAGTAGATAGATACCAAAATATGAATTCTATTAAAATATGAATACATTAAGTATAAGTGCTAGTACCATTTCATAGCTTTTATTCTAGTGTAGTGAAGCGCAGATAGTTTGTGCTATAAAAGTTTACACGTTTCTAGGATTCCATAGTCAAACTATGAACCCTAATAGTTTCACGATGTCGATCCGTCCGTCCGTCCGCAGCCTAGCTCAGCGACTCTTAGTACTAGAAAGCTGTAATTTGGCATGAGAATATACATATTAGTCACGCCAACAAAGTCGTAAAGTTAAATTTTGAAAAAAAAAAATGTTTTAGTGCACCTTCCCTAAACGTAACGTGGGGATGTTTTTTTTTCTCGTCTACCACATAATGTGGGATGTCGTTGGATAGGTATATCAAAAATATTAGTAATGCAAACTTTCATTACTTTTTGTGTAGAATAAGTACTAGTCTATTGCCTTGATTCTTTAGGACTATTATTCGACAGTGGAAATTTCAAATGTCGTAAGGGACAAACGTTTACTTTTCAGGGGAGCCAGAAAACAAAATTCCACTTTTTTTTAATTCATAACTGGAAACTACTCATCCCATTAAGATGATTCTTGGAAGCATACTTTTTAAATAACTTCGCCTACCCTAATTTTTTAATTGGACCTCCATAAATACAGTGGTTTAGGATATAGTGTCCCTTACAACAAAAAAATAAGAAGAAAATGTGTGTTACACCTCCGAAAACACAGTATTTATCTGACAAAGGTATTCTTTTTAGTGCCTTACAACATAGGAATTTTAAAAATATTGAGATATACGATATTCCGCTTAATGAAACAAGACGTTATACAAAAATATTTGACCGATACAACAAATAGATAGAAAAAAAAATACTGACTTCAATGGTATATTTAGTGTACTTACGACAAAATGTCCCTTACGACATTTGAAATTTCCACCGTCGATATACTATTGTTAATATCAGTTTTAAACAATTGATAGCTTACTTATATAAGTTTGTCTAAGAAAATTTCTTAACAATAACCAAAGCGTTCTAATTAAAAAGGACAAGAATGTAAAAAGTACAAAAGTTGTTTATTCAGTAAATAGGCCGCACGGGCACTTTTACACTTCAAAATTTTAAATTCCAAATTCTATCAGCGCTTCCGAAGAGGAGACCACTTCTGAGAAGAAACGCCGCAAGAAATTCAGCAAAAAAAAAACGGTTAATGTTTTGTAACTCTCAAAATTGATCAATCCATCCATATAATTAGGTCCACAGTCCTTTGCATCTATAAAAAGTCAAACTTCGAAGTAAACTTAAAAAAAAATTACGGCCGCTTATGCAAGCCGCAAGTTCATATTATAAAATTGTTAATTTGTTGCTCCATCACAAAACAATAATGTTTTTTGTAATTGAAATAAAAAAATGTTAAAAAACAAAAAATCGCCTTCAAAAACGCATGAAATAACTTTTTTTTAAATTGTAGGCACCTACCTAATAATCGCCGACTTCGGTTCTGTTGGGCTAACCTATTAGGTAGGTGCCTACAATTTTAAAAGATGTTATTCGATGCGTTTTTGAAGGGGTTTTTTTATTTTAAAACATTTATTTTATTTTATACCTTTTAGTGATCACAATACGCTGTTACGTAGTCATACTTCGTAGTTGATATGAAACTTTAATTTATTTCAAGCGCCCCATACAACGCCGCGGGAAAGTCATAGTCATATTTCAACAAGTAAATATTTTTCGTTGTAGTCGCTCAACTATCTAAATCGAGATATCTTGTCGCCACCCTTGAAATAGGTACCATTGAGGAGTTCCGGTGGCCATCTGTGGTCTTCATGATCAGTTCCACTTCACCAAGTTATACTTTCTGAATGCAAATGCTAGATTTGTTACTAAAAATACTAAAATCGCTATACTATGTTTGCCAATCGCTATATTTGAGGAATTCCCTCAATTCCTCACTGATCCCCTCATCAGATTCAGATTTGGTGACAATGGGATCACCTCGAAAGTATAGGTACTCTATCAAACTAAAAAAGATGTTTTAAAATCGGTCCACAATTGAGGAAGTAATCGGTGAACATACATAAAAAAAATACATACTATGGAACGTACAATCTCCTTCTTTTTTGAAGTCTGTTAAAAACCAATAGGAAACGGCTTTCCAGTCAAGTGCGAGTCGGACTATGCACTACGTATTAGGGTATCATTCAAGAAATAACATTTTTCGGATTCCGTATCTCAAAAGCAAAAAACGGAACACTTATAGGATCACTTTGTTGTCCGTCCGTCCGTCCGTATGTCCGTCTGTCTGTCCTTTTATGCCGCAAAAAACGTATGTTTCGATACTCTCAATGGACTCAAAATGTATAGGGTACTTCCTATTAGACCTAGAATCCTGAAAATTGGCAAGAAGGAAGGTCCTACAGCACAAATTATGGAAAAAAATCCGAAAAATGTTTTTGCGATTGCAAACTTATTTGCAGCTGTGGTGAAGCGTGGCCCAAACCAGTAAGGAAAGCCGGTCCAGTTAAGTGCGAGTCGAATAACGCACTACGCATTAGGATTTCTTTGATAAAGTAACATTTTTTATTACCAACTAAATTTTGTTTGTTGTTGACGGCGAAATAAATAGTTTTTTTCATCCTTTTTTTTATATTTTTTTAAGAAAGGAAAACGCACTCAGAAATGTCCAGCAAACTAAGACCCCCGAAACTTTAAGAGATTGTATGAAATCAATAAAATGCTGATTTTAATCTCAAACTTCTGTTTAGATACCTCGTTTAATATATATTTTATTAAAAGTATTAGCTTTCAGAGCTCATATCTACCTAATATAAATATCAAAATCAGACTTGGATGTTATTTTTGTGATATACTTACCAACTATTAATAATAAATCTAAATTATTAATATCTAACGAGTCGGTTACATTTCGAATGTTACTAGAATAAAGTGTGTAAGTGTATATAAGGTCAAAGAATAGGTTCAACACTAGAATTCACCAGCAGCTTATGCAATTTTTGCCTATGACAGTCATGTTTTGTTATTTTTAAAAGATGACTGTATTAATCTTATATACCTACTTTAAACATTTCCCAATAAAAGATGACTTAGAAAACCTTTGTCAGTTCATAACTTAGGTAATTTCTAAGATAAATACTCTATTTGAATTTATGCGACCATTTCTAGCTACATTTAAGTAAACAAATAAACCTCCGTCGCCTCCACCGCAGTACAAAATCACAACAAAACTACACTTACACATAACAAGTTATACTTCACTGGTTGAGGCTCTTATGCCCTTTTCAACGCCATTTTGTGTTATTTTTAGTTGTCTTTTGTTTTGATTGTATTTTTGTAGGCGTTAAATATTTTTAACCGACTTAAAAAAAAAGAAGGAGGTTTCTCAATTCATCGGGACCAAGACGCCTGGAACGATATTTTTTTTTGTTCGATTGTGTATACTTTCTAGTTGGACCCATTTCCAGCACGACAAGATCTGATGATGAGATCTTGGAGAAATCGAAAGAACTCCTCAAATATTATAGGAATAAATAAATATACGTGGACGACGTAACAGTATTATAATGATCACTAAAAGGTATGAAATAAAATAAATGTTTTTAGTCCGACTGACGTTTATTTTTATTACCTATCATTTTAAAATAAGTTATTTCTTGCATTTTGAAGACGGTTTTTAGTTTTTTCAAACATTTATTTCATTTCTACTCTTTTTCTTTAAAACATCACCTAACGTTTTGACGGAAGAAGACAATAAATTGGCAGTTAGAGTTCCGTACTAGGAACCCTTATAGTTCCGCCATGTCCGTCCTTCTGTCTGTCCGTCTGTCCGACCGTCTGTCCGACCGTCTGTCTGTCCATCTGCCAGTCCGTCCATCTTTCCGTCCGTCCGTATGTCCGTCCGTCCGTCTATCCATCCGTCCATCTGTCCATCCGTCCATCTGTCCATCTGTCCGTCTGTCCGTCCATCCATCTGTCCGTCTGTCCGTCCGTCCGTCCGTCCGTCCGTCCACAGCTTAGCTTAGAGACTCTTAGTACTAGAATGCTGTTATTTGGCATGAATATACATAGGACCTCCCCTGCACGTAAGTGAGGATAGTTCTTTTTTCTCGTCTACCCCATGGAGTGGGGTTTTTATAATTTCAAAAATATTGCGGGAATGTCAAATATTTTTTTCAATTAAAGGCATCCGGTTGTAAAATATTAAGCGTTACATAATGTAACTTACATTGCTATTTTTGTTAGAGTCAAGTGTCCCTAAAGCCAAAACTACATATAAATAATAAAAACAGAAAAATGTATACAAAAAAGTGTTTATACCTACTAAAACCATTGATTTAAATCAGCACCAAATAACTTTAAATAGAAAATTAGTTCATATTTGTTGTTTTTTGAGACGGTATTGTTGTGTTTGTAGTATCAGCTTCGGAACCCTACACTGAGCATGGTCGGACATGCACCTGCCCGGTTTTTCGGCGGTACTCGGTACAAATCAGTCTGGCGTGCGTAATTTTGCGATAATTTTAATCATCACATCAATCATTTATTTTTAAATCGAATGTTTTTTGGCTAAAACGAGATCTAATGATGGATCTGAAAGGTCGTCACATCTTCGGTGTACTTAACACAGGCTAGCTTAGTTTGAACTATTAACCTTTCGTATGTCCCGTCCCTCCTATCCGTCTGTCCTGTCCGTCCGTCCTGTCCGTCCGTCCTGTCCGTCCGTCCTGTCCGTCCGTCCTGTCCGTCCATCCTGTCCATCCGTCCTGTCCGTCCGTCCTGTCCGTCCGTCCTGTCCGTCCGTCTTCTCCGTCCGTCCTGTCCGTCCGTCCTGTCCGTCCGTCCTGTCCGTCCGTCCTGTCCGTCCGTCCTGTCCGTCCATCCTGTCCGTCCGTCCTGTCCGTCCGTCCTGTCTGTCCGTCCGTCCTGTCCGTCCGTCCTGTCCGTCCGTCCTGTCCGTCCGTCCCATCCGTCTGTCCCGTCCGTCCGTCCTGTCTGTGTTCATCTGTTTGTCTGACTGTATGAAGTTCACATCCATTTTACTTGGAACACTAGACAGTGCTAAAAATTTTAGTAAAGGAAAAAAATATTTTTAGGCTTAGCACCCCATTCTGTTACATTTTTTACGCCAGTATTATAGCTCCATTACATCAGAAGTTATAACCTCATGTTATTTTGTTTATTAATATAAATATTTTTGTTGCAGTCTACTACGTCTAGGTACTTCTTACATTTTATTCTATTTAAATAAATTCTGAAGTGACGCAGTGTCACAGATCAGTAAGAGATACCCGTTTTTAAATCAAGATGTGTGTAATGTAGCTCTAAACGTAAACTGTCCGTCCACCCTGTCCGTCCGTCCCTTCCGGCCGTCCTGTTCGTCCGTCCTGTCCGTCTGTCCCGTCCGTCCGTCCTATCCGTGTTCGTCTGTTTGTCTGACTGTATGAAGTTCACATCCATTTTACTTGGAACACTAGACACTGCTAAAAATCTTGTAAAGGAAAACAATATTTTTAGGGTTAACACCCCATTCTGTAACATTTTTTTTAGAAGCTATAATCTCATGTTATTTTGTTTATTAATATAAATATTTTTGTAATGTTGCAGTCTACTACGTCTAGGTACTTCTTATATTTTATTCTATAGTAATAAATTCTGAAGTGACGCAGTGTCACAGATCAGTAAGAGATACACGTTTTTCAAATCAAGTTGTTTGTAATGTAGCTCTAAACGTAAACTATCCGTCCGTCCTCTCCGTCCGTCCTGTTCGTCCGTCCCGTCCGTCCGTCCTGTCCGTCTGTCCTGTCCGTCCGTTCTGTCCATCTGTCCCGTCCGTCTGTGTTCGTCTGTTTGTCTGACTGTATGAACTTCACATTTATTTTATTTGGAACACTAGACACTGCTAAAAATTTAGTAAAAGGAAAAGAATATTTTTAGGGTTATCACCCCATTCTGTAACATTTTTTTTACGCCAGTATTATAGCGTCATTACATCAGAAGTTATAACCTCATGTTATTTTGTTTGTTAACATAAATATTTTTGTTAGATACTTCTTACATTTTATTCTATTAAAATAAATTCTGAAGTGACGCAGTGTCACAGATCAGTAAGAGATACACGTTTTTTAAATCAAGATGTTTGTAATATATGGAGTTCTTAACGTAAACTGTCCGTCCTGTCCGTCCATCCTGTCCGTCCGTCCTGTCCGTCCCGTCCGTCCGTCCTGTACGTCACGTAACGTCCGTCCGTCCGTTCTGGCCGTCCTGTCCGTCCGAACCGAGGTACTGCTTAACATTTTGTACAAAGATCAAAACTTTTTAGGGTTAGTATCCCATTCCGTAATTATTTTTTACACCAGTATTATCGCGTCATTACATCGGAAGTCATAACCTCGTATGTTATTATATTTCTTAATGTAAATATTTCTGTTCCAGCCCACTACGTGTAGTAGGACCTTCTTTTATTTTATTATATTAGAAGAAATGCTGAAGTGACGCAGATCAGTACGAGATACACGTTTTTCAAATCAAGATATTTGTATCATGGCTCTAAACATAAACTAATAACGAATTAACTCTGCGACAAAGAGATTGCATACAAATCCCACTGACGTGAATACTACTTAACTTAGCAATGTATACCGAATTGTCACCTGTCACTTATCCTCGTCAGTACGGTGGAAAAGGGGGCTGATAGCGAGTGGGATCTGAGACCCTGTGGGACATTTGCATTCTCAAGACTGCAGTCATAAGACTGCAAATACGTTGCTTATCGCTCGGATCCTATTTTCATGTTTTATCTTTTAAGCGATCCGAACGCACCCTGCACAAAGCCCTACCAACATTAAACCCGTCCCGTCTTGCTTTTTAACCCCCGACGCAAAAATAGGGGTGTTATAAGTTTGATGTGTAAGTGTGTGTGTGTGTCTGTCTGTGGCACCGTATCTCTTAAATGGATCAGCCGATTTGAATGCGGTTTTATGATTGAAAGCAGGTTTTCTAGCGGTGGTTCAGTCGTTTTTGAGATATGGAGCTTTTAGGGGGTTAAAAGCTCTAGAGGTTCATTTCAGAGCTGATATCTCTTAAACGGCTCAACCAATTTTCATTAAATCTTGCTAAGAACCATCCTGATTTGTGTAGCTTTATTGTTTTTGAACTAAAACTAGAAAGTAGCACTATTACTTGTGGAAAAGATTGCGTATATATACTCGTATGTTATCGACCATCTAGGGCAGGTCAAATACAAAAGTATAAAAAATGTACCCCCTCTACCAGCCCCCTATTTCACCATCTTGACAATGACATGTGATAGGTGACAATTTTGTATACATTGCAAAGTTAACACGCTGATACATCACTGGGTTTCATATAAGCTGCGCCACGTACACTAAAATGTCACCTGTCAAGTGTCATTGTCAGTAAGGTGAAATAGGGGGCAGGAGCGCCTGGCGACATCGGTTGGCAGTTTTACCCCTTATTCGTCGTCCAGCTCTGAGTAACCAGCTCTAGGTTCCTCGGGGGCATTGACGACAAAGGTCTTAGAGTCTCTGTTCGTATCCCAAAATAATCGTATGAAAATTGGATTAAAAGTTTTAATAAAAATACTACTATGTAACAATAAAACAAATTTAATTTTCTATTACGTGAAACAAATTGAATGTATTTTTTTTATTTTAATTGCTAGATGTGTACAATGTGATGTGTGATGTGATCGAAAAGGATGATGATGGCCCCTGGTGGTCAGAGCGAACATGATAGCCCACAGGTTCCGACGATGTACAGCGGAAGTCGCAGTAACGCGTTTTAGAGATTTTCGATTGCTTTATACCTACAGCCTGAGTGCTTACTTGTCGCAAAGGTCTATTATATCAATGCCCTCCGAGACCAATATAACAACACGTTTAGGGATAAAGCATGCAGCGCGTCGGGCTTACTGGCGGATGCGCGTCGACGGCTCTCCGGCGCAGGCGCACCAGCAACAGCAGCATCCTGCATCATAACGGACAGACTGCACCTTTTGTACCTTCTAATCAAGCTCTAATTCAAATTGATACATCCAAAAAATTATGGCCCATTTGTACGAAATGTTTTTTTTTTTACCTAAAATGAACTACCACTGGCACCTCACCTGCATAGAATAAGTCTATAAAAATATTTTGGTTTTACGAAGGTAGTTTTGATTAAATTTGTTACATGAATTTCATAAAGTCATTTTTTCAAAGTAGCGAATATTCACATTTCTCGTTCTTTCATAATTGTTTAATCGATTTTCTTCATGTAACGATTATATGTACCTACTATATTTAGTATTATATGTACCGATATAGAGTTAAAATGTTCGCGGTTTATTTTAATCGCTAAAATTACCAGTAGATTATTTAATTTTGTAGCATTTTTTCCATTCTAAAAACTTTTATTTGACAAAATCGACGGAGCTCCGCTGTGCGGAGCTTCTATTTCTGGGTTGTTTTGGCCCTCCGGGCCTTATATGAGACCGAAGCTAACCTAACCTACATACGCATATTATGATGCAAAAGTAATTATTGGGAAAATTTGCGATGGAAACATTGGAACATATAAAATGGAATAGTAAAAATTACGAATATTCAATAATGCTGTATAAAAATCGCTACATGAAGAAAAACAATAAAAAAAAATTGACAATTGTAAAAGAACGCGATGTGAAAATTCGCTACTACGAAAAAATGCCTTTGTGAAAATCATTAAAATCATCTAACAAATCGTGTTTTGACAAATAAGGTATCGTTGGTTTTGTTTTATACACTGTTGCCACATCTACAGGATTCAACAAATATACCTACCTTATACTTGCCTTCGGGGTCGTGCTCCTACTAGGAGCATAAAAATATTACAATTGAATTCCTCGTTTTCATACTCTAATTAAAGTACAAACATTATTTATTATTATCATATCAATAGTACTTCAGCAAGTTATAGGTTTAGGTCCGCTTCTGCGGAGCTCCTGTTTGATATCACTATAAGTCAGTGGTATCGTTTAACTTTAAAATACCCACTGTACCACCAGGGGTAATGCCAGGGGACGGTGGGTCTGAAGGGATATTTTTGAAGGGTAAATAATAAAATTTGAAATATCTATATCTTCTTTTCGTTGCAGTAGGAGAATCAGAAATTAAAGTATTCATGCTCCTACCAGTGGGAGATCAGTACTATAATGTCTTCGTGCTCCTACCCGTAGGAGAATTTAGCAGGAGCACGACCCCGAAGGGAATATTCGTATTGAAGTCTCTTTCTTTATCCTATACAATCTGTCCCTGCATAAGGTGCACAAACAAATAGGAATGAAATACGATGCAATTTCACCGACAAAAAAAAATGGTGTCTATTTTTTTTAAAGATTTGTAAAAAATCATTGATTGCTGTCAACCCTTTTACTTTGTTCTGATAAACAAAGTAAAATGTATCGCCTCACATGAGGTCTATTGAAATAAAATAAACGGTTTTTTAATCGTAGAGCATTTTCTGTGCCAATTAAATAAATAAAATAATGTAAAAAAAACAAACAATAAAAGCACGTTTTTCTTAAAAAAAAAAAAATCTTTCGAAATTCCTGATAAATCCTATTTATTCTTTAATTACTTGAAAATATGCCCATATGACCTCGTATTATCATTAGCTATAATTATTAATCAACTCATTATCTTTAATTAAAAAAAGAATTACGTGTCTAAAGCAAGCACGACATTTTTGATAAGTGGTCAAAGATATTATGTCGTTTAGCATGTGTTGTCTTTTTTGTGTAAAGCGTATTTTTTCGTACTTTTTTTATTTAGTTGACACAGGAAATGCTATAGCTATAGGATAAAAAACCGTTTATTTCATCTCAATAGACCTCATATGAGGCGAGATATTTCCCTTTGTTCCGATAGGGTTGACAGCAATAATTATTTTTTTATATAAAATTAAACAATTTAAAAAATTACGTTTTTTTTTTCGGTGAAATTGCATCTAGTTTCATCCCTATTCATTTGTGCGTCTTATCCAGGGACACTGTATTTAATTTTTAAGGGATGCCAACACGATCCTTTGCCGAAGCTTGTAGATGTACTCGTATGTGGCCGTAACGTGTATGGCGTGTGGAAGTTATTTCATAGAATAAGAACTAAGCATAGAAGGAGCTATAAAATATGCAGTAGTATGTTCAAAATCATATTCGCAAAACACGATTTTCGCAAAACATCATATTCGCATAACATGAATTCTCAAAACATCATTATTAGCAAGACAGCAATTAGACAGTGTCGACGGAGCTCCGCTACCGCGGAGCTCCTATTTCTGGGTAGTTTGGCCCTCCGGGCCTGCTGTAAAACTAACATAACCTAAACCTACATACGATTCTATAACCTAATTCCACTATTTGCAAATATCATGTTTTGCGAATATCATGTTTTGCGAATATAATGTTTTGCTAATATCATGTTTTGCGAATATGATATTCTGCGAAGTATGGGCTAAAACATCATGATCGTACACTATAACGATCAAGGTGACCAGGGTGTTGAATACACGACTTCACAACACTGGCGTGTACGACTAGTTTTAGCGAGAGCTGGACTCTATACTCTTTCCTTTTTAACTTATTGAACATTCATATTCAAATTTTTGATATAGGTATAGATAAGACGCTTTCTTTTTAAGGCTCCTTCTATGCCTTTAATTTTTATTGTATGGGTTATGTGCTTATGTGATATGTATAAGTTGCTAAGTGTTTTTTTACCTATATGTATTGAAGTTGGTATTACTATTAAATAAAAGGTTTTAAGAGGTTTGAAAGCTTTTATACTTCGTCACAGGAGGGCTAGCACAAGTGGTTCGTGACTTGTTTGTCGCTCGGATCTTCCTTTCCATCTAGTCTGTAACGATAGAGACGCACTGAGCGACAAGCGATAAAATACAACTTGTGCTAAAAATTGCATGAGAGACGACATGATATCAATATTTTATTTTAGTCTGGTTTGGATAAAACTTTATTTTATCCAAACCAGAGTAAAATAAAATATTTAACCTAACCTTAGACGAACGGCTCAGATTAGGTTAGGAGCTATTAAATTATTGGTATCATAAATACGTCTTACATTGTGCCTAGGATTTAGAGATGGGCGGCGGGTAAATACCCAATCTGCCCACCCAGGTATTTACCCGGTAAATACCCATCTACCCGGTATTTACCCGTATCTACCCGAATTGTCGGGTAGATATTTTTATTACTGGTGTATTGTTTCGGGATTGAAATAAAAGTTTATAGTAAGTTTTATTATATAATTCAGAGCTAAAGTAATCAACATTGGATATTTTTGGCATTATCACCTACCAGAATTACAAATCGCACTTTTAGAATTATAGTGACCTAATTCAAACATTGTCAGCTTTCGATTTCGAGTCTTAAATTTAGTATTATAGAGATCTAAGTTGAAATTCAAAATATATGGATTAGCCTCCTAAGGCCTCTCGTACAAAAAATTGTCCATAATACGTTTATTAGAAAATAGACCTATTGCGAAAGAAATAAAATAGGTATTCCTTTGTTTTTATGAGGGACAATCAAACTAGAAAATTGACTCTATTGCATTTGTAATAGGTTCATATTCCATTGGCAAACTTCGTTGTATGGTGGGTCTTACGAGGTTAGGTCACTATAATTCTAAAGATGCGAAATTTGTCTTCGCTATACTCTGCCATGATCTTTAATATTTCTTGCGATATGTATTCTCCCTTATGACGGTTGTCTTTAGTATCTAAGCTCTTCACGAATACAGGCTCCGGTATAGAAACTAAAAAGTTTATAATTCCCTCATTTTTAACGCTACTCCATCCATCACATTGAAGATGTAGTTGACTCTACATTTCAAATTCGTTACTGAAGTTTTTATGCATGTCTTTGTGAATTTCATCTAAGTATTTGGTTGACACTGTTTTTCTCGATGGTAATTTATAGAGCGGTTGTAGTAATTCAAAGAATTGTAACCAAGCTGGATGCTCGACCATAGCAAGTGGGGCACCACTGACAAATATGGTATTAGATAATGCTCTATGTAGTTGCCTTTTATGATCTTCGGAGAATGCCTGTGCAGTGGTGTCTTTGTTCACGTTCGTATGATCAACTAGATGATTTTGATCGCGTTGCATGTTTTGTTCTTGACTTGTAGACGTCGAAGCCGTTTCTTTCAAACCTTCTTTTATGTTATTAGGACACTTGAGACAAACCGCTAAATGTTTTTCCATTTTATTTTCATTAGGAAATTTGTATTGTTTCTCACAAAACTCACAAACGACTGATTTGTTTTCTCGTGTGCGATAGATAATGCTTCCAAATATTTTCACGCTTTGGCTTGCCCATGTTAAATTTTCTGCAATAATAAATTAATATCGTATAAGTTTCACAACACGCTTTGTATCTGATCTCTCTTATACAAACAATTTGATTTACCTCTAGAAAGTATAAAATTAGAATATTAACAGTAGGTATTTCAGCTTATGTAAATTTTGACACATAAAATAAAGTAACGTTTTTTTATTTGAATAACAAATAAAAACTTTTCACAAAAGAATAAAAGATATTTAAGTACATACCTGAGTAGTTACGAGTTACGACATATTAAAATAGACCACTTAGGCCCGATTCGACCAAACTTTTATACCGGGGTAAACGCTTACTCTAAGATTAGTAATGTCAAAAAATTACAGTTTTCTATGGCATTTTGACATTACTAATCTCAGAGTAAGCTTTACCCCCGTGTAAAAAGTTTGGTCGAATCGGGGCTTAGTCAAAGTATCAATGTCAACTTAAAATGTCACTTTAAGAAAACTTCCAGTTCAAAAATTACCACGAAGGATTATTAACATTGTCGGAACAAGAACATAACCACTGAATGCAATACAGTCAATACAGATGATGCGATGCGAGGAAGTGCGATGGAATTTAGTGTGCATTGTCTCAACAGGTAAAGGGAGGGGGGCCGGTCCTAAGATAGAGGGAGATGAAGATATTTCTGTTTCACTTTGACTGTTTATTGCATTGCACACTTTTCTTTAAAGAAACAAATAGTGTTTAAAACTTAATACGTGTGTTGAATGTTTCATAAAAATTAAAGATTCGATAAAAAAGTACCATCTAAATGAAAATCTTATAGGTACAATGGAAATTATAATAATTAAATCGTAATATTGATCAAATTTATTAAAATAATCAGCATTTAAGTTGGTAAACAATACAACTCATATTTAATAGAGGCAAGAATAAATACCCGCGTATCTACCTGTGGGTAGGTAAATATCGGGTATTTACCGGGTAAATACCCCGTAGCGGGTAAATACCCGGGTAGATGCCCATCTCTGCTAGGATTGGATTCAAATTATGGCACTGTTCGAATCGAAATTGGCAGCATAATCCACGTTTACCATCCACCAACACAACATACACATCTGATATTTCACATGTTAACATCTGATATTTTTTTGTGGCGGACATTTTAAAATATTCATATTCCACCTGTCGCCAATGCAAACTCTTTTTTGCCGAGGTTACTAAGCTTTTTGTGAGGCCCCGCGGCACTGAAGTGCGCCCTGTTGTGATCCTTATTAGTGCTGATAGACGAGCATAGTCGCTAGAATGCTCGAGTAAATGCGCAAGTCTATCGGCACCTTAAGATATAAGTAAATTAATATCTGGGGACAATCGCACACTAATTGACCTAGTCCCTAACTAAGCTCTAGGCTTGTACTATGGATGGGTACTAGACAACGATAAACATACTTATATAGAGAAATTAATTTCCGTGTCAAATACACGCACATTTACACACACAGTCGGAAACATACTCAATCTCATCACACAAATATTTGCCCATACCGGGAATTGAACCTGGGACCGCTAGCTTCGTAAATATGCAGGGTCGCTTCAACTTTCTTTATAGCAGCAAGTGGTAGAAAAATGGTTTGAGAAACTTAAAACAGAACTTACAAATCAACATTGAAAGTTAAATAAAAGCTTTTAATAAAGGGCAGCATAAAAGCTATACAAACAATACATTCGTAATATAGTTCATTTATTGTGATTTATATAATTTACACACATAAATTAGAAACACAACCCAACACCACACCCAGTAATAAAATTATTCAAGCTACCTCGTTATTGTGATTCTTAGCACGAGACGAGACTGCTTTAAGAGCATTTGTAGAACAGGCATCATACACGAGACCATCGTGATTTTTTCAAAGCCGTTCATGTGATCAAGCTGAGGGGCGGTACGGCGAGAGTAACCAACAGGAGACCTCAGCAACACGCCTTCAACACGAGCCGAGCCGCTGGCGCGCGGCCTACGTGCACTAAGTTTGGCCGCGGCGAACAATTGGTTAACGTTTTCGCACAATATTTTAAACGCACGCATAATATTTTAAAACAATTCTTATATCGCTGAATATATTGTAAGGAATGTTATTGCTATTGTTTACGTTGTCAATTTTGACATTAGTCATTTTGGTCCTGATTTTTTAAACCTATATAAAGTATTCTAGCAAAAAGAGGTAGTTTGAAAGATCATTTTGAATTTTTGTCACCTTAGATACAGCTGAATTTTTCTCCACTTAAATCGTTTTGGTCGACTATGCAGTTACATCTTCTTGATTTTTTATCCAAGCAAATAATTTAAACGAAGTGTTACGTGTCATTTTTCTGACGGTTTCACGTGTTAGTCTTTTTTGGGAATCCATTGCAACACATTTTTTTGGGCTCGCTGTCCGGTTAGATCTATCTGATGTAGACTGTATGTATGAAAACTCTTGCACACAAAAAAACAACAATAACAAGAAATTTCGTACATATTAAGATTAACATGTACAATGGCGAACTTATCCCTTTAAGGAATCTCTTCCAGTAAGACAAGACTACAAAGATGTGCACAAGTAACTAATATTTCACTACATTACAGCTATATATAAATCTATAAACTATATTGTATGCATAGATATGAGTTTAATGTACATTTAATACATAATAAATTTAAATAAATACACTGAGATCCAATATTGGTTACCTTCGTTTCGTCAAAAAGTTTTTGGTCAAATGTTTCATTTCCCAAATATTAATTTCCCAACCCGCTTTGTTTTCTTTAACAGGAAATATTTCAGGATTTTATAAACCTAACCTAACCTATAGGGTTCTACGCGATGGCACTATTAGTCAATTCTGAAAAACTGATATTACATTGGTTTGGCCAATGAAAAAATTGGGAAATGATACAATTGACCAAAATATTTTGGCCAAACGGCAGGCTCCCCTATAATTACTACAACAATATTTACGCATAATAATAATAATTATTATTACTTCACTTTAGTTTGTCAATAAAATGAAATATCCAGGTTGATAGTTAATAATAACCAAGTACCATTACCGCATCCTTTTGCGAGCGTTAATGGCTTTAGGTAGAATCCTTTCCGACCCGTTCGCTCATTGTTTCGTAAAACATTGTTTACTCATTAGAAAATTAACGTTTATGGGAAAATAAAACGAAGATAGTTGTGGTTAGAGTTGGGATGCTTCTTGTTAATAGGGAGTAAAGTGGGCTTTTATACGCGTGTATAATTTTAGATTTACAAGTATTTTGATTTGATGGTAGGTATAGATTTACTAGTAGTATTAAAAATGTGGAAGTAACTCTGACCGTCGAACCGATTTAGATGAAATTTAGTTTGGAGATAGTTTGAGTCACGGGGAAGGTTACAAGAAATTACTGGCAACACTGGACAGCGGCGGTGCGGTCGCTTTCTTACCTCTCTCTAAATTATTGTTCTAAATCTATAGTTTTCTCAGTGTATTTGTACCGGTGAATAATTTGTGCAATATCTGGAAGTTTGGTGTAAATTTCTAAGCAAATACTGCTCGGGTTAAGGTTACATTTAACTCGAAAAGTGCAACTTTGCGGTGGTTTGCAAAGTACTGTGTATCGCTGTGTCACCACACCGTGTGTCATTCAGCGGCTCATCGCTTCAAGCGGCTATAATATTTACTACGTTTAACGCTACAATTTCTTCAAGCGCATGCTGATTTCGCTGTTTTCCGCCGACTCTCAACTTGAATTGTCTTTGTCTTTACTAACGGCCTTAAGATGAATACTGTGAACAGTGCTAATACTAATAACTCTAATGAATGTGCTGGATGCAAAAAGCCTATTAAAGGCAGACTATTGTTGTGTTGCAAAACTTGCAAACTCAAATATGACCTTGACTGCGTGAACTTTTCTGAGCCGCGTTTTCGATTGATGGATAAACAGCGCAAAGAAGATTGGATTTGCCCGCTTTGTCGAAGTAAAGTCTCCAAAGTCGACAACCAAAACTCACCGGCGCGAACTGCTTGCGAGTTGTATCAAAGCGAGAACATTGCCGAATGTGCAAATAAAGTTGACGACGGTCACTCGGAAAACGTCACAATGCGAACAAAGGCCGTGAGACAGCCCCAGGATGCGGAAGATGGTAGCCTGCTTGAAAATACGCATCAGTTTATAATAAACAGTGTTAATGAAAGCTTAAAATCCACCATGGAGACTTATGTGATGTCATTACTGAACGGTTTCACCGATAAGTTCTTCAGTCGGCTGGACAAACTCACAGCGGCGATGGATGTAATAATTACGCGCATGGCTGGCTACGACGAGCGCATCCTATCATTGGAGAAACATTTACGAGACGGTGGGGTTGGTACCCAGAACAGCCAGCCTGAAGAAATGGAACGCCTTAAGAACGAACTGAACAACAGGGACCAGGAATTGCTTCTTTCGGATTTGGAGATCACGGGATTGCCAGAAACACCAGATGAGAATACCGCTAACCTGGTCATTCTGGTTGGCAGAAAGCTTGGTGTAGAGGTGACAGTACAGGATGTGGCTAGTGTGTCGCGGGTCGGTGCGCGGCGCTTGGCGCCCGGCGCAGCGGGTGGCTCGAGCCGCGCGGCGTCGCGCTCCCTGGCGGTGCGGTTCGTGCGCCGTGCCAAGCGAGATGAGCTGCTCCACGCAGCGCGTGTCCGACGTGTAGTTGATACCACAGGCTTCGGTTTGCCTGGTGAACCTCAGCGAGTTTACTTAAATGAGCGCCTCACAGGCACCAACAGGCATCTTTTTTATATGGCGCGGATGGAAGCTCGACGGCTGCAATGGAGATTCATATGGACGAGGCAAGGAAATATTTTTGCCCGTCAGGATGCTGGAAAACCAATATTAAGAATCCGCACAGCGGCTGACCTCAGGTGTGTTTTTGGTGGATGAAAGGTTAGTTATTTATGTTCTATGGACATTTGATATTATTATTATTATATTTGTTGTGATAACTCTTTTTGTTACCATAAAGTATTGTTGCAATGTTAATTACCAATGTAAAGCTAGGGACACTTCGGCAACTTTCTTAGTGTGGTCAACCTTGTTAAATAGTATAACTTCTTTAGATTGCTTGGTGCTATATTGTAATGGCAGCTGGGTGCAATTTAGGTACTGTGTTATGTGCCTGTTATTTAAAATTAAAATTAGTTTAACATATTACTTAGTTAGTGAATGCATGGTTCCAAGAACAACAGGGTTATTGTGGGATAGTGTTTATGTTTATTATTTGCTGCTAGGGACTGGTTTCGCTCAGTATTTGGACAGGTCTGGCAATGAAATCACAAATTATTGCAGTAAAATATATATTATACTTTTGGAATTGTGTCCAAAACTATCTTGTATAAACTGGTCCAAGGGCCCATTTTTGATTGTAAGATTTATTTGTTTTTTACCAAAATATTTATGTTTTATGTATCTCACTACTAGTTTTGCACTTGAGGTTAACTATAGAAGTAATTACAGGATTACACTTCCTCTATACTTGTGTGTAGGTATGGATTGTAGGATTTGTGTTATGGATTGGCGACATGCATCTTGCCTTAGGCTATTCTTATCAAGCAATAAATATATCCAACTGACTTTCTCCTATGTTCTGCAATTTATTGTTACTAAAAATCTGACTATTGGGCTGTTAAATCCAGGATCATTGGGGACGCGACACGACGAGTTCCTCGTGGCCATGGAGCGGCACGCGGTCGATGTGATGGCAATCAACGAGACGTGGCTGCGGGTGGGCGAGGAGGCGCGCGCGCCGGCGCCGCCCGGCTACCGCCTGCGCCACGAGCCCCGGCCGGCCGGCGCGCGCGCTCGTGGCGGGGGCGTTGGGTTTTATCTTAAATGCGGCATCAACGCGCGTCTTCTCGCTCACCCGCCGGCGCCGTCCGTCGAACAAATGTGGCTTAGCCTTAATGTAAATGGCATCAAACTGGCTATTGGTACCGCGTACCGCCCACCGTGGCAGAGCGTAGACACTTTCGTGGATGCTATTAGTGTTTCGGTTTCATCGTTTCTGACGTTTGATCATATTATACTGGCTGGTGATTTCAATATTAACCTTTTAAATCCAGGGGACGCTAATGCTAGAAAGCTTGAAGCCTTTTTTTATAGTCATAACCTTAAACAGTATGTGAACCAAGCAACGCATTTCACTGAACACAGTGAAACTCTCATTGACATTGTATGTTCAAGTGCCAAAATTTCCAACCTGAATATTGATTATGCTCCTGATCTAAGTAGTCATGCCTTTATTTATTGTGAAATTTCTGTTAAAAAAGATAAGATCCCATCTAAACTCATAACTTATTATCCTCTTAAAAACATTGATATGAAAAATTTTGCTTCAGATGTTGATATGATTGACTGGGAAAGACTGCTGTCCGATAATGTTGAAGATTCTGTTGCTTCGTTTAATGCCTATTTGTTACATCTGATTAATCGCTATGCCCCAAAAAAAACTGTTCTCATTAGAGAACAGTCATACCCATGGATAACATACAACATCAAGGAAATGATAAAAAAACGTAACGAAGCTCACGCCAGGTGTCGAATTACAGGGATAGAATCGCAAAAACAGTACTACAAAGAATTAAAAAAAACTGTTATATGTGCTATACAAAGTGAAAAATCTGCATATTTCAATAATCATATTATCAATCAAACAAATGACCCCCGCAAGCTTTGGAAAAATATTAAAAAAAACATAGCCGATTTCAAGCGTAAGGAAATCGACTTACCTCAACATCTAAAAGACCCATCCCAACTAAATGCACATTTTCTTGATGTACCCGGTAGGATTGATATAGATATATCACAATTAACATATTATGAATTTCACAGGCATAGCTCCGCCACTTTTACTCTCAAGCCGGTTACTGAATTAACAATTACTAAAATTATACAATCCATTAAAACCAATGCCCGGGGTGTTGATGAAATATCACTTGACATGTTGCTACTAACTTTGCCACGTACATTGCGACTTATTACAAGTATAGTAAATCAATCAATTGAAACTTGCACTTTTCCCTGTGCGTGGAAGGTGGCTGCAGTAAGGCCTATACCTAAAATGGCAACTCCAATCAATTTAAAAGATTTAAGACCTATCAACATTCTCCCTCTTATGTCTAAAATTCTAGAAAAGGCTGTGTGCATCCAACTTACCCAATTCCTTGAAGACAACGATATTCTACCCGCTAACCAGTCAGGTTTCAGGAAAGGACGCAGCACATCCACGGCTTTGTTAGACGTTATTGATGACATCCTAGCAGCGCAGGATAAAGGTGAAGGAACAATTCTTGTCCTGCTCGATTTTACGCGCGCTTTTGAAACAATTAATATCGCGTTATTACTCTCGAAACTTACATATTATGGCTTTGATCCCAGTACCGTTAGGTGGTTCGCTTCTTACCTCAGCGGTCGTACTCAACAAGTTGAAATACGAAATGCTGATGGGACGTTTGCAGTCTCCAGCGCGTCTCCTGTAACGAGGGGCGTCCCTCAGGGTTCGATCCTGGGACCAATACTTTTTATTCTCTACTGCGCAAATTTAGTCGATAAGATAGAAAACTGCAAATGCCACCTTTATGCAGATGACCTGCAAATTTACATCTCCTTCAAACCCGAAAACATGGAATCGGCCGTCTCAAAATTGAACCATGACCTGGATCAGATAGCCCAGTGGTCAGACATAAATAGTTTAGTTTTGAATCCGCTTAAGTCTAAGTTCATGGTATTAGGTACGCGGCAATTTAGGTCACAAGTAATATCTCGTAATCCACAGGTAGCAATTTTGCACGATATCTTAAATCAAGTATCAGAAGCTAGAAACTTGGGCGTACTTATAGATGGATCTTTACGTTTTGAGAATCATGTGCTTGAAACAGTTCGTAATTGCTTCTATCGTTTGAAAGTACTATATAGAATTAGAGAGTATCTAAACGTAGATCTTCGCATTAAGTTAACAGATACCTTGGTATTATCTAAACTAAATTATGCTGATACCGTCTTTGGCGAATGTTTGCTGTCTCGCACTAAAACTCTAATACAACGCCTGCAAAATGCGTGCGTAAGATTTTGTTTTCCTGTCCCGCATCGATCTCATGTGACACCATTTCTAAACAAGGGTGGTTTGCTAAAGATGGAAGCTCGTCGAAAAGTGCATTTTGCCTCGCTCCTGTTCGAGATCATTAAAAGTAAAAAACCGCCGTATCTCTACCGGAGACTGCAATTTTCGCGGAGACCTGAGAGACAGGCTCTCAAACTAATTTGTCCTCGACACGGAACCGCGGCATTTCGTGGCAGCTTCCAGTATGCAGCCACGAAATGCTGGAACAATCTACCACCTCCTATTAGAAATTCAAAATCATTATTTTCCTTCAAGCGAGTTTTAAAAGCGCATTTACTAAGTATTCAAAGTTTAATGTAAACGGCTCCGTGTCGAGGCATAACTATAACTATAACTATAACTATCACTATAGGTATGGAATGTCGGCGGGTTTGGTTGTTCTATTATACCTACTTCTGCAGGTATAATTGGTTGTAAATAAGTTTTCTAGTTTTACTGTAGAAAGAGAGAGCAGAGCACTTATTACAAATTACTTTATTAATATAAATCTTGTTGTTTAATTAGAAGGAAAAAAGCGAATGCAATGTATGCTGTCTAGCTAAACCAGTCCATGGGTCCACAGAAAATCAGCGTCGTACTCCCAATAGGTGGTACGACACATAGCTGAGTGGATACCTTTTTCGCAGCACTGCCATTGAAATGTTATTTCTTCTTGTTAGATTTAAGAATTTCATTATATTGTACGCAATGTAAAGATACCTGTTTATGTAAAAAGCGAAATAAATATTTTCTATTCTATTCTATTCTATTCTATAATTGCTTTTTATCCTGACTATTTAAACGGTTCCTGAGGGAATAGCGCCAAACGACTAGTTACTGACCCTAAGCGTGGGGCATTCATACCAGAAATTCCAAACACAATAAAACCAAGAATATACTAACCAAAAATCTTTTTAGAGTTCCGTAGTCAAATTAGGAACCCTTATAGTTTAGCCATGTCCGTCCGTCCGTCCGTCCGTCCGCAGCCTAGCGCAGAGACTCTTAGTACTAGAAAGCTGTAATTTGGCATGAATATGCATATTAACAAAGTGGTACAAAAAAATGAAAAAAAATATTTTTTTTAGGGTTCCTTTCCCTATACGTAACCTGGGGATAAATTATTTTTTTCTTGTCTACCCTTGTGTGGGGTATCATTGGATAGTTTTATCAAAAATATTACGAGTATATGAAAACAGTTTTTCGATTAAGTGATCCGTTTATGAAATATTAAGCTTTAAAGCACTAATTTTTGTTAGACTCAAGTGTCCCCCCACCCTCCCCCCCTCCAGCAAAACTACAAATACAAAAATCAGAAAAAAATCTTAAACGAAAGCGCATATAACGAATTTTAAAGGAAAACTATCACGACTAAGTAGACATCATTGGTTTTTGAGATACAGGCGATTATGTTTACTTACCTACTATACCATCTAAGACGGCACCAATTGACTTTTAATTGAAAATTTTGTTATTACTTGTTGTTTTTTATGTTTGTAGTACTTAATGGCTTCGGAACCCTACACTGAGCATGGTCCGACATGCTCTTGCCCGGTTTTTAATTGTTTCATTAGGCTAATCAGTCGTCATCACTAACGTGTCGTGATTCACATTAAGAAAAAAAAGAGATCAAGCACTTGAGTTTAAAAAACACCGACATAAATATCTCAGCTTATAACAAACATGTCGTTTAATTACTAATCATTAATCAACACAGCCAAAGGATACTCACAACACGCTTATTTATTACTTTTTAGGGTTCCGTATCGAAAGGGTAAAAATTTGACCCTATTACTAAGACTCCACTTGTCTGTCTGTCTGTCTGTTACCAGGATAGCTAGACAGTTGAAATTTTCGCAAATGATGTATTTTTGTTGCCGCTATAACAACAAACACTAAAACAGAATAAAATAAACATTGAAGTATGGCTTCCATACAACAAACGTGTTTTTTTTTGCCATTTTTGCTCGATATTAATAACGGCAACCGGTAGACGCTTAAAATATTCACAGAATGTTTAGTTGTATATTCACTTACAAAATAAATAAATAATATAAATAATTAGGGGGGCTCCCATACAACAAAGGTGTTTTTTTGCCGTTTTTGGCTGGATATGAATAACGGCAGCAGGTAGACTAATACCTTTATTCCCAGGTCTTCACTTTCCCAATTTTGCACATGCCCCATTTTTCACATTCCCAGATCATCACTTTCCCAATTTTTCACATTTTCAGATCATCACATTGCCAAATTATCACATGCTCAGTTCTCCACATGCCCGATTCTTCACATGCTCAGTTATTCACATGCCCGATTCTTCACATGCTCAGTTATTCACATGCACAATTCTTCACATTTTCAATTCTTCACATTATTAGATTTTCACAGTCCCAGTTCTTCACACTCTCTGTTTTTCACATGCCCAATTCTTCACACTGACAATATGTCACATAAAGTATAGTCAGAGAAGTATACTACTGACCAAAAAATAATGAAACGAAATCATTTTAAGTTAGACGAATTTATTATCAGTAAAAACATAGTATTTACATAGAACAATGGAGTAACCAACTCCTTACTCAATGCTAACTTAAATAAAAATCATTATCTTCTTATCTAAAACTTAAATTAGTAAAATATTGTTCTTAATCTTATGATTATTATTATTACTTACTCCTGCACGCTATTGAGTAGGTAATTTAATTAAGCGATCTAAACAATCGAGCACTTCTATTTTTCCAATTATGCAGTCATTTACAATATTTTTAATTTGGTTATTTATGTTCACAACCCCTTTTTTACGTTTTTTCCCCGAGCAATACAACTGGCTTTGCCGAATACGAAAGTCTTGATATTTGCTCTCTTTTTTTAGCAGACTTACAAAGAGCAAAAATGCCGGGCGTTTTGGTATTTTGGTATTCATCCTTGGTATTCATCCTGTGATGCCAACCTTCTATAGAGTTTGTCGTCCGGACATTTTCATCAAAACACGTGAATATGTCACTAGTTATTTTTTGTAACCAAAAGCTCAAAAAGTAATCTTGAAATTTTTGAAAAATTTCTTCAAAATAAATAAATCACGTTACCTACTTACACCGCATATAATGTGACAATAATGACAATCGTAAAACGATAAGATGGCACTTAAAATTTTACCTAGCCAGTACGAACGTAACAAGGAGTAGTCTACGTAGGTGATATCAAAGAATTTAATGGATTTTGCCATAGGTACTGTTGCAGTTTATATAGGTACATTTTATCTAAACTTAAGTGACACAAAATATTGATACCATAAAAATGTAGCGAAAAAGTATATCACAATATACACGTTAGTTAAAATGAACGTAATCGTTTTGCCGTTTGTCCAGACTGTACTTGTCATTTGTTGGGGTGTTTAAGAATTGGGCATGTGAAAAACAGAGAGTGTGAAGAACTGGGACTGTGAAAATCTAATAATGTGAAGAATTGAAAATGTGAAGAATTGTGCATGTGAATAACTGAGCATGTGAAGAATCGGGCATGTGAATAACTGAGCATGTGAAGAATCGGGCATGTGGAGAACTGAGCATGTGATAATTTGGCAATGTGATGATCTGAAAATGTGAAAAATTGGGAAAGTGATGATCTGGGAATGTGAAAAATGGGGCATGTGCAAAATTGGGAAAGTGAAGACCTGGGAATAAAGGGACTAATATAGTGTCTAATGTTGTTTAGATAAACATACGGAACCCTTCGTGCGCAAATCCCACTCGCACTTCGCCAGTTTATTGAGTTTATTTTCTAAGTTTTCAACGCGAATACGTCATTATAAACCACTGTTGGACACCCAATTGGTTTATATAACAGTTAGCAAGATCGCCTGATACATTATAGTCCGCTATATCGATAATTCCTCACAAGAGAGTAAACACTAAACTAATTTTGTAAGCACTTGTAGTACATCTATATAATAAAAATAAATCGCTGAATGTGTTGCTAAGTGCAAATCTCAAGAGCAGCTGAACCGATTTCGTTAATTCTTTTTTTATTGTGTTTGTTACTGTCAGGAGAAGGTTTTTACGAAAGAAAAAAACTGAAAAATCCACCGGGATTTTTTTTTTTTTCAGCCTGGCCGGCCGCTAGTTATTAATGAAAGTTTTAAATTTAACGCTATTATTACCGGTTCTAAGTAAATTATCTTAATCATCCTTTGGTTAAGTATCTAGTAGTTATAAGATATGCCGTAAATATTATTAATAATTATTATATAGTTACTATAGCCCCTGTCATAGATGAAAAACTTAATTAAAGGACCTGATGTATGGTAGGTATAACACATCTGTGGGGCTAGACAAGATGCATTCGACAATCGTTAGCGATTTCGATTGGAAAATATATAAAATTGAAGTAAGCCACCGACATAGTACCACGTGACTATCTCGGTGGCTTAAGTCAATTCTATAAGTTTGTATATTATCGAAACATAATCGCTAAAGATTGTCGAATGCAACTTGTTTAACCCCACAGGGTCTCTATTCTCTTGATATCGCATTTGAAAGAAAGAAAAACATTTATTCACTAGCCATAAGACACACATACGTATAAAAAAGAACTTATACATTAAAGAATATTAAGGCAATCGTTACTGAGCCTCTATTCAGGTGCGTTAAAACGATATCGTGTTTGACACGTTTAAGAATCGTTAATAAATAAATATCACGGGACAATCTCACACAAATTGACCTAGTCCCAAACTAAGCTCTAGGCTTGTACTATGGGAACTAGACAACGATAAACATACTTATATAGAGAAATAAATACTTAAATACATAGAAAACAACCAAGACTCAGGAACAAATATTCGCGCTCATCACACAAATATCTGCCCTTACCGGGATTTGAACCCAGGACCACTGGCTTCGGAGGCAGGGTCACTCCCAACTAGGCTAGCGTGTCGTCATAAGAGTTATCAAAACGTTGACAATAGGGAAACAGGGCCTCTATTCAGGTGCGTTAAAACGATATCGTTTTTGACCTGTTTCCGTATTGTCAACGTTTTGATAACTCTTATGTCATTTACAATAATGGCGACTGTGACATAAACGATTCTTAAACGTGTCAAACACGATATCGTTTTAACCCACCTGAATATAGGCCCAGGTCAAAAACGATATCGTTATTACCTTGTAGAATTCCAGCCCTGAAAATTACAAGAGTTATCAAAACGTTGACAATACGGAAACACTTCAAAAACGATATCGTTTCTACCGTGCAGAATCTCGGCCCTGGGGCCCTACCCAAGATGCAAACGCTCCTAACGTTTTTCTTTTCTATCGCTCAAAATGTATGCGATGACAGTCGACCACGTGGTTTATCGAAACGCACGAGAATGTCATCCCGTACATTTTGAGCGATAGAAAAGATAAACGTTAGGAGCGTTTGCATCTTGGCTAGGGCTCCTAGAGAGACCGTATCATATTCGATATTTGAAATTTGTCGTAGCTTCCATATTACTTTTGGACACAACTACTAGGTACATAAACAACTTAAGTTTTTCATCTGCAGCGTGTAAAGTTCATACGGGCATAAATTTTATCCAGACGTAGTTAACGATCATATAAATCATGTGAGAAAGATACTTTGTTGGTAACAATTATTATTGAAGCGTAGCGCATTTCTATTTCTATTCTATTATATTTCTATCCAAGTGCAAGGACGACATTTGGGAAATAAGTACCTATCTCAAGCAAGTAATTCGCCACGATTAATAAATTATTTAATTTAAAACGGGATAAATTAGTGATCTTCATTTTTGACATTTATTGGCGAAGTAAACAAGTGGCAAACCGTTATTAATGATATGACAAATACGTGGATGCTGTAATTTTATTGGCACAATGTGTGATACATTGCTTGCTAATTTAATTAGTGAGAAAAAATAAAACACAACTAATTTTGCTGTTACACCAGTATTTTCGTAGATTAGTGTGTATATTAACTGTTGTTAAAATACTGTATGAAATTTACACGGTGTATACCGTCATCCGTTAAAATCTTATCGTCATTAATCTATCTTGACATGTACATTCTAAACACCACTTTCAATTCTCACAAGAAGTCATTTCATAACGCCATTCAAAGGACGGAAACGATCAAAACGTGAATAAAAATGCCTTTTTGAAATAGCCAATCACCACCGAGGGGCGAAATCTTATTTCCGACGTATAAAAAGAACACGGGAAATATTTTTAATTTCGTCTAATATGTCCCAGGGATTCAATTGGTACATTTCTTTTGCGATGCGGTAATGAGCATGTTTCTCATTCGAACCGCGCGCCGGTCGACTATTTGTGCGGGGCCATAAGGTTAAGGAGAATTACCTATAATGTTTTGTTATATTTGTAAGGACAACCGGATTTTTTTAAAGGGTGTTCTGAAGTCATGCTTATATTAGCAATCCAGCAACCGGTCTTTCCCGCCGATGCCTGAAAAAAAAAAAACGAAAGATAAGTTTACACATCGCTACTTATATTTACAGTGGTTATTTCTATGGTGAAAACTAAAAGTAAGCGTCAACTGAGCCCCGTACTAGTTTGCTTGTATAGTGATTGGGCGTTTTACAAAAAAAGTGTATATCGTTAAAGACAAAAGTTAAGAAAATTTAACTTTTCCATTTCGTCACGAAAATTAACGTATGTTAATGTATGGCTAATTTTCGTGACGAAATGGAAAAGTTAAATTTTCTTAACTTTTGTCTTTAACGATGTACACTTTTTTTGGAAAACGCCCGCTTGTCTCCAATAATGCGAGAAAATATAACAAATTTGCCTATTTATATTTTAAGTACAGTAACACAATTATCATCGAAATAAGACATGTCATCTCCGCTATCGGCAGTGACGTCCCTTATAATGCCATTAAAATAGGAAAATAAATCTAATTTGAGTAAATTAATATTAATTACGCGCTAAGTTTATTCGGCCATTAATTTTGTTTATGATCGCAACATGTAAAAAAAGAATACAATATTTGATACATTTCTAACTGCGAAATGGCGTTTTAAAAAGTAAATAGACATGGATGAACTTTGGTTGTACGTATGTTTGGCCGCTTAGAGTTTTTTTTTTTTTTTTTTTGTTAAGGAGAAGGCACACGAGCACACCGGCCACCTGATGGTAAGTGGAATCTGAGACCCATAGACATTTGAATTCTCAAGACTATAATCCTAAGCGCTCAAATGCGTTGCCAACCCTGAGGACTAAGATGGAATGCCTCTATGCTAGTAATTTCACCGGTTGTTTTATCCCCACACCGGAACACAACAATGCGAACACTGTTACTTGGCGGGTGGTTAATGGATAAGATGGTGGTAGCGATCCGGGCGGACCCTGCACAGGGTCCTACCACCAGTTAGTTATCCATTATCTAAACATGGTTTTAAAAATTAAAATACGCGGTACGTAATGAATTTCCATACATTTTCGCGGCTGCTGCCAGTGTTTTTTTTTGTGCTCAAGGCCTATAATTGAGATCTTCGCGGGCTGATTTCCTTGCATGTAGGAAAAAAAATATATTTTCACTTATCAGTGTATACTATGTCAGTGTTTGCTACGCCCGCTTTGGACACGTAACGTCGTTTTGTTTGTAACTGCGTTTTGTTTTTTAAGTCTATCACTAGCTGTGACGTAGAAAAGACCATGTGGCGTTTATGCTCTTTAGCCATGAGCAAAAGTGAGATTATTTATTTTCTCAATAAATACATACATACATAACATCACGCCTTCACTCTAAACAGACTTGTTTATAATTCAGTAACCACATCAGGCTAAGATGTTTACTAGTGTATTAGTGGCAGGTTGCAAGCCCTTATTCCCTTAGTCGCCTCTTACGACCATTCGAACCAGCAACCACACGTGCCAAACTTCTTAATAATTAATAAACAAAAAAAAGTTGCCTTAGACACAAACCTTTATACCTAAGCATGCTTTTTTGGACTTTCGAAACGGTTTTTCCTTTAATATTTATTCCTATTTTATTTTGTATCGATATTAAGTAATCGCCTAGTCTATGGCCACACCATTAGGGATGCAAGTGGAAAAAACAAGGTAATATAGAAGCGCGTGCCGACCGATACGTAATGACGTCGTGAACGAGCGAGACAGCAAGCCTTGTCACGCAACCGGGTTAAATAAGCAGGTATAAATAGGTAGGTAGTATACAATATTTAGTAGTGGTAGGACCCCGTGCAGGGTCCGTTCGGATCGCTACCACCATCTTATCCATTAACCACCCGCCAAGCAACAGTGTTCGCACTGTTGTGTTCCGGTGTGGGGATAAGGATTCCATCTTAGTCCTCAGGGTTGGCAACGCATTTGTGGTTTTAGGATTATAGTCTTGAGAATTCAAATGTCTATGGGTCTCGGATTCCACTTACCATCAGGTGGCCTAAGTGCTCGTGTGCCTTCTGCTAAACATAAAAAAAATACTTACCTGTTCCCTTATAGTCGTAAGTCCCACCTGATCGCCATATTAGAATCAAGGATATTTTAGTGAGTGGAATTTTGAACCAGCAAGAAAAAAAAGTTCAATTTCGTAAGCTCTTAAATGCCATTTCCAATTGTGAAACAAATCAAAATGAACTTAATGCTTGTTTAAATAAAGAGAAAACTAAATTGCGAGTGACAAATATACGGTCAGTAGCGAGTATAACGTGTATACTGCCGTATTACGTAAGGCGGCTAAATACAATGCTACTACGTTGTAGTAAGACGAAGCATTCTCTACTCTATTGGTAACCACATTTAATTAAAAATGCTTATACTACTCGTATTATTATGAAGCAGGGATTGCAAAACCGGTTTTATTGAATACCTGTATTTAAATTGTCAAATTATTACCGCTACAAAAATAATACCTATATTCGAATTAGAGGTATTGTTGTCATTCCGCTTTTGTTTTTATCGCTATGTATACACTATTTACAGTATTAAATACCTGTATTCAATACCGCTATTCAATGCACCTGATAAAAAAGACGTCAATTTGACATTATTACTAAAGCATACCAAGTGTAACAGGGTACGTCACGCGATGACATTATTGTGCATGGCTGGTTAACTAGTGTCTACTAGAACCTGGATAAGTAAATTGATTGTGTATTTTGATTTACATAATAGATTTAAAAACTTTTACGAAAACAAATAAACAAGTATATTGACACTGACAGGTATTACCGGTAATGCTTTTTATGGGTAAAGTATCAAATAGAGTTATTGTTGTCAGTTGCCTAAACCGATCATGTACTCGAATACCGGTATTGATTATACCGCTAATCAGAGCTTTAGCGGTAAAAATAGTGAAATGCCATTATAACCGGTTATACCTCATTTTAAACCGGTACTCAGAATACCGGTAACGATCCCTGTTATGAAGTTAACGTCGCCGTGCCAAATGTGAGTATTAAATCCGGTCACGCGCACCGAGATTCAGAAATTTTACATCGTTATACGAATTGAGGGACCAACTTGACTTTGCCGCTGAATAACTCATGTCTCCATACAACGACATAGGACGCGATTAGTTGGTTTTTCGAAATTTCCTTTACTTGTCCTATAAGACCTTCTTTCTTGCCAAATATCAGTATTCCACCCCATAAATAATTCTCTTGAGAGTGTCGAAATATATGTTTACTGCGCCGTTTCTTTTTTTTACGTGAAATTAGAAGTTTGATTTTTTCAAAGCTTCAAGGGACTACTTGAGTATATGGTATTAATTTCAACTTGATACCTCCACGCGTTCCCGAGATAAAGGGTTAGTCACGTTGACAGAGAGACGAACAGACGGGCGGATAACAAAGTGATCCTGTAAGGTTTCCTACTAACATAAAAGTACACCAGCATAAGGACGTATCTTCAAGGCAGTTATGTACGTATTACTTTTATTGAGAAAAACGGTATATCCAACAATGTTGAAAGCAGGTTTCGTTGAAAGTATTTATCAAGTGTTACGATTTCATATTTTTGGGACGTACGGTTTTAAAGGTAAAGGGGGAATTAATGCAACTTTCGGAGCGATTGTTTCCAAAAATATTCACAGAATCAAAAAAATGGCTTATTAACCTTTAGTAATTTAAAATGACTGCCGAAATATGTGCTACACGTTGATGTTCGCTAAAAAACCTATAAAGTGCCCCATACTTTTCTTTATTGCGATTATATTACCAAACTAAGTAACGCCTTATACCAGACACTTTACTCTAAAATCATTATACATCTTGTTGTTTTAAAGTAAATTTCCTCTGACATACTGAAGAACAGACGGATGGGCAAAACAAAGCTATAAGATCTTCGTTTTTGGCATTTTGACGGAACCCTAAAAAGCGTAATCAAGATGCATAACGTTAAGTTTGTACAAAGTATTGACATGAGCTGATGACAGTATACCCTCAGGGCTCGGATACCCGTAAAATTTTCAAACCGTTATCATTTACTTGTCACAAAACCTTTTCATTTCGGTTCCGTTCGCATAAACCACTTCAAATAACCGGTTTTCGGAGACACCTTTATATAAAGTGCATTACGAATTAACCGGTATAGGGCTAAAAAACCGGTTTAACCAGACGCACGTCACGCACCATAAACAAGCACCGCTTAGAGTGTTTAATCCACTCGCCGCAAGTGGATTAAACCAGTTAATTAAGGTTAAGCAAAGAGTTCGGAGCAAAACCGAAATAAACCGGTATCAACCGGTATTTTTAAACCTGTTCCGAGCCCTGAGTACCCTTACCAAGAGTCACATTTACGATACTCGCTAGAGATTCTAATGCTCTGTCCCTCTCACTCTACTACAATACCGTAAGGGACACAGCATTCGACTTGCTAGCAAGTACGGTAATTGCAACTCATGATAAGGGTACATACAGATCGCGTTGACGCTCACGTCATCTCCATCGTGAGAGATTCTTTCTAATTCAGAATCATTCTCAATTTTAATTATATTGTAATAAAAAAATATACGTGCCACCCTTTTTTGATATGGAATACTTACAGTTAAAACGTACCAAGTACCCTATTGTTCAAAAGATATTACCACTTTATATCACATACGCCCCTAAAATGCTATTATTACCGCGTCGCAAAGCGTACACAAACCGCTCCTTTTTATCATTCTCATGATTCCCATACCTAATAAACGTTAAGTGTTGACGATAACTCCTTTTGTTGTAATTTCTCGGTGTTTTAGGTTATATTGGGTTGTTACGATGGTATCTAAAGGATTCTGCCCTCTATTTAATAAAGTTCAGGGTTTCGTTTCGTATAAAGATAAAATTCTGACTCCATGCGAAGCAGTTGTTTCATTGTCATCTGCTCGCCACACAACTGAAAACATTGTTTTTGTTTATACGTTTTGTTCACTGTTGTATTTTTAAATGTGAAGTGCTTACGTCTGTTTTTGATTAACTAGCTTTTGCTCGCGACTCCGTCTGCGTAAGACACTTTTTTTGAGGTACAGAGCTACCTCGAATGAAAAATATAATAATAATAATAATATCACGGGACAATGTCACACAAATTGACCTAGTCCCAAACTAAGCTCTAGGCTTGTGCTATGGGTACTAGACAACAATAAAGTTACTTATATAGAGAAATATATACTTAAATACATAGAAAACATCCAAGACTCAGGAACAAATACTCGTGCTCATCACACAAATATCTGCCCTTACCGGGATTTGAACCCAGGACCCCTAACTTCGAAGGCAGGGTCACTCCCAACTAGGCTAGCGTGTCGTCAAAACCTTCTTCCTCCATTAAATTTGAACCTATATTCCTCCATTGTCCGTCTGTCTGTTTGACAAGACCCGGGAACGCGTAAAGGCATCAAGTTGAAATTCACATCCAATACTTAACTCAAGTCTGCAATCCATTGGAGCTTTGAAAAAGTATGGGAAGAAAAAAAGCAGAACCTCTTCGTCCTGCCCTTTAGATATTAAAAACACATGTTATTTGTTGCCCGTTTGCTTGCCGGGTTAGAATAGTGCCACTCCATGTCTTCCCGTGGATGTCGTAAGAGCGACTAAGGGAATAAAGGCTTGTAGTACTGTTATACGATGGGCTTGCAACCTGTCACTAATTAATACACTGGTAAATCTTAGCCTGTTTGTGTAAAATGTGGTTACAAAGTATTTTTCAAGTTGTTGGTATTTCTGTAGCTCTGTCTACCCCACTCTGGGAATGAAGGCGTGATGTTATGTATGTATGTATGTTGTTTATTTTTTCACTTTTACACACCTTACTAAGAACATTTTAGATTTTCAGTAACAAAAAGGTCTTGAGTACATTTTACTGCATTCAAGCTTACCCGTGGAGACATTACAATATGACACAAAGTTTAGTCGTCATTCCCAATATACCAGAAACCTTCCTTATTTACTGGAATCTTACAATTTAAAATACATATTTCAATCCGGTATTTTGGGAATCTGTTATTATAATTCTAGAATGAAAAACACTTAAGTTCATATTTCTTAAATAATTATACTTATCTTTCAGGAACACACAGTTTCAAGTCAACGCCTTTCTTTAATACTTTAAACTTAACACAATCACATAATACGCCATTGTTTTATGCATTAAGTAAATGTTTCGCAAACATTGCAATGCAAGAGATATGTAATAAACCTCAGGCCAAAATAAAGTACACGGCGGAATATTAATGCTAAAACATACGGCACACTACGTGGCCAAATAGCACCGTACTCCGCGGCACATTTTAACTGCTCCTAAAGGTATATAAATTTCAATTTTAAAATCTGAGCCCGCATTCGGACGCGAGATAAAATTACAAATAGAAATGCTGTGCATACTTTTATTTGCATCGCAGTGCACTACCGCTGTCTTGTTTGTTTTGTTTATTGTTTGTGGAATTTGGAATTAAAAAAGTTTGTATTAAGTTTGTTGTTACGATTGTAACGAATAGCGTAGTGTTAAAAGAAAGGATGTCGCGAAATTCGTGTGAAAAGAAGTAATTTATGGAAATGGCCAATGGTATGCACGAGCCTAGTTGGTTGTGACCTTGACTACGAAGCTAGAGTCATCCCGGGATCAAATCCTGGCAAGGGCAAATATTTGTGTAATTAACGCTAGTATTTGATCCTGACTCGTGGATGATTTATTTGTATAAGTATGTTTATCGTTGTCTATTTACCCTTAATACAAGCCCAGAGTTTAGTTAGAATTAGGACAATTTGTGTGATATTGTCCCGTGATATTTACTTATTTATGTTAACAGACTACTATCGGTAGCTCTTCAGACAATTTTCGAGATTATTCTGCTGTCTCATTCGCTCTTATACGCTCTTAGGCAAGTCTAACTGAGACTTTAATCTGTCCTGAAAGACTTTTAGACATATCCTAATGAAGTACTATTTGTTTGACACATAACTTCAATGATCATTGTCCCTATACTGCCCCGTTAAAGGAAAAAAGCGGCCAAATGCGAGTCGGTCTCGTCCATGAAGGGCTCCGTAGCAGCAAGACAATTTATGACGTATTAAAAAAACTACTTACTAGATCTCGTTCAAACCAATTTTCGGTGGAAGTTTGCTTGGTAATGTACCTCACATATTTTTTTTAGTTTTATCATTCTCTTATTTAGAAGTTAGAGTGGGGGGGACACATTTTACCACTATGGAAGTGTCTCTCGCGCAAACTATTCAGTTTAGAAAAAATATATATTCGAAACCTCAATATCATTTTTGAAGACCTATTCATAGATACCCCACACGTATGGGTTTGATGAAATGAAAAATTCGAGTTTCAATTTTAAGTATGGGGAATTTTTTTTTCTATTTAAGTGTGGAAATCTTAATGCGGTTCACAGAATACATCTACTTACCAAGTTTCAACAGTTCTTAAAGTAGCATAGAGGCATTCCATCTTAGTCCTCAGCATTGGCGACGCATTTGAGGTCTTAGGATTATAGTTGTGAGAATTCAAATGTCTATAGGTCTCAGATTCCACTTACCATCAGGTGGCCTGAGTGCTCGTGTGCCTTCTCCATAAAAAAAAAAAACAAAATGTTTCGGATAAAATTGGCTCTGACATACGGCCTGCCAGACAAACATACAGATATGACGAGTCCATAAGGGTTCCGTTTTTAGCCTTTTGGCTACGGAACCCTAAAAAGGGATTTTAATAGTGTGACTTCTTGCTTTACTTGTCCTACAAAGACTTTATTGCCAAATTTCATGATTATATAGGTTGTGATTCCCATGCGAAGTGTTAGAAAATACTGCTCAAATTGGCGTATTCTTGGATTGCGTTGACTTAAAATGCTTGATATTTTACAGATTTAAGGGATCGCAGGCAAATTAAAGTAGGAGTCAATATCAACTTGATACCCTCCATACGTTCCTGAGAAAAAATATTTTGACAGACAGATTTACAGTCAGAGGAACAACAAAGGGATCCTATAGCTGTTTCGTAGTCAAACTAGGAACCTTTATAGTTTCACCATGCCCATCCGTCCGTCCGCAGCCTAGCTCAGACTCTTAGTACTAGAAAGCTGTAATTTGGCATGAATATACATATTAGTCACGCTAACATAGTGGTACAATAAAATCTTTAAAAAAAAATAGTTTATGTACATCCCCTACACGTAACGTGGGGATGAATATAAAAACATTGTTATATTGTGGGTTTATGAAAACAATTTTTTGATCAAGGATCCGTTTATGAAATACAGCCAAAACTACAAACACTAAAAATCAGAAAAAAATAAATTAAAGCGCATATAGTGCATTCCGAGGCAGAACTCGGAAAAATAAGGCGGCACATTCTTGGTTTGTGCGAAGTCCGAAGAGAGGGGGAGGACACCGTAACCCTTAAGTCAGGCCACCTTATGTACTTTCGAGAGGGAGATCAGCTATCCCAGGGTGGCGTAGGGTTCCTGGTTAACAAAGCCCTCTCTGACAACGTGATGGAAATTTCGAGTGTGTCGAGCAGGGTTGCATACCTCGTCATAAAGCTCACTGAAAGGTATCGCCTCAAAGTGGTGCAGGTTTACGCACCGACCTCGGCACACCCGGACGAGGTGGTGGAGGAGATGTTTGAAGACATATCAAAGGCTTTACACTCCACCACCAAAGCCCATTACAACGTTGTCATGGGGGACTTTAATGCTAAAGTGGGAGTACAGAATCGCAGTGAATCGGTAGTAGGATCCCACGGTTTCAGTTGCAGGAACCATAGGGGGCAAATGCTTGTCAACTTCTTGGAAAAAGAGGGGCTTTTCCTAATGAACTCTTTCTTTAAGAAGAAGCCCCAGAGGAGGTGGACATGGCAGAGCCCCAATACTATGACGAAAAATGAGATCGACTTCATCATAGCGGACAAGAGGCACATATTCAGAGACGTCTCTGTGATCAACAGGTTCAATACCGGAAGTGATCACCGACTTGTTCGAGGCTCTCTGAATATCAACTTTAAACTTGAACGTGTCCGTTTGATGAAGGCCAGGCTCCGACCAACCATGCTTCAAGCCGTGGTGGGATCTGAAAAATTCCAGTCAAACCTGGAGAACCGATTTACTGGCGTGGAAACCACAAATGTCGCTGACATAAATCAGGCCCTCGAAAATGTGGTGGGAGTCCTCAGGGAGGAAGGTATAAAATTTTGCGCGATGCAGCATGGGGGTAGGAAGTTCAAACTTTCGACTGAAGCTCTCGAACTTATGAAGGAACGACGTGAAAGCCCACCTGTCACTCCGTCAGAACGTCGAGCTCTCAACAAGAAGATTGGCAAACTGGTGCGACACGACCTCCGATGCTTCAATACATGTTGTATTGAACGAGCGATTGAGCAAAATCGGGGGTCGAAAGTTTTTGTTCAGTCTCTTGGGAGAAGCCATCTGACGAAGCTGACCACAAACAGCGGAGAAATCGTCGCTTCTAAGCCGCGGGTTCTTTCGGAAGTTGAGGATTTCTACAGCCATTTATACGCATCGTACGCATCTCCACCTGATCCGAAAAATGAGGACTCTAGAGCCCTATTAATCCGTCACTTTACTGAGGTCTTGCCAGAGATTAGCCTACACGAAATCGAGATGGCTCTTAAACAACTTAAAAATGGAAAAGCTCCCGGGGAGGACGGTGTAACAACTGAGCTCCTAAAAGAAGGAGGCACACCTGTATTGAAGGAGCTCCAGAACATCTTCAACACCGTTCTCTTCGATGGAAGAACTCCAGAGGCGTGGAGTAAGAGTATTGTGGTGTTGTTCTTTAAAAAGGGTAACAAAACCCTGCTGAAGAACTACCGACCCATTTCACTCTTAAGCCACGTCTACAAACTGTTTTCAAGAGTCATCACGAAAAGCCTTGCACGAAGACTCGACGAATTTAAACCCCCTGAGCAGGCCGGGTTTCGAGGAGGATATGGCACCATAGACCACATTCATACAGTGCGGCAGATTATACAGAAGACTGAAGAGTATAATCAACCCCTGTGCATAGCATTTGTGGACTATGAGAAGGCTTTTGACTCTATCGAAACCTGGTCAGTTCTGGAATCCATGCAACGTTGCCAAGTGGACTGGCGATACATCCAAGTGTTGAGATGTTTATATAACGCCGCAACTATGGCCGTCCAAGTTCAGAACCAGTGGACTAGACCCATCAACCTGCATCGAGGTGTGAAACAAGGGGATGTGATTTCCCCTAAATTGTTTACAAATGCATTGGAGGATATGTTCGGGACGCTGATCTGGAAAGGGCGTGGCATCAACATAAACGGCGACTACATCTCACACTTGCGATTTGCAGACGACATCGTTATTATGACCGAAACGTTGCAGGATCTACAACATATGCTGAACGATCTAGCTGATTCTTCTCAACGCATCGGTCTCCGGATGAACTTGGATAAAACCAAGATTATGCTCAATGAACATGTCACACCGGGACCGATTGCAGTGCAAGGCGATACACTCGAAGTTGTTAAAGAATATGTTTACCTTGGGCAAACTCTGCAGTTGGGTAAAAACAACTTCGAGAAAGAGGCCAACAGAAGAATACAGCTGGGTTGGGCAGCGTATGGGAAATTACGTCGAGTTTTCACGTCGTCTATTCCACAGAGTCTAAAGACAAAAGTCTTCAATCAGTGCGTCCTACCTGTTATGACCTACGGAGCCGAAACCTGGACACTCACGGTGGGGCTGGTCCACAAATTTAAAGTCGCTCAGCGAGCTATGGAGAGGGCTATGTTGGGAGTTTCTCTGAAGGATCGGATCCGGAATGAGGTGATCCGACAGAGAACTAAGGTTATCGACGTAGCCCATCGAATTAGCAGTTTGAAGTGGCAGTGGGCCGGCCACGTGTGCCGCAGAACGGATAACCGCTGGAGCTATCGTGTTCTTGAGTGGAGACCGCGGATCGGCAAACGCAGTGTAGGACGCCCTCAGACTAGGTGGAGCGACGATCTTCGTAAGGTGGCTGGCAGAAGCTGGATGAGAGTGGCCGCAGATCGTGGTAGGTGGCGTGCAATGGGAGAGGCCTACGTCCAGCAGTGGACTAATATAGGCTGATGATGATGATGATGATGATGAACGAATTTAAAAGGAAAACTCTCACGACTAAGTGGACATCATTGGTTCTTGAGATACAGGCGATTAAAGTATACCTACTCGTACTAAAATCGGCAGACGGCATCGGGCGTCATTTCGACTTTAAATAGATAATTATTTATTATTTGCTTTTTATGTTTGTAGTACTTAACGGCTTCGGGACCCTTCACTGAGCATGGTGCAACATGCTCTTGCCCGGTTTTTTCCTTTTGAGGTACGAAAACTTAAAAAGTAGTTGGTTTATAATTATTATAACTAACGAGTTTTATGAATGAATTTTAGATCTATGTACTTGTAAGTTACAAATGTAAATCGAAAGGATAATTCAAATCTGAACGCTTTACAACTCCCACACCCAACCTACGCACGTTATTCGCAAAAATAACCTTTCCAGAACGCATAAATAAAGCAACAAAGCTCCAACCAAACAAAATAACCGACCTCATACCGAAAACAAACCTTTTTGTAACAAAAAATATTTACAAGAAAAAATATGTGTAAAAGTACACCTTTAGCCCCCATTCAATTAAACAAGGAGGGTTATTTGGCATGTTTCTGACCCCCGTGCTGTAACGGGCTCTGTTATGTTGAAATTTATTTCATGACTGTCTGTATGGCATTGTTCGTTGGAAGTGGGTGAAGTTACATTGTCATTATTATGTGGACGCTGTCGAGTCAAATTAGGAGGCTTTTTACAAGAGCAGCGTAACATGAAGGGGAAAAGGAACGGAACATGACTTATCCCCTTGGTAACATTTTGAGACATTTATCGCAATTTGCAAGTTATGAACCACGCTATTTTCATGTTCAGGTTTTTCAAAACTGAAAACAAAAGAAGTTGTAATGATTGATATCTGTAACTAAGTGCTGAGTAACAAAAAAGTTTCCCCCTCGATTCGATTACTTAAATTAATAAATATGGTCAGCAATTAAATATAAAATAAATAAATAAATATCAGGGGACCATCTCACACAAATTTAGTCCCAAATTAAGCTCTAGGCTTGTACTTATCTTTGTCTAGTACCCATAGTACAAGCCTCAGTTTAGAAAACATCCAAGACTCAGGAACAAATATTCGCGCACATCACACAATTATCTGCCCTTACCGGGATTTGAATCCAAGACACCTGATTTAGGAGGCAGGGTCACTGCCAACTAGGCCTACGTGTCGTCAAGTTAAACCTAATTTATTATTATTAGAAACTAATTATGAAAGAGTGGTCGTGCACAAGTTATTGTAATTCGATTAAAATGTAAATGTAAAGGAATTTACGGAGTCCGCAGAAAGCTCGGTTCTCCATAAAAATGTAGTTTTGCTCTCATTATATTTTTATTTTCATTTATTTATTATTTAGGATTGTCAACAGTGTATTGTTTAGTGGTAAATAATAACAAATTTATTGGGTTTTAAATCTAAATGCTACACTAATTACAGACAAACCACAGCATGTAATATGTTGCTTTAAGCAGACAGAAACGTACTTATATAAAGTTTCATAACAATCCAAAACGTAGTAAACGCAATTCAAACGTAGTAGGGAATGTGAAATTCAGCCGAGCTTCCTACGGACTCTAATTATATTCAATCATACCCGTATTTGTTGATCTCTTTTCTTATTAGTATAGAAAATCATTTTTTTATCCGGTCCCTGTATCACCTGTATATACTAACCTGATTTAGGAGTTACGCGTACATGAGAAGAGATACGAGAGATATAAATAGTTTAACTTGTTAGTTTCAAATATTAGGTAATGAAAGTGCACTGAGAACAATTTCCTATTTGTCAAGTCTACGCTATTTACGATCCATAAATCACACGGGTTTAGTCTTGACACTGCCTTGACTGACATCAGGTCTTCAATATTCAGCAAGGACAGGCTATGTAGCACTCTCCCGAGTCATCTTGAAGGGTGTTTCGTAGAATAGAATCGCCTGCGTACATTAATTAGCCCTGATGTGACGAAACTCTTCACTAAGTACATAGTATAAAACAAAGTCGCTTTTTCTGTCCCTATATCCATATGTATGCTTAAATCTTTAAAACTACGCAACGGATTTTAATGCGGTTTTTTTTAATAGATAGAGTGATTGAAGAGGAAGGTTTATATGTATAATACTTTAATCCGGAGCGCAGCGAGGGCGGGTCGCTATAATAAATAAAAAAGGAAACTTGTGAAAAAAAACATAGATAGTTATGGTCAATGCGCTCTACCGTTTGAAATGTAGAGAAAAATTGAAAAATGACAGCGTAAAAAGACCAGTGCGCAAACGCAGGAAAAGGATGTGAGATTTAATTAATATTGTTTCATGCTAATTTATTTAATATTAATCCTATTTAATTAGAAAGGAACGCATTTCTACTTATTTGACGTAAAATGTGAAAAAAACATAAATGTGAAAATTGGAGCCAAGTTCAATATTAAGAATATGTGATGCGTGGTTATCCACTTCGCCGTCAAAGTTCCGTAGATAATCCTGATATTTATTTATTAAGAACATAACATTCTAAAATAAATTAAAAACACAATGTTTGCTATTTAAAAGTATAAATTTGAACACTCGAATTATTTACACAAAGCTTAACTATAAGATAAACTGAAGCTCAAAATTTGACAAGTTGTGTTTCACAACAATCGTTAGCGATTAGGTTACGATGAAAGATGTCTTTTCGAAACATAATCGCTAACGATTGTCGAATGCAACTTGTCTAGCCCTACTGCATAGATAGGTCAAAATAACCCCCCAGAGCCTCTATTCTATATGGTAAAACCACATTGCCTTTGACATGTTATCGTATCGTTAACGGTACGATAGCTCTTATTTACATGACAGTAATGGCGGAGTTAAACACACGATATCATATCTAAGGCGATATGGTTTCACACATTAGAAAAGAGGCCCGAGGGTAAAACATTTAAAATGTTTTGGTAACAGTTTTTGTAAGACAGCTGTGTTAACCTTTGGATACTAAGATAAACAATCAGGAACAAATCTGTTCTTAACACAAATATTTATCCTTCGCAGAGTTCGTTAGATAATGAATCATCTGTAAATATAATTAAGAATGCAAATATAAAAACTAAATTATCAATTAGTTGACGTCGTCTGTCTCCGTATATAACGACCGAGCACGAAATGGAGTGCATTATAGTTCCGGCGGAGTTGACGAGGGCACAAGTCTGGTGATCATGTTCAAGTTACTTTTGTGTTTGTGCATCCCAGCAATAATCTTCAATTTAGGATCCGCTAAAGGTAAATAAACTTCCTTGTGTGTTTTGAACTGCTAACAAAAACAGTGTTTTAATTATAGCTTCACGTATTTTTTGTGGCATCGTTGCTCCCAAGTGAACCGATTCATATTGCGGTATTTTTACAAGCGTTTTATTACAATGTTTGTATGTCAGTTTAGGTCAAATCTTGCAAGTTAATTTTGAACCAGTTCAAATGGAATGTGCTGAAATTTAGACCACATAGGTAAAGTGAAATAATTACTTTAAAAAAAAGTAGTAACGTATATTTTTACAATCTCAAGGGAGTCAACATTTTATAGGGTACTTTCCATAGACCTAAAATCCTGAAATTTGGTAAGAAGGAAGGTCTTACTGCTTAAGTAAAGGAGAAAATTGATAACTTGTCGCTCTACCACAATAAAAAAAAATGTTTTGCCATTGCAAACTTATTTGCAGTTGGTAAACTAATCGCGACCACACAACACAACAACAACAGTTTTTCAACGGTAAAGTCAAGTTTGTCCCTCAATACAATTTATTCTTATAAGTTTGTACGGAACCCGCGGTGCGCGAATCCGACTCGTACTTGACCGGCATTTTGGAATATTCCTGCCTCAACACATTCTTCTTTCGGTACATTTTACGTTTTGCTCTAAAATGTTAAGTAGATAAGTTAATTGTATGAATTAATATGAAGGTATCTAACTGATAAGATTTATATCATGATTAAAGTACGTATTTGACATTCCGATAAAAACGGAAAAAAAGACTGCAAAAAGAATACAGTTGGCAACAAAAGCTTGACCGAAAAATTTAAATGTTAACAGAAATTTATTAAAAGTTAAATTTAATAATTTGGCTCTTAGCTAATATTTCATGAAAATGGGTTAGTCAATTTAAGAGTTATCAGCTGTAGCTGCAGATGAAATCACATCAACGCCAACACGTCATCATGACTTTTAATACCTCGTTAGACCCAATACCTTTATTACTGACATTGCAATTGGAACCTTGTCAAATCAACGAAAAGGTGCCTTTTATGATTGGTATTTAATACCAATCATAAAAGTGAAAACCTGGGGAGCGAGGAGGTCATTCAATTGTTATTCTTAGTCAACTGTTGATCCTCGAACAATTTTTTTTCTACTGCACGGCTAGTATATTTAATGGGTTTGATTCACAGTATAGGAAAGTATTATGTTTGATGAGTGCAAGTTTCTATGTACTAAGTAAGGCAAAACACCTATTATGGAAATTATGGACGATGCTCCAGTGGCAAATATTAACATTAAAAAAAACTAGTCAATTTATTACATTCTAATAGAGGTTATTCTAATCGTAGCACTAAAATCATATCAATCTCAGAAGCTTATATTTATGGGATTATTCGTCACTGGATCACTGGATCACTGTCCATAATATGAGCTTTTATGTGGTTATTTTACTTATATAACTATGTTTATCGCTATCTAGAGTAAGCTCTAGATAACGAGAAATATAGAATTTAGTCCAAAACTAAGGTTTTGTAATGTGTGTGCGATTGTCCCCTGATATTTATTTGTTTATTTTATTAATAACGTTGTTACCTTATATAGTGACTGAACGGATACCCTAGTTCCGAGAAACTAGTTAGCATTAATTTCCTCTTTGTGTTGGTTCTCTAAAAGATCTAAAATGGCGTAATCAAAATTATATAACAAGGTTATTAATTATTACTATGTAGAAGAAAGTATTCGAATTTGCATTCGGGTTTCTTAAACAAATTAACATATACCAGTAGGTTAATGAACCTTTGACAGATAAGTTTATTATTATCATAATGAAATCATACATCGTGTTCAAGAAACTATTTTAAGAATTTTTTATTTTTCCGCTGTTCGTAGTATTACGTATTCATGTTCATTCATTCACATGTTTAGGGTTCCGTGCAAAAATGGTTTTTCCTATATATTTTCTAAGAAACCCTTTTGGTGAGACTTCGATGTCTGTCTGTATGTCACAGCAGTTGCAGGCATAGTTGTCTGACTTGCTTGCCCGCATCTGTTATTAACTTATTAGTAAAAAAAACAGAAAGTTATTAATTGATCATAGCAAACGGGGTGTCATTATATAACATGAAAGGGCACATTTGCACATTTGAAAACATTTTTTTTTAAGTTTCTGTGACGTACTTTTTGATTTATAGCCAAAAATGTACAAAACATGACACCCCCCCCCCCCCCCCTTACATCCTAATTTTATTTACATTGGACGCGAAAAATAAAATTTATTTTAAGTCAAACTGGACCTTTTAGCATAGAGAATAAACATCATTAAACGAGTATTTTCTCGAACCTAGTTCTACTGCCTTTCGTAAATTTTTATTTTGCTGCTGTTTGTATTAAGTATTCATAATTATTCATTCATCTTTTTTTGCCTTTAGTACTGAGTGTGTGTAATGATAATGATTCACCTCAACCATCAACAAACTAGTTTCTCCATGTCGCTCTCACCTCACTACGACACCTATATATACCACGAACGGTGTTTTCTCTGCACGGCTATGACTAATACGGATTATCGCAGCAATGCCGGAACTTCAATCTGTTTTCCTGTTTTACTTTTCTGTATTTAGTTATCGGTAGTTTTTGATGAAAATAATGCTTAAACGGACACATGCTTGTTTCGACACATTCATGTCTGGGCGCATTCCGTTGTCATCGGAATTTCAAAGTTAGTATTTAACTGGACTTGAGTAGAGATGGGTTTCTACCCGAGTTTTTACTCGAAATTGGTATCTAGAAAGAAAGAAAGGCAAAACGTTTATTTACTTACATCTAACACAAGTACTAAAGAACAGATTAACAAACCAAGACACAATACACAAAACTCTCTGAACCAGTGCCAGGTGGAACAAAACAGTTCCTGCTCAGCATATTACTGGTTTCTTAGTAACCATTTCGTGACACAACGGCAGATCAACCAGCAAACCACAAAATCAAAAACAAAAACTCAAAAGTAATAAATGCAATAAAAACATGGCAAAACAAAACTTGAAAATATTAGCTTAAAACTTACACTATTATCCTAAAAAAAAAGTTTGATTAAATGTATGGTAGGGATTTTTACTCTGTGGATCTGGCCTTTATAACTTATCTGTGGTCTCTAAACCTGATACCAACAGACCTGGTTAATACCCGATATTGACCTATTCACGGATAGATACTCGAGTATTTATTCGTATGCATAATTTTTTTCATTATACTTATTAAAATGTAAATAAAAGTAATCTGAAATATTTTTATTTACATAATGTTCATCGTCAATCGTTTTATAAACATGTAACAGTAAAATAGTGGTGGTAGAGGTATCTCCATTCCAAGTTGAATCGTCCGGCCGTTGCAGCGTGAACACACACATACACACACACACACACACACACACACACACAAATATTAGTGTTACGCGTCTACAAGTAGGTACTACTACTTACGAGATAAGATAAAATTTTGTAATGTATTCAGTTAGATTGTCATTACTTTAATTCAACATTTTGCAAACCTGATTTTAATAATTGAAGTACGTGTCTCCCTTCTTACGCTGGAGCGCCTCCCATGGCGGACATTGGAAAAGGAAACACGCAGTTAAAGGTAGTTTTAAGACTTATGGCACTGTATCCAGTTAATGATAGTAAATAAATTTACATTTTTTTTTTATGTTAAGGAGAAGGCACACGAGCACTCAGGCCACCTGATGGTAGGTAAGTGAAATCTGAGACCCATAGACATTTGAATTCTCAAGATTATGTATGTATGTATGTATGTAAACTCTTTATTGCACAAAAATATAGATATTACAATTATAATACAAAATTAATGTACAAAGGCGAACTTATCCCTAAATGGGATCTCTTCCAGCATAAGGGGTTTTAGGATTATAATCCTAAGACCTCAAATGCGCTGCCAACCCTGAGGACTAAGATGGAATGCCTCTATGCTAGTGATTTCACCGGTTGTCTTATCCCCACACCGGAACACAACAATGCGAACACTGTTGCTTGGCGGATGGTTAATGGATAAGATGGTGGTAGCGATCTGGACGGACCCTGCACAGGGTCCTACGACCACTAAAAAAATACACTAATTACACACTTCTATTTGTTCTAGACGAGATCTGCAATCTGCCACGCTCAACAGGCATATGTCGCGCTGCTTTGCGGCGGTAAGTCATTTTTTTTCTACTAACGTTATGAATAGACGTGTGCTAACTGGGGGCACGAATATAATTTATTCGCTTAGATAGTGTCGTCGCATTTATATCGCGCCGCCTTGGCACGTGCCGCCTCTATGTGCGTACACTACGCAATAACATATAACACTCAATATATTTAAATACGTAAATCATAAGTGTTAAATATTGTGATAGACAGATATTATTTATAGAGACTCGCACCTGCAGACAAACTGTTAAAACAGTTTTGCAGGGAAATGTAATAGATTAAGTATTCATATTCATATACTTTATTGCCTTATGTTGTGTTCACAAAGATGTTATAATATATTAAATGCTCTAACATAAACCCTGGGAGGGCAAGTTGTTAAGTTAAGTTAGATTAAGTTTTCTATCCCACTGTTTACTAATAATAAATAAAAAAAATAAAAAATGGATGCCGCCGCGTAAATAAAAAATGCGAGCGGCGTACCCGCAAGTGAATTTGGCAGTTTACATCGAATTAAATTCGTGTTTTAGTACAATAATCACAAGTGCGTGCGGTTGTAACGATACTACTATTTAGCAAAAAATTCAGCGACAATAAAATATACCGACGTTACTGTCAACATCAGGATGTTATTCAAGATTAATAAATATTATTCATTCTTTCTACACTATATTTTTTTCATTTGAAATATTTTTTAAGGTAAACCATTAATTTATTTTACAAAAATCCCCCTTAGTAACGATTGCCGTCTAGATGAAAATGTCCGACGACGGCGGCAAATAAGCACACTGGCCACTTGACCCTCTATTCTACTTACTTTGTAAAAATATTACTGGTTTAATTAGATCTAGCTGGATCTAGATGAAATTTGGCACTGAGATAGTTTAAGTCCCGGGAAACAACATAGGCTACGTTTTATCACGAAAAATTGAACAGTTCCTGAGGGAATAGCGATAAACGGCATACGCGGACGGACTCGTGAAAAACAACTCGTAAACTCGAGTTAATTAATATGTTTACACTTTAGTACTTTGTCTATTATATTATGTTTAAACTACCAAATATAAAAGGTACCTACTAAAGTGAACACAAATTTATGAACTCGACTGTACATTATTGTTTCCTTGAGAGGCTGTGGCTAAAATAAAAATGAAAGACCATTGTTTTTTCTCAGGTTTACCTATAACCCAAGAACCCAGGAATGTGAGCGATTCTACTACGGAGGATGTGGGGGTAACAAGAACAACTTCAAGGAATTGGCAGCATGCGAGAAGGCTTGTAAAAATAAATAGTTTGTAATCATTAAATAAACTTGTAATATTACTATTTAAATGTCTTTTTTTCTTGTTTATGGCATGAAAACGAGCACACAGGCCTTATGATAGTTAATCGGATCTGAGACCCATAGACATTTGCAGGACTGAAATGCGTTGTCGGCCTTGAGGTTTAAAATAAGTGATCTCTCTAGTCATTTTACTAATAGTTAGATATTTAAATACCGAAACATAGCAATGAAATTAAATAATTTTAATTTCAGAAACAGATTCCATAAAAAAACGGCATAATCTACACTAAACTAATAAATATCAGCCACTACATAGTTGGCGCCACTGGTCACCCCGGTGCCGCAATGACATGCTTATTATAGTTCATCCACTACTCGTGAAGCGGGCTCGCTTCCCACTCCTTCACTGCCGAAAACAGGGGGGTGATTGTCTCAACACAGCGCTGTGTCGATTTCAAAGGCAAAGTTTTATCCGGTAAGTTTAAGAAGTCCCGTCGGAGCGTACAAAACACATTTCAGCGTGTTCCTTCTTAATTAGGCAGCTTTATACGACACTGAACTCGACTCACATGCCTGCTGCCTAATTGAGAAGGCACGCGCTAAAACGTGTTTTGAACGCTCCGACAGGACATCTTAAACTTGTCGGATAAAACTTCACATTTGAGATCGACGCAGCGCTGTGTTGAGAGAATCACCCCCAGTATTCTGCCCTCCTAAGCAAAAAAAGCAGTATCTCAGATTTAATGACCAAAGGAGATTCAACCCTAAAACGTTAGGAATAAGGTTAAATTTGCTACAGAAGTTTTGTCTCAGATACTGCATTTTATGTTAGCAGGCCAGTATTGGAGGCAGGGCTCGGATAACGGTTAAATTTTCAAACCGTTTTTATGTACTAGATGCAAAACCCTTTAATTTCGGTTCCATTCACAAAAACCGGTTTTACGAGAAACCTTTATTAAAAGTTATTTTCGAATTAACCGGTTTCAAGCTAAAAAAAACCAGTTAATCCAGACGCGCATCACGCACGATGAACAAGCGCAGCTTAGTGTTTTTATTCCGTACAAAATTGTTTGTCTCTAGACATTAAAGTTCTCAAAATGTTTGCCATCCCTAGAAAAGTTCCGAGCAAAACCGGTATGAACCGGTATTTTTAAACCGGTTCCGAGCCCTGGTTAGACTAGGTGTAGATGGTCTTTCTGGTGGTAGCGCTCTTCGCAATCTCAGTTACGTTTATTAATAGGCGTTTGGATGCTTTCGTGCCTTCATTAAAAAAACTAAGGTCAAATAAATGACAAAACCAAAACTCGAGTAACTGGGCTGGGATTCTACACGGTATTAACGATATCGTATTTGACGTGTTTACGTATTCTCAACGTTTTGATAACTCTTATGTCATTTACAATAATGGCGACTGTGACATAAACGATTCTTAAACGTGTCAAACACGATGTCGTTTTAACGCACCTGTGATGCTAGACAAGTTGCATTCGACAATCGTTAGCGATTATGTTTCGATTGATAAATGTATTCGATTTTCAATCGAAACATAATCGCTAACGATTGTCGAATGCAACTTTTCTAGCACCACTGAATAGAGGCCCTGGTCAAAAAACATATTATTATACGTTTAGAAATCTGGCAATTGAATGGGGTTCAATAAACCTATACATCGATAATACATTGTTGCCGAAGGTAAAAAAACCAACCAGGGCCTCTATTCAACTGCGTTATAACGATATCGTTTTTGACCTGTTTCCGTATTGTCAACGTTTTGATAACTCTTATGTCATTTACAATAATGGCGACTGTGACATAAACGATTCTTAAACGTGTCAAACACGATATCGTTTTAACGCACCTGAATAGAGGCCCAGATTTATGGACGACCCATATTATCATAGAGGACCGAAACGTAGTTGAGACATAGTGCTTTTCTTAGCTACAGCGATGAAATAAAACAATTACCTTATAACAATAAATTTAAAATAATGACTAGGATGCCTAGGTCTCTCGGTTGGATGGTTCCTTAAGCACCTTAGGGGAGGCAAGGATTTTCAGAAAACTGCCTATCAATGGAAATAAATTGGGGGCGAGTAGCAGGAAACTAACTCTACCTTATTAATTATTAATGGAATTTCATAACTGCTCCATTCAGGGCAGTAATGTCGTATGAAAATCCATTATTACCCCATTTTTTTTTAATTTAAGATTATGTTGTCAATCAACCCACTTTGACACGCATGCAAGTTGGACCCTGCAATTCGGGCCGTATTTAACGTCTTTTGGCACGCAAACTGTAAGGAGCGTTAAAATTCACAATTAAAAAAAAAACGTTCGTTACTGCGGCTCTACTTTGAAATTCGTAATTCGAACTTCGGATCACCATGTCACTTTTTGCAAATTAGTTACGCATCGAGAGCAAAAGGGATTGCTATAGACGAAGTTCGAATTACAGATATCATAGTGGAGCCCCTGTTTGATTGAAAGAATTCATTTGTTACTTTTATATTTTATTTATTTTTAAGAGTAGTATAAAGCAGATATCACTCGAGGGTAAGAATAGATTACTAAACCCGTGGGCCCTCCGCCGCAAATGCACACTCGATTAGTAATCCGTGCCTTAATCCCCTTGGTGAATAAACTACTATTTTTGTATGAATACGGCCTGTCATAAAAGTTAGGTTTTGTGACCCCAAATTAAGCCAAAAAATAGTTTTTAAATGGATGGAATTGAGTACATCCCAATCATAAAAAATCTTTATTGACAGGCGTGTATCCACGAAACGTGGCCGTACGTCACGTCAAATAATATTTCCCACGTTCCCCGGCATAAAACGTTAATGCCCAATGATTCGACCCGCTCCCCACCCGAACCCCCCAAAGTTATCTGAGGCGGATAACAGCTGACGTGGGTCCATAAGGCCTGCCAAAGGAAGCGTTATGATAGTTTTTTTCGATTTCGAAGGGTTATCGTGCATTTCCAATATCAAGGTAGGTTACTATGCAGAAAAATCGAGTAGGTTTCTCATTACGACTTAATTTCCAAACATGATGTTGCCAATACGTCTAGCTTGAGGTACATAATCAAGGCAATTGAGTTTTAACTTTATTTTAACGAGTACAAAGTTCATTTTAATTTGTTTCAAAATTTTAAATAACATTTAAGAGCAAAGGTAATTAATTTCACAATAATCACCCTGTTTTTTTTGTTACATGAAGCTAGATCTCAAAATGCCTTTGTTTTTAAATAAATACAGATATAGCTATTTTTCCCCACAAAACCTTATCCCTAATATGACTATAATTAATAGCACCTTAATCCCAAAATGAGTGATATCCAAAAACACCAGATATTTGAACACGTTTATTAAGAATAAAAATAAGAATGAGAATGAGTCATTTGGACACACATTTACATAAATGACATATGGCAGTTTGAATTAAACAGTGAAAATTTCAAATATAAAAACAGCTATAACAATAACCAATAATTATTAACCTTCTTTCATTACTGCTTCATTCGACATTGTTCAGATCTGTCTCAAAATGAGAAGTCAATAAAGTTTTTTATTAGAAAAATAACCCAGGTACCGTAGGTTCGCGCCATTCTTGTATGGCCCATTTTATTTTTAGGGTTCCGTACCCAAAGGGTAAAAACAGGACCCTATCACTGAGACTCCACTGTCCGTCTGTCTGTTTGTCACCAGGCTGCATCTCATGAACCGTGATAACTAAACAGTGGAAATTTTCACAGGTGACGTATTCCTGTTGCCGCTATGACAACAAATACTAGAAACGACAATGACGCGATTTTTTTCTGTTTTTTTGTTCCATATTAATAACGACAACAGGTAGACGCTTGGAATAATCACAGAATATTTAGTTGTATATTCATTTCAAAAACAAAATAATTAAATTAAAAAAAATTAATTAAGGAGCTCCCATACAACAGACGTGATTTTTTTGCCGTTTTTTTCTTGATGTTAATACAGACACCGTGGTTAAAGACAAACACGGGTGAAACTAGAAAAAGGTTATAATACTTTTATAATATAGTGTCTCTATATAGATCATCACAAAGAACCCTACGTGCGCGAGTCTGACTCGCACTTAACCGTTTTATTTTATTATATTTTATTTTTATTTTTTGTTAAATAAATGCACCTGCCCGTGTGGTTGCCAGGTTAGAATAGTGCCACTCCATGTCTTCCCGTGGATGTCGTAAGAGGCGACTAAGGAAATAAGGGCTTGTAGTACTGTTAGGCGATGGGCTTGCAACCTGTCACTAATACACTGGTAGGTATACATATTAGCCTGTTGGTATTTCTGTTGCTCTGCCTAGCCCACTCTGGGAATGAAGGCGTGATAGTATGTATGTATGTAAATAAATACACACTGTAAAAAATTCAATCGCCTACCTGTTACGGTTCATGAGATAGACTTTGGGTACAGAACTATTTTTTAAGCGACTTTTACGTTTCATTGTACGAGGAGGTTTTTCGTCAATTATGGACCGATATTTATTAGTATTTTTTGTTTGATAGAGTATAGTTTTGAGGTGGTCCCGTTGTCACCAAATCTGAATCTGATGAGGGGATCAGTGAGGAATTGAGGGAACTCCACAAATATTGTTGACAAACATATAGCGATTTTAGTATTTTTAGTAACAATTCTAGCATTTCCATTCAGAAAGTATCATTTGAGGAAGTTGAACTGATCATGAATACCACAGATGGCCATCGGAACTCCTCAACGGTACCTATTTCAAGAGTGGCGATCAGATATCACGATTAAGATAGTTGAGCAACTACAACAAAGAATACTTATTTACTTGTTAAAATATGACTACTTATGACTTTCCGGCGGCGTTGCTTGCGGCGCGCTTGAAACTTAAAGTTTCATATCAACTAGTAAGTGGGACTACGGAACAGCGTATTATGATCACTAAAAAGTAAAAAATAAAATAAATGGTTTAAAAAAAAGCCTTCAGAAACGCGGTTTTTTGTTTATTAAAACATTTATTTACCTTCAATTCATTGTGTGCATCGCATTCTCCATAGTATTTAGCTTCTTGGATGTAACATTGTACCTCTGTTTAAGTTTAAGCACTGAGTTTACAGACGGTCGTACTATTTACTAATTACAACAGCAGTAAAAACTTTACCTATAACGTCTTAGAACCCAATTCCGCAACAACGTTGCTATTAGACTTATGTACTTTAACGCCGAGTTGTTTGCTTAGTAGTTAACTGAACTAATGGTTAAAATTCGAAAAAAGAGTCGAAATTTTGACACACTTCCATCAGTTACAATTTTTAACAATGAGTTAGTTGGCCTATTGATCAAACAACAGGCTCTCAATAGGATAGAAGCAGTGGTAATGCTGCAATCGAGCTAAAATAACGTTATATAGAAATAAATAAATATCAAGGCACCATCTCACATAAATATACCTAGACTAGTAATATTATGAACGCGAAAGTTTGTATGTGTGCATGTTTGTTACTCTTTCACGGTGCCACGGCTGAACGGATTTGAATAAAAACCCTGGATTAATACATAGGCTAAAATTAAAAGTTCCTGAGGGAATAATACGATGAATTCACGAACAGAAGCTAGTATCTAAAAAATGTAGCCAGAATGATGATAATACGATCAATTTACAATGTTTAGGGTTCCGTAGTCAAACTAGGAACCCTTATAGTTTTGCCATGTCCGTCCGTCCCTCCGTCCGTCCGTCCGCAGCCTAACGCTGAGACTCTTAGTACTTACTAGAAAGCTGTAATTTGGCATGAATATGCATATTAGTCACGCCAACAAAGTGGTACAATAAAAAGTAAAAAAAATTTTTTTTTATGTTATCTCCCCTACATGGAACATGGGGATGTATTTTTTTTTCTCGGCTACTATAGAGTCGGGTGTCGTTGGATAGGTATTTCAAAACTATTACAGGTTTGTTAAAACCGTTTACGAAATATTAAGCTTTAAATAGCTAATTTTTGTTAGACTCTAGTGTGCAAGCCCCCCCCCCCCCAGCCAAAACTACAAATACTAAAAATAAAGAAAAACCTTTAATGAAAGAGCATATAACGAATTTTAAAGGAAAACTATCACGACTAAGTACACATCATTGGTTCTTGAGATACAGGCGATTAAAGTGTTTATACCTACTAAATTCGTCTACGACGGTACCAATTGACTTTAAATAGAAAATTAGTTACTACTTGTTGATTTTTATGTTTGTACTCGTAGTACTTAACGGCTTCGAAACCCTACACTGAGCATGGTCCGACATGCTCTTGCCCGGTGTTTTTTCTATAAATTAAAAGTAAATGACATCAGAAGCGGCATAGAATGTTTAACTGCAATACCCTACATCTTAAGTAGTTTTCCTCAAAATATTACCTGTAAATTTTCCGAAATAACCTGCTAAACCCAGCCTTCTCACTTTAACAAGATTGTCAAAATATTACAGATGCATTAACCCTGCGCCTGCCCCACTCAGACCCCCGTCAGTAGCAGTAATCCACTCGGCAGTGGTAGTGTTAAAATTATGGGGCAGAGAGGTTAAACGCTTCTTATAGGCTGAAGTGGTTATTGTAGCAAATAATTTATTTTTCCGCTAAATTACGGATAATCACTGCAAATGTTTTATTCCCTTTTTTTCTAAATCGACCAAACATAAAATAGGCTGGGCCCTATTCTATTTGGTAAAATGATATTGCTTTTCACATGGTATCGTATTGTTTTTAACTCGTCCCCATATCTGTCAAGTAAATAAGAGTTATTGGGCCATTCTACTTTTCAATGTACATTTTTGGATTTGTTCCTGATTCGTCATATTCCAAATTGGTCATCTTCCAAACTCGACAATTTCCTAACTGATCATATTCCTAACTCGTCATATTCCAGATTCGGCATCTTCCAAACTCTTCATTTTACACTCAAATTAAATCGCGAACACGTGCTTACAGGAATAATAAGTATTACTTAGAGTTTAGTAGTTATACTCTGTGCTACGGCTAGTAGACAATAATTTACTTAAGGCGGAGTCCAAAAGTATTGGTAAATAATGGAATAATACCACATTTACCACACAGGATTTCTATACTAAATTTATGCAGGCTGTACATGGTATGACGACTTTGGAAGATGACGAATCTGGAATATGACGAGTTTGGAAGATGACCTTTGGAATATGACGAATCAGGAACAAATCCAGTTTTGGTTATCGTCCGATAAAAAGTATACCTAATTATGAATCCGCGTACAAATAAATAACATGAACCTAGCATGTTTAGGTTCAACGGATTAAAGCAAAAAACTGTTAAATTACTCAACTATCGTTAGAAACATTGGTAACTCGGTGGTAAATTGCACTTTCTCCATAGAAAAGGGGAATGGTTTACATTCATCTGGCATAACTTTTTTTGGCATAATCATCACTTGGTATAATCATCATTTGGCATACAGTCTTTTTTTTTTCTTTTCAGGATTGTTATAAAATAATCTAACCTAACCTAATGGGCTCTATGCAATGCTATTTTAAATAATCCTGAAAGTATACGGTTTCTAAAAAAAAAAGACTGTATGCCAAATGATGATTATGCCAAAAAAAGTTATGCCAGGTGAATGGAACCCGGCGGGAACATCAACCTCTTGACTTCTGCGACTGACTTTAAAGTTAATACTCGTACAAATATTATCGAGGATTATTCTTAATATAAGCTTATCGAGTATCAAATTAGAAAACACAACACTTTACCGTTTTATTAAAAAAAAATTGTTTAGCGAGAACGTAGCTAAAAATTATGTTTAACGAAAAGGTGAATGACCCTATTACGTTGAAAATACGATAACATGTTAAAGGCAATATCGTTTTATCGAGGAGAGTGAAGGCCCAGGGTTCTATGGTGGCTCAATACTTAAAAATATTGACCGTATAAAACGAGTAATTATTGATCGTGTTGGCTGTTTTATTAAGTATTTTTAGGGTCAATCAACTTTTCTTTGTAGCTCGTTGCCATGGTGACGTCTCCTGGGTCACTCTTTAAAACCACGATTTTAAAGTATATAAATCCAGCAAACATCGGCTTTTGTGGCAATTACAAGCCCATTCTTTTATGGGTTTTCTTCCAAGCGTATTAGTAGTGTATATTATAACCATTTTTCTAAGGAACTCTATCACTATTGTCTCCTGGCTTACGGGACAGAATAACAACAACGAAAAGTTGATCCACCCTTTAACTAATAGGTTATTGAAATCCAAACAGCTATCTATTATTTAAATGAAACTTTCGAACTATTCTCAAAGTTCTAGGTGAAAATTCTAAATATCAAAAGTCAAACAGAGCAACATATTTCAAACTCGCTACTCCGCCACTCTTCATTCCTTGGAGTCCTTTTTATTATTTACCCACAATTTGCAGCAAAACGTCAGTTCAAACCGCCTCGGGCAATATCTCTAATTGTTTTCTAAAATTCTAATTACACAGCTAAACAGCGCAGTACGAGTAACTATCCTGGCAGTCTCCATGAATATTTAACGTCAATGGTACATGGTGTTATTATTTATCGCAATTATGGGGCAAAATGGGGCAAGTAGTGATTTCGTGTATCGATAAAGTCAACTATCGATAATTGTCACCTACGCATCGATTGCAGGCGTAAAAAATATTTACGTTTATATTTTTTAGGTGACAAGTAACGATACGATCATTTATCAGCATAGGGATCTCATTCGGTAGTAAAGAATATTTGTGTTTCTTTTAAAGTACCGTGGCAAATGACAAGGTTTAAGCATGCTTAAAAAAATAGGTGACTGTACATACAAAGACGACTGTACCATCATCATCGCTATTATCAGCTGCAAGACGTCCACTGCTGGACAAAGGCCTTCCCCAAGGTTTTCCACAATGACTCGTCCTCTGCTGCTGTCATCCAGCGGTTTCCCGCGACCTTTATCAGATCGTCGGTCCACCGTGTGGAAGGCCTGCCGACACTTCGTCTCCAGGTTCGCGGTCGCCACTCAGAACCTTTCGCTCCAACGGCCATCGGTTCTACGAGCAATGTGCCCCACCCACTGCCACTTAAGGTTTGCAATTCGATGAGCTATGTCAGTTACTTTAGTTCTCCTGCGGATTTCCTCATTCCTGGTTCGATCTCGCAAGGAGACACTCAGCATAGCTCTTTCCATCGCCCTTTGAGTGACCTTGATGCGTCTCAGATCCATATGGCATCACTGGCAACACACATTGATCAAAGACTTTTTTTTTGAGGCACTATGCCACAGGGGTAAACTGAATAAAAAAAATCTTCCTCCAACGTGCAGAAAAGGGAGGAACGAGAAACCAATCCTATGCGTTCGCCACATATGTCCAGGACTACAAGGTAATAACGACATCGTATTTGACGTGTTTCCTCTTATGTCATTTACAATAATGGCGACTGTGACATAAACGATTCTTAAACACGTCAAACACGATATCGTTATAACGCAGTTGAATAGAGGTTCTCTAGTATTGAAAATACAGCGTGTAAATTTTATACGGTCATGTATTTTATCCAGACGTAGTTAACGATCATATAAATCATGTTGAGAAAGATATTTTATTGGTACCTTTTCCTGTTGAAGAGCAGTTGTTTTTTTAAAGTTTGTCTTAGGAGCAATGTACGAAGTGTACGAGCGTCCATCGGTCGTATCCAAGTGCAAGGACGATATATGGAAAATAAGTACCTATCTCAGGCACAGAAACCGCCTGCATTAATAATCATTATTTTTTACGTTTATTGGCGAAGTAAACAAATGGCGAACCATATATAATTCATGAGTCATGACATGACCATTACGTAGATGCTTTAATTTAATTGGCGCAATGTGTATCACACATTGCTGGCTGAATTTATTAGTAAGACAAAAAAATACAACTAATTTTGCTGTTACACAAGTTTAATTAGTGTGTATATTAACTGTTGTTAAAATAAATGCCCGTATGAAATTTACACGCAGATTTAGTTTGACAGGGAGAACATACGAACCCAGAAATAACCGGACATTTTAGGACATAGTCACAGTAAAGTATGTATGTAAAATTAATATATATTTTTAGGTAATCGAACCAGTAATGGACAAGGTCCAATGATGGACACTTGACTCTTACTTTACAGACAGTAAAGGTTATTCATTTGTTTTGCAACAATCAATTTATAACCTTATGATCTTTGAATTAAGAGTAAAGTGTCCATTATTGGTGCCTGTCAGCTTAAATTGTCCAACACTGGTGCGATGACCCTATTTACTTTTTGTTTTTCTATGTTTGTTAAAGTAAAACTGTACACTGTAAATTAAAAAAAAATGTGACTAGCTTTATTTAAGTAATTATTGTTCATAAACAACTTTAAAAAGGGATGATCGCCCAGGTTAGTCTTTTAGAGTGAAATAATACCACCGCGTATGACAAGCAGCCGGCATAAAATATGTAATCCCCACTAATGCACATCCTAATACCAATTTGCTAATTGTTTTGAATAACTACCTAATAACTTGGATAGAAAACTAATATTAATCTAGTTGATTAACTCTCCGAACTCGCACGTAGTTTCCTACGGTAATTAATTTGACTTGGCTAATTTGTCTTAATGTATTAAAAGCAAACTTTGGCTTTTAGCGATTATTAAAATTCAATTAGTACGTATCAGATGTTTTTCTTTTGTTTTGCTCAGGTTTTTTGAGTTCTTCCTTCCATATTAGGATACAGTGGAGTATAGGGGGGTCATACACAGATTTAGGTTACCGTCGTCCCTGTGGACACAGCGAAAGTTAACATTTTTAAGGCCTAATTTTCCGGCTAAGCCCATTCCCGCAACAACGCCGTCAGGACTGCTTTAGACCTTTCATATAAAAACATAACTTATATGCACACAAGCTCTTAACTTTTGACTTTAAAAACAAAAGTGGTTACAGAATTATCAACAAGTCTTTTTAGGGTTGTTGGTATTTCTGTAACTCTGCCTACCCCACTCTGGGAATGACGGCGTGATGTTATATATGTATGTAGTTTAGCGGTTTATTTTGAAATATGATAATTAGGAAATAGTGACTCCATGGATTCTTGAACCACGATTTGCCACCAGAATCCTGACTCTAATTATCACTCTCAAAATCTGTCATCAAACTGCCAACAGTCAGGAACTTGCGTTTTGAAAAAAAACATGCATACGTGAAGGTTTGTCTTAAAAGCATTTTTTTTATTTTAAACTTTAAATGATTTAAAAAAATGTATATTAACAGTGTTTATCTACTAAGCCTGCTTTGAATGCAGAATATAACACGTATTTCTGTATAGGTGGTAGGACCCTATGCAGGGTTCGTCCGGATCGCTACCACCATCTTATCCATTAACCAACTGCCAAGCAACAATGTTCGCATTGTTGTGTTCCGGTGTGGGGCTAAGACAACCGGTGAAATTACTAGCATAGAGGCATTCCATCTTAGTCATCAGGTTTGGCAACGCATTTGAGGTCTTAGGATTAGTCTCGAGAGTTCAAATGTCTATAGGTCTCAGATTCCACTTACCATCAGGTGGCCTGAGTGCTCGTGTGCCTTCTCCTTTAACATAATAAAACGGATCCCTAATGAAACCAGTCAAGTGCGAATCAAACTCGCAGACGAAGGGTTCCATACCATTGTATGGGAGCCCCCCCTATATTTTGTCATGTCTATCGCAGTGGATAGACGTGGATAAAATACTTGTCACTTTCTAACCAGTATATTAGTGTGAGAGTGACGGATGCTTAATCCACTACGTTAAAAGCGGCCGTGATACGGGGGCAACAATAGAAATAGAATTAGTTAGAAATACAGTCTAGGCAAATTTGAACTTTCTACCTATTACGGTTCATGAGGTATAGCCCACTAATAGACAGACGGACAGCGGAGAACCCTAAAAAGTACAAAAAATGTAGCCGGAAAGTCACTTTAACTTATTTCCCGCGAGTTTTCCTACTCAGAGTTAAATTATTCAACTTCAACATTTGTAGATCTTTCGAAGCTGACTGTACTCGAGTAAAATACTCAAAACATAACTTTTCATGTGCAAATAACAAAACGAGAACACACATTGGAGTTAATAAATCAAAAGGGCTTATAAAAAAATGTATGCTAAACAAGATACAACCCTCTCGCATTTGTAATAAAGTCTTATATATTATTAGATGCTACGTATATGTTGCCTTTGTTTTAATGCAGTACAAGAATGCATTATAAATTCCCCATGAGTACCCGTTGTATTTATCCGTCATTCAGTACCAAATTGTGGCGTTTCCATACAAAATGCCCTTACATGTTGAGCCCTCGGTACCAAACGAATTAATACAGTATAGGCTTGGTTTACTAAGTAAACTTTGCGAAGGGGAAATTATGTTTTTAATTAAAAGGTCTTATAAACTCGGAAATTTTACGTGACTTACGACGTTTAGTTCCGCCAATTTAAAGGAAATTATAATGCTTACAAAAGAGCGGTAACAGTCCACTTTTCATGATTTAATTCTTCCGTTCCTTAACGTTTAAAGGGTAGTAAAAAGAACAAACATTTCTATGAAATGGCGCGTTTTTTAAACATGTATATCTATTTGAAAATGAACCCCTAAAATTGGACTCACGTTCAATACATTATTTTACGTATAATTCACCTCTGACATCGACGACAACACAAAAATGTATACGATTTTTTTATCCATATTTTGTCACGTGATAAACACGGGGCCCCATAATAAGTGCTCAAGGGCCTAGCATGGTCGTGTTTATCGAAAACATCTGTCACTTTCAGACCAGTATGTCAGTGCGAGAGTGACAGATGTATTATCCACGTTTATCCATATCGATAAACACGACCATATTAGCAAGGGGGTGATTCAACACAGCGCTGCGTCGATCTCAAAGGTCAAGTTTTATCCGGCAAGTTTAAAAAGTCCCGTCGGAGCGTACAAAACACAATTTAGCGCGTGCCTTCTCAATTGGGCAGCAGGCAGGCGAGTCGAGCTCAGTGTCTATAAAGCTGCCTAATTAAGAAGGCACGCGCTAAAATGAGTTTTGTACGCTCCGACGGGACTTCTTAAACTTGCCGGATAAAACTTCATCTTTGAGATCGACGCAGCGCTGTGTTGAGAGAATCACGCCGCAGGGCGGTGATTCTACACGGTAAAAACGATTTTGCCTTCGACATGTTTCCGTACTGTCAGTTTCGATAACTCTTTTGAAACAAAGCTATAAACTCACTCTTAGGATTCCGGTAAATTTTCGTGGAGGGAAGATGGCCGATTGAAAAATGCCCGGCATTTACTTTTGATTTATTCTGTTTACTGATTTACTCTATTTACTTGACATTGGCGAAATCACTGTGTGGACCGCTATTAATTAAAAAAGAAGAAGAAGAAGAACTCACTCTTACCTATTGCGTCTCAAAACTTAGCAATAAATTCGGCTTAAAAGAACATCCAATACCAGCGACACTTAACACTGCAACAGCTGTCGCCCTACCTCACATTTTATCCAAAGAGGAATACAAATATGTTTGCGTCACTAATGGCCGGCAACGGGTTAATCGATCTCTGTTTGCCCCCACGCTTTAAGTTACCGTTTTACTCTCTGTTTACTCACCAAGTGAGTAAAGTGATATGTTGGAGCCCGCGTCGAAAAAGGGTTTTGGCCTTTCTTAATTAATCCATTACTGGGTATTTAAAGCTTAAGTTGTACGTTTAAAATAAATAATATGGCTAATTTTATAAATGCGATCAAGCCTTTGTGAGTTAGTAGTTGCTAATCCTTCGTGTTTAAATGGCGGGAGGGATTTAAATTAAATTTGGAATAAAGATGGCATCTACTGGGTAAACATAATGTCGTATTTTTTTAACTCGGCCGCCAGTACTGTTTAGTAAATATAATAAATAGCTATAGTAACGTTGACAAATACGACAACACGTCGAAAGCTATATCGTTTTACCGAGTATAATAATTATTTTTTATTTTATTTATTGGTTAGTCCGTGTGGTTGCCGGGTTAGAATAGCGCCACTCCATGTCTTCCCGTGGATGTCGTAAGAGGCGACTCAGGGAACAAGGGCTTGTAGTATTGTTAGGCGATGGGCTTGCAACCTGTCACTAATACACTAGTAAACTTCTTGGCCTGATTGTGCAAAATGTGGTTACAGAATTATCAACAAGTCTTTTTAGAGTTGTTGGTATTTCTGTAGCTCGGCCTACCCCACTCTGGGAATGAAGGCGTGATGTTATGTATGTATGTATGTATTTATTGGTTTTCAGGACAACAGCCGTCAATACACGTATTATTACATTAGTTACATAATACAAGGCCAATGACAGTTATCCATCAAAATACTTAATAAGAGTCCATAAACATAGCGAAAGTGTGCGCATGACAACTGCTTAAAACAAATGAGAAACAAGGATTATTAATTATTGTAATTTAAACTCTTTGCATCGCACGATTGAACAATAGAAATATTTTATTAAGTAATTAATTACCTACTTGCCCACAAGCAACCATTCAATAACGTCCCAATATACTTTTAGATTTAGTATAATTTTATTAGTACAAAAAACAACACCCTTAACTGTACATTGGTGGACCTTATTACAAAAGGCAGGTCTTAATAACCGATTTAAAAAAAAGAAGGAAGTTCTCAATTCATCGGGTTTTTTTACGTATATTTCCTGATCACTCAAAGGCCGCTGGACCGATTTGAAAAAAAAAGTCGTATACTTTGTATAAATATTTGGTCCCATTTTAAGCAAGTAAAGTTTTGATGATGGGAACTTGGAGAAATTCAGAGAACTCCTCAAATATTCCTCGTATAGGGGTTTCTGTTATTTTCAGTGACAAGTCTAGCATTTGCACTTAAAAATTGCAGTAGAACTGATGATGAAGACCACTGATGGCCACCGGAACTCCTCAACGGTACCTATTTCAAGGGTGGCGATAAGATATCTCGATTAATATAGTTTTCTACGCACGACGGTGCACGCCTCCGCGAGCATTAGACGCGTTTGGCTGCAGAAGCGGGTCTATGCTAGTAATTTCACCGGTTGTCTTATCCTCACACCGGAACACAAAAATGCTAACACTAGCGGTAGGTTAATGGATAAGATGGTGGTAGCGATCCGGATCCTGCATCACTAAAAGTCACTAAGGTGGTCGAGTTCAAAACAACACGATAACTTGTCAAAAACTATGTGGCTTTTCTGGATTATAAGCTCTAAGTGTGAAATACACTTAGGGGCAATGAAAATGGGTCACTTTCTATAGAAATTCTCTGTTAAGTGACCCGTTTTCATTGTTCTTGACTATAGTATAGATATGAACTTCAGGCGTTCTACCCGAGCTAGAATTCAAATATAAAGCGAAGTTTAGGCTCTAGAGGGTCAGTTTAGTTGTTATCGAAGCCAGGTGCAGGCAAAGTTTCCCAACTCCATCCTGGGCCCGTATTCTGAAGTGCTAACACAAATGGCAGTATCTCAGACAACACTAATGTAGCAAATGCAACCTTATTACCATCAGGATTGGAGTGAATCTGCTTTAGCCATTGAGTTTGAAATACAGCTTATTGGCTTAGGGCGGCAGTATTATGGCCGCCATATCGAGGTGGATAGCATCCGTCACTCTCGCACTTACTCAGTCAGAAAGTGACAGATGTTCTATCCACGCTTATCCACATCGATAAATACTATCATAATAGGCTGGTGACCACTAGGCTCAATCAGGAGTACACTAACTTTAGGATTCCTACTCTACTCTACTGGGGGGTGATTATCTCAACACAGAGCTGCGTCGATCTCAAAGGAGAAGTTTTATCCAGCAAGTTTAAGAAGTCCCGTCGGAGCGTACAAAACACGTGCCTTCTTAATTAGGCAGCTTTATACGACACTGAATTCGACTCACCTGCCTGGCCTGCCTGCTGCCTAATTGAGAAGGCACGCGCTAAAATGTGTTTTGTACGCTACAAAGTACAAAGTACAAAGGACGATAAGGATAAATCGTCGTCTTACTTACTCAAACTTATATCTGCATATTTTGTTTGCCGTTGGTAAACTTATTGCCTCTAAGTATTTCTGAACGAAAATGAAATTACCAACCGCAAAAAAATATAGATGAACAATAGGAACATGCAAGATGAACAGAATTGAGTTTCATTGATACGATTCAGGAGAAAATGTAAAAATAAGTATATAAAACACAATACGATACGAATTTTGACGACACGCTAGCCTAGTTGGTAGTGACCCTGCCTCCGAAGCCAGTGGTCCTGGGTTCAAATCCCGGTAAGGGCAGATATTTGTGTGATGAGCACGAGGATTTGTTCCTGAGTCTTGGATGTTTTCTATGTATTTAAGTATGTATTTCTCTATATAAGTATGTTTATCGTTGTCTAGTACCTACCCATAGTACAAGCCTAGAGCTTAGTTTGGGACTAGGGAAATTTGTGTGACACTGTCCTGTGATTTATTTATTTATTTATTTAGGGTTTATTCGACTAATGTCTATATTGAATAATGACGAGAAATAATAATGCCGATTTTCCAAACATAAAAAAATCGAGTAATAATAACGACGAAGTAAAAAAAATACGAAGTATAATAATCTCGAAATGGAATTAAGACGAGGGGGGATTGGTGGAACAGGGGCTAGGTAGGTTTAGGTTATGTTAGTTTTGCAGCAGGCCCGGAGGGCCAAACCACCCAGAAATAAGAGCTCCGCGTGAGCGGGGCTCCGTCGACACTGTCTAATTGATTTGAAATAAGAGCGTCGACGGAGCTCAGCTACCGCGGTGCTCCTACTACCCACTATCGTCATTTTTATACATCGACAAAAATCAGATGGTCATTGTTATATGTCGACATTTTTATACATCGACGAAAATAATTCTAGTCTTTGTTATTTTTGACATTAGATATCGTCATTTTTATACCTAGTCATTTTTCAATATTGACATTAGTCGCCTAACTCTTATTTAATACACTAACTATTGACCCCTCTGTTAAAATTTTATTTAGAATCAACACATGTTAAAATTTTAAAACTTCTTTTAAGGTTTAGATTGTTTTTTTCGGCAACCTCATTTATTTACGTAATATTTTACAAACGAATTCTGTGCTCTATAGCTAACCACATTTAATTAAAAATGCTTTTTCTTTTACTATGCAATTAGCATCGTTCTTTGGTATTACGACAGAATAATCCTAAGCAATTTACGTCAGTAACGTGATGCGAACCGCCTTTATTACTTAACCTCGCCAACTTCGATACGGCGTGACCACAAAGCCTGGGTTACATACTCTTTGTTGCAAAACTTCTACCCCCTAAGTAATAAGGGAACGCTAAGTAATAGGGGCCTATCTGCGATCTAACAGCCGCAACATGTAAGACCCTATTACGTTATACTTAGGGTAGCATATGCGTTGAATTTCTATAAACATGTGCCCTTTTTCCTAGTTTATTTAAGATGTTTATTTGGATGCCCAAGTTCGGAAATCCTTCTTCATCGCCATCTTTCTCCGAAATTAAAGTAATGATGATAATTAATTTAGATAATTGTTTAATGTGTTAAGATACGAACGAGTACTTAATTTTAAGTAAGTTAGAACCTTGTCATTATAAATGTTATTGATTGAATCGTGAGCTTTTTATTACGGTTCCGTAGTCAAACTAGGAACCCTTATAGTTCCGCCATGTCCGTCCGTTCGCAGCCAAGCGCAGAGACTCTTAGCTTAGTACTAGAAAGCTGTAATTTGGCGCTAATTTTTGTTACACTCAAGTGTGTGTGTGTGTGTGTGTGTGTGTGTGTGTGTGTGTGTGTGTGTGTCCACAGCCAAAACTACAAATACTAAAAATATGAAAAAAATCTTAATGAAAGCGCATATAACCAATTCTAAAGGAAAACTATCACGACTAAGTAGACATCTTTGGTTCTTGAGATACAGGCGATTAAAGTGTTTATACCTACTAAATTCATCTACGACGGCACCAATTGACTTTAAATAGAAAATTAGTTATTACTTGTTGATTTTTATGTTTGTGGTACTTAACGGCTTCGGAAACCTACACTGAGCACAGTCCGACTTACTCTTGCCGGTTTTATTCTACCTATATTTTATGTGTGAAGTTTGTTATGACAAGAGAATAAGGGATTTTTTAGTATTAGCCGCAAAGTTATATACACACACACACACACACACATTTTAGGTTGGACTGATTCTGTGTGTGTGTGTTGCGATCCTTTAGTACCCCAGTGGTACAAACGGCCTTCGTGAGACGTCGATATCCGCCCCTGCCCTAAAAAAAATATTGATATTTAGTAATACGTCTGGGATGCACTTTATACTCACAGTAAAGGCGATAGTATCGTTAAACACTATACCTAAGGACTATGTTTTAAATTAAAGTAGAATAGAGGTTCTGGGCCTCTATTCAACTGCGTTATAACGATATCGTTTTTGACCTGTTTCCGTATTGTCAACGTTTTGATAACTCTTATGTCATTTACAATAATGGCGACTGTGACATAAACGATTCGTAAACGTGTCAAATACGATATCGTTTTAACGCACCTGAATAGAGGCCCTGGTCTGTAACTAAAAAAGAAATCTCACCAAAGAATGATTTTATCAAAAAAATGTACCCTGCTTTGTCACATTTTCTTTTATTGATTACTGTCAGACAGTACAGAAAAATGGCTTTCATCATTATAGCAACCGAAAAACATCTACTGTTCGACATAGGTTTCCCCTAGCCTCTCTACAATACTGTGATATAATTTAATAATGTAATTTTAAAAACGGCGACTTTATTAATTGTAGTAAGCCTTCCGGTCATTAGTTTATTAATATGTAGGTTTTACATATACACAGCGAATTTAGTAACTAACGTTTCTATATCAACTATTAAGCATATCTTATTTTATCTTACAGATCTGATGGACGCTTTTGGATTCGATTCCTTTAGGATTTTTTGTCCAATTACCCTCTTACACTCTCAGCTGTTCGAATGTGCAGGTTTCCTCACGATGTTTTTCCTTCACCGCCGCATCGGGTAATGTACTTAACTTGGAAAAACTTATTGGTACATGGTAACCGCGGGGTTCAAACTCGGTACCTTTCGATCACGAGTCGACCCCGTAAGCCACTAACTAGGCCATCGACACTCTAAGTATAATTGCTTACACGCAAACAAATTGTTCTTCTTAAGCGAAGAGATTTACTTATTAATCACGGCAGAAGTTCCACAATTCACCGATTCCCGGGTAAAAAGTAGCGAAGAGAATTGCGGTCACTAGATAGCCAATATTACGAATAATTTAGTAGGAGAACCAAGGCCAATCCAAGTTGCTTGTGACCCGAAACAAAAGGCAATTCATTGATGTACATTACTACCTAGTGCAGGAGGCAAGCTCCTAACTCTACTGCAGAACCGTCGGTGTATATTTGTATGTTGTCGATGTAGTATTCTGTCGGAGTTTGAAGGGTTGGTGTTAGAATCAGCGCTGGAAAGAACTATGCGAGAAGACAGATGAAGCAATTCGAATGTTTTACTGTCTGATTGGATGAGGCTGTTCGGATAAATAAAATAACGCCTATCGAAAAAGGTTGTTTGCGGACCAGTGTTGTGTGGCAACAATCTTTGCCGGAATACTATTGTATGTATATGTGTGTATGTAAACACTTTATTGCACAAAATAAAAACAAAACAGTACAATTAATATAAAAAAATGTTTCTCTGCCTTTTCGCCGACAAATCTTTGACAAATGCATCGTTTCGCAACCTATTCATTTGACAACCCGCTTTTTTTCTGTAACTACAAATATTTCAGGATTTTTATAAAACTAACCTAACCTAACCTATCTACACGATGGTTCTGAAATAAATGCAGAATTACTTACAAAAGCGGGTTGTTAAATGATATAATGTTTGAGAAATTAATCATTTGTGAAACGTTGGTTATGAAATGGTGTGATCCTATTAAAAATACCATTGTTGTTTGTAAGTAGTTAACGTCAAGTTAATAATAAAGCATGATACTACAATTACTCATTGCTTATGATAGATTAAATAGATTTAATAGGCTTGTCCCATAATGATTCTGTCTCAGTTTTAACTCCATGTCTTCCCGTGGATGTCGTAAGAGGTGACTAAGGCAATACGGGCTTGTAGTACTGTTAGGCGATGGGCTTGCAACCTGTCACTAATACACTAGTACACATCCGTGCCTTTTTTCACGAAATCATGATGAAATCACGTATTTTCTGTATATCATTCGAATATTATTATGAAATTTAACATTGGTGTACTGGAAAAAAACAAACAAAATATTTTTAGTATTGTATTTGCAGTAAACATAAAATCAAAGAAAGACAACGTCGTCAAACATGTTGCTAGTAGAAGCTACCAAGAAAAGAAAGATGGTTACTCTTCACATGTAGATTTTCTTTTAAAAGATAAACCAGGATTACAGGTAAAAGATGACGAAATTTAATGTATTTCACATTTAGGCTTTAGTACCTAGCCATATGAAGTGGAAACATCAAGTGACCATAATATTATACAATAGCCTCGTAAGACCCGGTGTCCTATAGAAAGTACATAATCCCGGCAATTCAATTTAAACCTTATTTCAAGGAATGTAAAGTTCATTTTTATTTGTTTCAAAATTGAATATGTCATTTAAGTGCAAAGGCAATTGAACTTTATTTCCTTGCTGGTGGATTCAAATTCCTACGAACAAAAATCTACCGGATTGTAGTATGGTGGGTCTCAAGAGGATAGAGAAGAAGGTTCAGATGGATCACAACTTGTATAAAAATCACGATGGTGCCTTTCATATAAGGACGTAATTATACAAGAAAATAGTTTATTTCAAAATAATGTCGAGGTAAATAAGATATTTACAATTTAAATTTGATGATTTAAATAACATTGCGTTTTTATGTATTACTAGTATATAGTGACAATGCTGACATACATTTGCTACAGATTTGCGGGTTCGATTACGGGGTATGGTAATCATAGCGTACCGGGGTCTTACCAGTAGGATTTCTATAAGTCCTACTGGTAGGACCGTGGTTCGCTATGACTACACAGCTTTCGAAGCAGCTGGGTCTGAATGACAAAGTTAGACAGTACTATGGGTAGGACCTTGGGCCTTAGGAGGATAGAGGCATCCTTGGCAACGCATTCGCAGTCATTGAATTGCAGTCTGAAGATTGTAGTATTGAGAATGAAAATGCCAATGAGGTCTCAGATCCCCCTTAGCAGCAGCCTGTGAGCTCGTTTACCTTCTCTATGACATAAAAAAAATTATCTTAACAAGGACGGTAGAGCAAAGTCGTTGCAGTTGGAACCTTAATAAACACAATACAATACAATTACTCTTTATTGAGCACCAGAAATAAAACAGAACACGGAACAGCACATTTAAATCATGGGTATACAACAGGTGGTCATACCGCTAAATAGCGATCTCTTTCAGACAACCTTGGATAGAGAAATAACTAAGGACACAAATTCATGGCAGGCGGTGTAAACTAATTCGTTTAGAACTCAAACTAAACAACTACAAGAAAAAAATAAAGTTTTTACATTTTGAAATAATAACTACTTATATATAAACTAAACCTAACTTTAGATAAACTTAGATGTTCCCACTTTTAATTAGTAAACCGAAAGGTTATTTTATCGTTTGTGAAAGTCTGTTCAATTCTAATAAATCTTGTTTTCAGAATCTTAGGCTATATTGCTACCCGAATTCAGCGTACAACCAAATGGCGATCTCTTGGGGATGCGCTAGCTTGGAATCCGGATTACATTATTTAGCCATGTTACTAGATTGAACTAGCTATCAAATTGTTCTATTTTAGCCCTAAATTTGAGGGAACTGCTTGAAAATGAAGCTCAAAAGTCCTGGCTAGCGTGTCCAGCAGTAAATTTAGTGTCGTCTATTTTCAACATAATTTAAATTAAATACTTTGTTACCAAAAAGACGTTGCGGTAATACCTACTAAATAAAAAATATTTACAATTAAACAAAAAAAACCGGGCAAGAGCATGTCAGATGCTCACTGTAGGGTTCCGAAGCCGTTAAGTACCTACTACAAACATACAAAATCAACAAGTAATAACTAATTTTCTATTTAAAGTCAATTGGTGCTGTCTTAGATGATTTTAGTAGGTATAAACACGTTAATCGCCTGTATCTCAAGAACCAATGGTGTCTACTTAGTGGTGATAGTTTCCCTTTTAAAATTTGTTATAAGCGCTTTCATTTAAGTTTTTTTTTTCAGATTTTTAGTATTTGCAGTTTTGGCTGTAGCGGGTAAGCTTAATCGAAAAACGAAAAACTGTCTTCACAACCCCGTAATGTTTTTGAAAGACCTGTCCAACGACACCGCACACCATAGGGTAGAAGAGAAAAAAAAACTTTTTTTTTTTACATTTTTTTGTACCACTTTGTTGACGTGACTAATATGTATAATCATGCCAAATTACAGCTTTCTAGTACTAAGAGTCTCTGCGATAGGCTGCGGACGGACGGACGGACGGACGGACGGACATAATGAAACTATAGGGGTTCCTAGTTTGACTACGGAACCCTAAAAAAATAAGTATAATATAATTAACAAGAATAAGTTTTTCTAGGCAATGGCAGATCTCAGCCTGTGCCTGAAAATTCTAGTTTCCAGATCGGCACCTAGAGTGGTCGCTTCGCATGCCAACATTTTATACTATCTTTATTTGATGTATGAGAATATAACACCATTGAAGAAAGCAACCCTTGGATGTCGTAAGACGTGACTAGGGGAATAAAGGCTTGAAGTAGACACTGTTAGGCGATGGGCTTGCAAACTGTCACTAATAACTAGTACACATCTTAGCCTGATTGTGCAAAATGTAGTTACAGAAGTCTTTATAGAGTTTTTGATATTTCTGTAGCTCTGCCTACCCCACTCTGGGAATGAAGGTATGTGTATGTATGTATGAAAAAAGCAACTCAAATACAGTGGATATGAGCAGAAAATGCATAACGTTAACGTACACGATATTCGAAAACTGACAAATTGTATGGAATTGACCTGGGCCTCTATTCAACTGCGTTATAACGATATCGTATTTGACGGGTTTCCGTATTGTCAACGTTTTGATAACTGTCGACCACCTTCATATTGTGAAAATAGCGTTCGATGAAATGAAATTCGATGAAATGATACATTCGATGAAGTGAAATTCGATGAAGTGATGAGTTACCCTTATAAAGAGGTGAAGGAACTGATAGAGAGAAGGGAAGATTGGAAATTACTCCACCGATAAGAGCAGGCTCTTACATTTTTATCTTGAAATGCATTTCTTCCTCTTCTTAAGCTCAAGACCTTGGTTCCTAAGAATAGATTGCCCTAAATCTTATAGTTTGAAAATACCCTATACTGATCCAGTTGGATAGTCACCATTTAGCTGCACAATTTCAAGTTACGTCCAATCCAATAGTGATTTTACCTCACGAGCTCTCGCGTGGGGTTTCAGGCTGGCTCGAGGTAATTAAATTACGTCCAGAAATTCTGTTTAGATATATGTCTGACGGGGTTACGCCTGGTGAGCGGGTAGGCCAGGCTGTGATTACGGACTTGTTTCCCAATCGGATTGAACTTTTTAATTGGCAAGTTGTCACTGGGTGTTTTAATGATCATGTTCCACCTTATATCATAAAATAAATAAACGTGTTGGCTCTTATACTAGTTTTAAAATCAAGAGTGCGGGCACCTACCACATGGCGATAAAGATTTATAATAATATCTTATTAAGAACAGAAAAAGAGTCAATGTTTATGCAAGAGTTTTTTTTTTATTACACTTTTTTTGTAATTTACTAGAATTCTCCGATAGCGAATACTTAATTAGTAAATGTTAATTGTTAATGAATTAATTTGTTAATAGTTAATTAGGATTGAATAAAAATTAATTGCAATTCCGTGGCAGGGTTTATGTTGGTGCTTGTAATAGATTTTCATGATCTTTTACATACAATAAAGGCAATTAAATTAGGCAATAAATTATATGACTATGACTATATCTAATCTAAGGGCGCCTTTGACGATAAAATTTAAAGAAATATTAATGCACCTTTATACACTGAAAACAGCTTGTGATAAGCAGAATTTGGGACAGGAACGCACCGGAAGACTTTAATGCGAACAATGCTGCTCCAGACTACAGATTAGCGGGTTGGATAGTGACTGCAATCTTAGGTGAACAATTTACTCTTCAATTCGTGGTTGAGCTATTAACCGACGAGCTACAGTTGTCTCAGGTTTCCGCGACGAAACAGCTCGACTAAAGGGACTCCTGTCTCTGCCTTACGTGCCTACGGCTGCACCAACGTATGTTTGCCGCCTAATACTTCGGTGTCGAATTAAAAAGCTGTTAAAGACCAGCACCTCTGGACGGGCCCTGTAAAATATAGTCTCGTGACTAAAAGCTTCCGACCTTGGAAAACTCTTCACTCGAATCTTAATAAATTACGGTTTCAATATTTTCACTCAAAGAACCTTCTGTAAATGTACATTATCATGTAAATTGTGTCTACTTGTTTCCTTGGCTAGAAAATGTTTGCTTTCGAAGAATACTATAAAGAATGTTTCCCACGGAATGGTTGTTTCCAATAGATTTCTCGCCAGACCCAATATAAATCAAGAGATATCCTGTTCACGTTACCGCAGCTCTGAAGAAATATCTGTGTGATACGACGGAAAAGGGTTCATAAAATGATAATAGTTTAAGGTCCGTGTGTAAGCTTTAAAACAAAAATAAACTGGGGAAGAAAAAAAAAAAAGTATCCATTTACTCTTTGCTTTATTTTTATCAGAGAATGCGCACTAAATTCGTCATTTTGAGTTATCATCCATTATTTTTGCTCCGTACTTCGTTAGACGATTGAGTTTGTGCGGTTTTTTTACGACGACGTCTACGCGGTAGCTCAGTTGGTAAAATGATCCAGCCATCGAAGCTAGCGGTTCTTGGTTCGATTCGATTTGTGTGATGAGCGAGAGTATTTGTTTCTTAGTCCTGGATGGTTTACAATATAATACAAAACAAATACGCTTTATTGAACGCCACACAAAGAAAAATAAACATGGAAAGAAAAGACATGAAATTCTTACACGGCAGACAATAGGCAATCTTATCGCGATAAGCGATCTTTTCCAGACATTTTTAGATAAAAGAGACATTGTGTACAAGTGTACATTAAAATAAAGTAGGTGGTATTATTATTATATTTATTCTATAATTATATTTAAGTGTTAATTTCTCTATATAAGTATGTTTATCGTTGCATAGTACCCATAGTACCTACAAGCCCAGAGCTTAGTTTGGGACTAGGTCAGTTTGTGTGAAATTGTCCCTTGTTATAATTCATTTATTTTTATCACTACAGATCAAAAACCTACCCACTAATATTCCGAAAAGATATACAGGCGTATTGACGCTCGTCACCCGTTTCATGATCCTAGACGTGGTAAACGTAAGCGGTTTGTTAAAATTCCCATCAGGATTTATTCCTCGGATCGATGCGATTAATTTAGGAAGCGATTTTAGAACACCCGTGTGACATTCAAAATAGTCGAGCGTGGGAGTGGTCAAAGCCTTTTTGCTACCCCTTTTAGAAGTTAGGAACTAGTTACGAACCCGATTTCATAGGCAAATTTAATAATACTAGGTAAAAGTAATAAAGGTGAGTGGGGGCTATTTAGAAGTTTTATTAGTTTCGTATGCGACGCTCGGTTGGAAAATTTACCGGTGTTTTTCGCTATTGCGTCCTGGATTTAGTTTTTCAACTCCATTGCAATAAATATTTAAAGCTGCATAGTGTAGCCGAACTAAATAATTTATGTCATTTTCTAAAAGGTTTCGTTAAACACACGATTTTGCTATGGATTTAACTAATTTAATCATGCCTTTCCAGACTGTCTACAGAAGTTTTATTAATCGTAAATGCTAAGCCCACTGGTGTGAAGCGCCGCAGCTGTATGGTTCCAAAAGTTTGTTCAAAAGACCCTGAAAAGGGCCTTTTTGATGTCCTAGCAAAGATCGTTTGGGTTGTCCTGAGAAGGGCCGTTGAAACGCCATCATTGTGAAAGGATTAGTCAGGCTGGGAACTGGATCCGCAATCTGCTCATGGTGCGCAGGACGCATAGTCGCAGAGATATCGGTCAAAAGTATGCGCCACTCGGGAAGGCTCCTTTCATGCACTATGAATTAACGTTAGTGACACATAATAGCAATTAATCCACGTGGCTCACGTATGTAGCATGCGTGCATACGTGCGCCGCAGTGGTAATCCGGATTAAGAGTTAGATACTTGTCTAACAGACCAAGAACATTGTAGGCAATCTAACGGTCAATCGACGCGTGCGCGATAACCCTGTGAACCGTCACGTGCCATATTTACTTCTCGAGAATTACTGGGAATTCAATTACCTTAGAGATAACAGAGGAATTTACGGTAGACTTTGAGCTGAGCCCTATTTGCCTAAACTATACAGCGCATTGTTTCTAAATATGCTCTAAAATTTATTTACATCAGAAGGCTCTTTTACACTTGATAATATGAAGTGAATCTACTAGTGCTATGGACACAACCATCTTTGCAGAGAAGCGCCGCAAGAAACTCCAGTAAAAGGTCTTTTTTTTAATCATAAAACTCAATATCACTTAAAAGTAAGATATATTACAAGGCAAATTAATAAATAATCATTATTAAAACTTGCACCAACAAAACCATTACAAATTTAAGGTTATAATGACATTAAACGAAAAATAATGACTACAGGAGAACAACACGACGAGGTCGCTACGTCAAAAGCCATAACTAGAATAATTTATTGTACCATGTCTTATTATTGCAGTGTGAATTTGTCAATTATTGTTATGAGTCTGAGTTTTCAAATACTGCAAGATACACTTGCCCGTCAGACCAAGGACATTGTCGGCAATCTAACGCTCAATCGACGCGTGTGCGGTAACCCTGCGAACCGTCACGTGCCATATTTACTTCTCGAGAATTACTGGGTACGGAGCGTTATGCCGAGTATTTAGTTACCTTTAAGGTAGCGAAGGAAGGCACAGTAGGTCTATACAGGGTAATTTTTTAATCAGTCCACAAATTTGACCATATGATTTTGTATCGTTAATATAATATATTACAACAATAAAACGAGATCAAAAAAATGTTTTTTTTTGCAAATTATCTCTCTTTTACCTTCTCGTGTGAACACAAAGTCACACTAGAAATGATGACATGGGTTGTCGAGCTGTAGGTAGGTATGCGATACACTGTATTGATATTCGAAATTTGAAATTTCATGTACAGCTTATCACTCTTATCATCAGACAACAAGCCGCTCTCCTACTGATATTCTAAATTTGAAATTTCATTACAACAACTTACTTAACAACACTTCCCTCTCCTCGCACCCCTGCATTAGAGGGTCCATGAATATCGTTAAGTTAGTGGAATCATTGAATCGGCAATATCTCTAATATTTTTTAAGCGAGAGTAATAATAACACAACATGTGTTAGTGATTAACAATAGCGAAGCAAATATTAAAATTTGTGCACCTATTAAAAATTACCATGTATAATACCAGCCATATATTTATACTCGTAAATATTGCAATAATTGCTAGTGGGGTATAATAACATTGAACTTTATTAAATTAAATAAATAACAAATGTAATTCAGTCAATCTTACTTGCCATGAGCAACATACATAACAACCATCAGGACTGAGATGAAATTGCTAATCTACTTGTTAATTTATAGGTTTTCTAACCTCACCCGGAACACAACAATGGGAACATTGTTGCTTGGCGGCAGGTGACCCTAACCCCCTTGTACATAACCGCATAATAAACCTATTTTAGTTAAGTATCAATAGCCCTCTTCTGCCCAATTTACGAAATGTATAATTTGAATTTAGAAATTTTATTCTTTGTCACTTTCTTTCAAATTTAAATATGTCATTGAAAGATAACGACAAAGCATACTATAAGCGCACTTAATATAAAAGTAATATTTTGTGGCAGCCCTGCTGTACTTGCACACTACGCCGCCCCTGGCTGCCACCCCTGATAAACCCTAGATAAAGCAATTATGTGGCTGCGCAGCCGAAGCGATCAAACCGTGTACGTGATTATTAAATCACGACTTCTCTGTGGAGTTCTGTTTTTGACAGGCTAGGGTTTCAAGGCTTTTTGATGGCGAATATGGCAAACAGGTCTGTAAATTAAACTAGGTTGTAAGGAAATACTGCAAAGGCCGTGAAGTAAGAGATTGACGATAAAACAAGTCCTGCAATCCCTGTTCCAGCCGAGGATTATATTGTGCTTTTCACAAGCAATGTGAGGAAATATCAAAATTAAAATAACTACCAAGTTTTTTAAACATGCCATTTGAACAAGCTATTCGAGCACCATGTTTTTACCATTGATTTATGTCGCAAGTATGGTTACAGAGTCTAGTGGTGGTTGGCAGTATGTAATTTTTCTTGTGTCAGTTTAATGTTAGTAAGCTAATTCCAAAAGTTTAAAGTTTTCACTGGGATCCCTTTGAAATGCATAAAATTGTTTGCACTAATGTATTGTTTGGTCTAGACCATACAATTTATGCCACTCGATGTAGACAATTTATGCACTCTTCACCACCATAGAAGACACGCAGAAAATGTTTTTTTTTTACATTTTAGTAAGTAAGCAACAAAAACTTTTTATCTCATTATTTTTGTTAAGCAAAGCATGAAATGATACTGGTGTATTAAATCGTTTTATTTATGCATAGGTATGTTAATATCGTATACCTATGCATAACAAATTACGCATAATTATGATGTTGGTTTTGAATTACCCTACCAGGTTAGCATAACATTGTAAGATATTTCATAGTACGATTCTTCTTGATCGCTACCACTATCTTAAGAGGTCACATATGTTGCCACGCCCACACAAGAATCAAAAGGGATGGCTTTATGTGTTTCCGCGCGAATAACGTGAGATGGAAATAGTTTGCGTGCGCCTTGGTCGCGGCGCCAAATTTAAATTGCTGTTTACTTAAAAACCACAATATTTATTTAAAAATTGTGTTACCAAAATTGAGAAGTTATAAACTCAACTATTTAATCAAAAATCATTGGTAAAATATAAATCGTAGGTGTTCGAAAATTGAACTGCAAAAAAATGCGTTAATTAAATGCGGTATTTTTATGTTATTTTTCTTAGCTTTAATTAGTTTTTTTATGTTCGAATAATAATGTGTTACCTTCCGGGTTTCACCTGATGGTTCGAACGGATGACCAGCGCTGACAAAATGCCAGCATTACGCTGAGTTGGGACTATTTTGTGACTACGTTCTTCCTGCACACACACTGGTAAACATTGGCCTGATTGTGCAAAATGTGGTTACAGAACTATCAACAAGTTTAGAGTTGTTGATATTTTGTAGCTCTGCCTCCCCCGGTCTGGGAAAGAAGGCGTGACGTTTTTTATGTATGGGGTGTTGTTGGTCACGAATAAATGTTAACGCAGCAGCGTTTGCGCTGTTGAATTTTAGTGTGTGAGTAAAATGGTAAAATATACCTATTAGCGTAGTGGCATTCCATCTCCTCAGGGTTCGCAATGCATTTTACAATCTTAAATCCTCAGTAACAGTTCTAGTTGGAGAGCGTCGGTGGCCTAGTGGCTTAGGGGTTGACTCGTGATTGAAACGTACCGAATTCGAACCCCCGACGTCACCTTACACCAGTGAGTTTTTCTAACTTAAGTAAATGAAGGAAAAACATCGTGAGGAAACCTGCACATTCGAACTTCTGAGTAAGAGGGTAATTGCACAAAAGATTTTAAAAGGGTCGAAGTGTATCGTAAAGGGCGCATCTGTAAGATATGATAAGACAGTTCCAGATAGTGAACGGGACAGAGTTATTAGCTCGGTCCTTTTTGCTGCGCGCAACTTTTACGACGACTATTAGTTTATGTTCTAGTTTGTAATTATGACTCGATTCTAACTTTCTAAACATAAAGAAGCAAGCAATTCTCACACTCCTTCTTTCAAAGTACCATCGGCCTTCAGTCCAAATGATTCAATGCTACTTATGACCAAGGACCGGAATTAATTTGATTTACCCATTCAAGTGACCAATCGTTCAGGTAACCCTATTATCGGCTTGAAACCCCTTTATTAGCACTATTTAACCGTAATCGGGTCGTTCTACTTTTTTACCGACAATACATCGTCATTTTTCTATGTTTTGCGTTTTTCAACTATTGACAATTATGGTTTTAATTTTTGATTATAAAATACGTTGCGTGAATTTTTATTTGGACTAATTAATGATTATTTCGGCGGCGATAATGTTTTTTTCTTTATGGTGGTTTTTCAGAATATACTGTGGCCGTTTTTAGAGGAGACTAAATTTTGTATTACCACTCTGTCACGCGATTCTATGAAATACAAACTTATAAAAAAACACTGGATAGAGAAATATTATTTAGTACTTATAGATGAATAAATGTTTGGACGTATATTCAAACACTAAAACATTAATAATCAATACTCTAACTGATAACGTATGGTAAAATGAGGACAAGCGATTGTCGGTAAAAAAGAAGAATGACCCAATCGCGAAAAGTGAGCCCTTACCAAGTTTTTTTTGGAAGTGGCAATTGAGCGCATAGCTCATATAATTGTGTGAAATGTATTTAAGTATGCCTTTTTATGTTACTATGTTTATCGTTGCCTAGTAGATGATACAATAGATAATGATAGCAATAATGGTTTCGATAACAAAACGGCTCAACTCAAAGTGGATCTAGGGGGCCTGTGGGGCTAGTCAAGTTGCATTCGACAATCGTTAGCGCTTATGTTTCGATTGAAAAATGTAAGGAATTGACGTGAGTCACCGAGATTGTCACGTGGTACTATCTCAGTGACTTGCGTCAATTCCATACATTGTTCAATCGAAACATAATCGCTAACGATTATCGAATACAACTTCACTACCCCCACTGGATAAAATGCGTAACGCTTAATAGCGGTGTTTTAATGTCGCTTAACAAGATACACTTTTTGAACGTTGTCGTTATCGAAAATCGAGCGCTCAAGTCTATTCGATAAATTTTGTCAGTTTTCGAAAATCGTTTACGTTAGCTTTATGCAAGTGAAAGTCGCTCTCTATTTCTATTTGTTTTAAACCAATAGTTATTAAATTGCAAATGTTATAGTAGCCATTGCTGTCAACTTATGACAGCAATGGCGGCCGAATCCGAAAACAATACAACAAAAAACCGCCTTCAATAACGCAAATAACTTCTTTTTAAATTGTACAGTCGACGTCATAAATATGTTTACACTTTAGTACCTTGTCACTTGAATGAAAGTGACAAGGTACTAAAGTGTAAACATATTTATGACGTCGACTGTACTTACCCACCTAATAGGTTAGTCCAAATGAAATCGGAGACCGCAATATTTTCAACAAAAAAAGCCGACTTTAGTTAGTCTAACCCTACAATTTAAAACTGTGGCGGAAACCACATGCAGAGCATTGTATGCTCTGGGTTTGAATTGTCACGCGTGTAGGTTTAGTGAGTTCAGCAGTTCGTGATGATATGTTATCGATCAACTGATTAACGTTTTATGTATTTGACAGGTAACGATGTAATTTGTAGTATTTATAGGGCATCGTTTTACTTTTTAGATTAGATTGCTATCAACTGCAAAAGTGATTTCAATCTAATCTGAGAAGTACTAAAACAAGTTACTAAAGAAGTTACTGAAGGCGGTTTATTTTATTGATTTTTCACGTTTAACAGCCCCAAGGAAATATGACCAAGTTTAGTATAGCCAGAGAACAGACACATGGCGTTATGTTTATCGAGAATCAGATCTCCGAACACTACCGACTTTATCACACGTGGCTTCTTAAGCAATTTTTATAGCTATAAAACATAGCTGATGGTGACCCGTTACCGTCGCCGATAAACATCAGCAATACTAGAGGCACAGCCAATTTGTTGCCCTTCAGTGAATACTCTTTTTAAGCCGCGCTTAAAGGAGGACATGTCGTAGTGCCGAGGAAACATCGTGGAGGGAAGGTCATTCCATAGTTTCAAAGCACGAGTTGGATCTTGTCTACGATCCAAGTGCAGTTATGATTAAGAAGCGCATACAGGTCGTTGCCCCAATCTCAGAGCGTAACCTTTACTGGAAATTGCACGTTCACAAAAACAGAGAATAATTTAAGGCACACACAGAGCCTATCCAGACCCTTGTCACGGCTGACGAGAGAGACAAAAACGCTGTTCGTGTGTAGCCGGCCTTTTTGTACGCCCACCCTTTGCTTGAGTCTTCACCGCGAGTGTTAGAGGGGGAGTCTAAAAAACCCGGCAAGAGCATGTCGGACCATGCTCAGTGTAGGGTTCCGATGCCGTTAAGTACTACAAACATAAAAACAACAAGTAATAACTAATTTTCTACTTAAATTTTAGTAGTTATAAACTTTAATCGCTTGTATTTCAAGAACTAATGATGTTTGATTAAAAAACATTTTAGATACCTACTAGCGACCCGCCAGCGGCTTCGCCCGCTGCAAATTTTTTTTTGTTTCTTTCAAATCACTTAGGGGTATGAAAAATAGATGTTGGCCGATTCTCAGACCTACCCGATATGCACACAAAATTTCATAAGAATCGGTCGAGCCGTTTCAGAGGAGTTCAATAACATACACCGTGACACGAGAATTTTATATAGATACCTATAAAAAGTTGATAGGGTGATATCTAGCATGCTGATATCGATAACATCGATAAACAGTGGTGTTCACAAAGCTCTCCTGAAAATTCCGAGCCCTACTAATTAGTCGTGATAGTTTTCCTTTTAAATTATTGAAGATTTTTTTCTGATTTTAAGTAGGTATTTTTAGTTTTGACTGTAGGGGGGGACACTTGACTGTAACAAAAATTACCGCTTTAAAGCTTTATACTTCATAAACAGATCCTTTAATAAAAAAAAATATTTCACGTACGCGCAATATTTTTGAAAGACCTATCTAATGACACCTTACACTATAGGGTAGACCGGAAAAAATATACAAAAAAAATATTATACATTACCACTTTTTTGGCGTGACCAATATGTATATTCATGCCAAATAACAGCTTTCTAGTACCAAGAGTCTCTGAGCTAGGCTGCGGACGGACGGGCATGGCGAAACTATAGTTAGACTACGGAACGATGCACGTTAATTTTGAACTGAAATGGGTTGAAATTTGAATCACAAATGTAAACCCGATGACAATATTTGTGGTATCTAAGAGCTGATCTGATTCTGGAGTCGGAAGCTGTGGCGACAGAATCTCCGCTAAACTTAACATAGACCCACCGTGTTGGGACTCATTAGTTTGATCTTTATAAGCAGATAATGGTTTTTTATACTGAAACTTATTAAACCTGACATCCATTGAAGTAAAAGGATTTAGAACGTTCTATTATAGCCTATATGACACTCCTCGGGTGAAAACCAATTCAGCAATACCAATTTAGCATCCGTCAAGGCGTTTAAATGAGGTAATAAGACACAAAGAAACATTGACACAAACATACACCGGAAACATTTCCCTTCTTTTTGGATAGCCGGGTAAAAAACACGAACAACGTGCTAATTTGATAACCAATGAAGAAGCTGCTCTAACAAAACATCAGCGATTAGGTAAGGCACCTTCGACCTGGGTCTCTACTCTACTGCGTTACAACGATATCGCGTTTGACGTGTTTTAGAATCATTACTGTAAATGACATAAGAGTTATCAAAACATTGCCAATACGGAAACACTTCAAAAGCGATATCACCATCCTGACAATGACAGAATGGTGACATTTCAGTGTACATAGCGCAGCTTATTTGAAATGTACCTATACCGAATTGTCACTTGTCACGTGACATTGTTACGATGGTGAAATAGAGGGCTGCTTGCATTTGTTGTCAATCTAACATTTGGTAGACAGTCGTGTCAAAACTTAAAGACGACTTTTGAACGACTTTACAGTCGCTCCCAGTCGGACGCCACCCAGTTTTTGCAGACCCCGTTTGTTCGGTCAAGCATTTTTGTTGTTCGCTATTTGGTACACGACTTTATTTTTTTAAAGCTTTGTCCCAAAATTGTTTCGCAGAGAATTGTCACAGAGATTTATCTGTTTTTATACGAATTTGTTTCCATATTGGCAGGTTATTGGATTTCATGAATGGCGTTTTTCGAATGAACGCGAGATTGATATTTTTCAATCAAACATTTTTTGGCGTAAATCTGATATGTGATGCCAGTGTTGTTATCCCACGACACGAACAAAGAGATGTCTTTGTATCCCTCAAATTGGCATCTTAGCTCCCAAATGAACGAACCGATTTGGGGGCGGATTTTATTACAATATCCATGCGCTTCTGTTTAGTCCACCAAAATAAATACTACTCTTTTTACATCACCTATACGGAAAGGGGACTTTTCTTCCCTGCTAGGAGGATCGAAGTGGCACTTTTCTGTTCAAGGACATTTTGATGCCTGTTTAATTTGATAACTTTAGCACTTTGTAGAAAGTAAATGATTAAATTTTTCCACTAAGATCTTTTATTTTCCTCATAGGTGATGTAAAAAGCAGTACGTTTCGACCCTGAGCGTTAACACTTGAATCCCTCATTACGCTCAGGCTTGTATTTTAGAGTCCTTCGCTTCGTTCAGGATTCAATGAACGCCCTCGTCGTAAATATGCACTGTTTCATCAGTCATCTCTATACTTTTTGTTGTTAGTAAAAAAAGTTTAATAGTAGATTATACACCGAGGGGATAAAGCACAGTTTTATGTCACGGGCGCGATATTGAATCCTGAACGTAACGAAGGACTCCAGATTTAACCCCCGAGCGCAGCGAGGGTATTACGAGTTTATTCCCGAGCGAAGCGAGGGAATTAAGAAGAGTCCTGAGCGCAGTGAGGGGTTCATGCGCGCCCAAGACGAAAACAGCTTTATCCCCGAGGAGTGTACTCTACTTTTCTCACCTTTTGCGAGACAATAAAAAAGCGAGTCTACTAAAAACAGCGTTTTATTATAGTAAATTAAAATTAAAAGTGAAAATTGATATTTGAGACATTAGTCCAGTTGTGGAAAGACAATATTTATTTAAAACTTTGCAGTTATCACCAATGTATTTTATTGCAGCGTCTTACAATACTCGCGGCTTTTGTTTAATTTCAAATGTGTTCCATTCAGCTTGCCGTGGCCAGCTCGACTTTAGAAAATGTTCGATTTTCAAATTAGGTTCGACGCGGCGGTGGCGGCGGCGCCGCGCCCGGCCTTCGAGTATTAGTTGATCTTTTATTACGAAATTAGACAAAAGGCCATTGTAATAAGAACTATGAAAAGTGAAAATATTACAACCCAGCGGGTTATAATGAGATTCAGTACAACATTACACCCCGGCAAAAGCCAAGGGCTTTAATGAGTTGGTTTGCGTAAGGTTTGCATGATATGTAATTTGGCATTGTCGAGCAGGTGGTGTGAAAAAAAACAAAAAACCGCCTTCATAAACGCAAGGAATAACTTTTTAAATTGTAGGCTCCTGCCTAATAGGTTAGTCCAACTGAAGTCGACTTTTTTGGTGAAAATATTGTGGTCGCCGACTTCAGTTCGACTAACCTATAAGGCAGGAGCCTACAATTATAAAAGGTATTTCTTGCGTTTTTGAAAGCAGTTTTTGATTTTTCAACATTTATTGTATTTTTATCACTTTTTAGTGATGATAAATACGCTGCTGAGTACTCCCACTTATTAGTTGATATGAAACTTTATGTTTCAAGCGCGCCGCAAGCAACGCCGCCGAAAAGTCATAGTCATATTTCAACAAGTAGGTAAATATTCTTCGTTGTAGTCGTTCAACTATCTTAATCGAGATATCTTATCGCCACCCTTGAAATAGATACCGTTGAGGAGTTCCTTACTAAAAATACTAAAATTGCTATATGTTTGCGTACAATATTTGAGAAGTTCCCTCCATTCCTCACTGATCCCCTCATCAGATTCAGATTTGGTGACAATGGGACCACCTCGGAAGTAAACTCTATCAAACCAAAAAAAATATTTCAAAATCGGTCCACGACTGACGGAGTAATCGGTGAGCATAGGTACATAAAAAAAATAAAAAATACATACAATGGAATGTAAAACCTCCTCCTTTTTTTGAAGTCGAAAAATGTTTGTGACATACAGCCGGACGGATGGACATGACGAAACTATAAACATTCTTTTTTTTGTCATTTTGGTCACGAAACCATAAAAATATTTAATACTTTTCTGTTTTATCGAACATAAAACAGATAAAAGCTTCAAACGGGTTTAGTCGGATTATTAGGGGAATACCCCTTGGATGATTTATAAGTAGTTTGCTAACCCCACGCTAAAAATCAAGAAATTATCTCAAAGCTGGTCTGCCTCATGCCGAAATTGAGATGATGGTTTTGAATGGATTTTTCAGTGAAGGACGCTTCGTTTGGTTTTGGGTAGCCAGGGGGAGATTGGTGATGCATTGATAATTATCAAAACAACTTAAGTATAAAAAAAAATTACAGTAGGTACTTTTATTGAAAAGCTATGATACGCAGTTATAGAATTTTATATTTTCCTAAAGGTTGTTGAAACAATTACCAAATTAAAAACCTAGCAAATGCTCTAGCTATTATATTTTGAAACAAGATTTTTACGTGGACTTAGGTGCATACATTTTCAAGGTAGTAAGGTATATAAGACGTGTAGGTAATATTATAAATACCTATATTACCAACTTCAGTACTTTTTGGTTAATTAGTATTCAATCTAATTCATATTATTTTTTTCCCAAAAAACTAAAACTTTTCGAAGGCCGACTAAATTTATATTTCCGCGCTCAGGTTTTTATATCGGGCAGCCGAGTACTCTATTTGTGTCCTTAAACTGTACTTAGTCACGGCCTTAAATCGTTGTCACTTTACAACCCTAAACCCAAAATAACTTGACTGGAGTGTTCAAATGTAGCCTAACAATATGGTACATACATGACGTCACATCACGCCTTCATTCCCAGAGGGGTAGGCAGAGCTACAGAAATACCAACAATTCTAAAAAGACTTGTGGATAATCCTGTAAGTCCTGTAACCACATTTTGCACAAACAGTCTTTGGTTTACCAGGGTATTCGTGACAGGTTGCAAGCCCATCGCCTAACAACTTCAAGTCCCTAAACAGTAAATGGGACTTGATATATTTTTGCAAACAACGCCATCTGGCCCATCAGGTCGACACTGCAGTGCTACGTGTCTCCGGAGACCACGTAACGAGTAACTTAGTGACAGCGATAAACAGGTACAAGTACAGACCAGGATACCTAGATGTCGCTAGCTAGTACGCCAAGTTTGTAAAAAAGTTCGAGAGATTATGATGGTTTTCTCTAGATGGCGCTAGGTGTTTGGTATTAGGTCGGGGAAGCCGCTAATGTGAGTTCTAGTGTTTACATCTTTTTAAAGATTTGATGGTAATAAATTAACCATGTAATGACCATGTTATTGACCGGTAGAGAATTCCAAACAATACCAATAGGCTTTAACAATTGTATTGTGAACTATTTGTGCTAAGATGAAGTAAATATTTATCTAAAATTATGACGCCACTCGATTTAGTAAAAAGTTCTGATTAATGTTTGTACAGTGATACAGATCAAAAAACAACTTTAATTTCGTAAATTAATTGTATAACGCGCTGTTATACATTAGATAATTATAAACTTTGCCCAACCTGCTCTTCTTTCCCTTGATTTATGTTTTTTTTATTCATACAGTAATATAATTTCCATTACAAGTAATTACACAATTTTAAATAAAATATCACTTTATTTTATGAATTGTAACAATCCTCAATAATACTAACGTAATACATTATACTGGCTTAAAACATATTTACATTGACAACTAAAAATATATCACAGATAATAAGCACATTGAAAGACTGCCGCCTCCAGTTGGAGAGGCAGTTGTGGGGTTAACACTGACCATAGATATCACAAAGACATTTTAACACCGAGAAGAAGAATAGACAAGTGAAGTGTTTCCTGTCAACTGGTGAGGGCCCAGGCACCTAAAGAAAGAAACAGACATAAACACACGGACACAGAGACACAATTGGGATTGTTTATTTTTTTTCCTTAAGAGCTATTTCGAAAACCATTTCGAGATATGAGGTTTTGAAAAAAATCAGACATTTACTTCGAAAAAATAATAAATAATTCAAGATATTTTCATAAATATACAAATGACCGTTGTATAACCTTCCTCACAGGCTGAATCTGTTAAAGTCATGGACTTTAGTTATGAAAAAAGAAGTTTATCTGTCACTGTAACAGAGCATGTAGGTACGGTGACATTGACAGATGACAACTAAACGAACTATAGAGTGACATATTGACATTGGCAGAATCATCAAAACATTGATGGAGCCATATTCTCCCAAAAATTGAATTGAATTGAGTGACATATTTTTTTTGTCTTTCTTGTGTATCTGATTTATAGATTCAGCCGCGATATGTAATTTACGAGAAGTCCTATCTCAAAATTTCAATAAATTATAAATAATTACTGGAGCGATGAATTGCTGAAATATTCAATTTAGTTTCTTGAAATACTTTATATTTTCGATAAAAAAATAAAAATGGGGGGTTAGCAAAAATAAACAATCCCAATTCAGGTTGTTAGTTACAAATATAAGCAAAAGTGTGAATGTTAGGGTGAACATTGAAAAAAACTAAAAAAGTAAGAGCAAAACATTGTTTTTTATAATAAAGATAATCCTCCCTTTGAAAAGATATTCCCAAAGCAAAAGTTGGTTACGATAAAGGTACCTTGTCACAGTCACGTATTAAAGTGAGAGTGAATTGAATTTACTACATCAATAGCTGGGCGTTTTCCAAAAAAAGTGTACATCGTTAAGGACAAAAGTTAAGAAAATGTAACTTTTTCCATTTTGTCACGAAAAATAGCCATATATTTACATACGTTAATTTTCGTGACGAAATGGAAAAGTTAAATTTTCTTAACTTTTGTCTTTAACGATGTACACTTTTTTTGGAAAACGCCCAGCTGCGACAAGATTCTAAAATGAACAGCTGCTCTGCTTCTGACCTTGATGTTATTCAAAACTGTATTTTAAATTCAATTGGGAAACTAGCGCCCTTACTTAAAAGCTTATGCCATACTTTGTCCTTATCTGTAATTGTGACATTTGCATCTGACAGAAAGTAACAAAGCATGGCATAAGCTACCCCAAGGTTATTCTACGTTTATAAGTAAGGAGGTAAGTGTTTATATTACGTATTAATTCATAATACCTACTCGTAGTTAAAGGAAAGATATGAATTGTCTTCTACGTTGCAACTCAATTAAACAATAACTTTTAGTGGGGCACAAGAAGCTTTTTCGTTTCCCTGAGCAAATTATGATTATATAACTAGATTAGGCTACAACTGCACATTGACATGAACCTAAATCAACAGCAAAAGTTTATAGTTAAATAGGGGAAAAATTAGTGCTGGCTCTCTTAAAGAGTTTCATTGGAATATTATAATGAACAGTTTGATTAATGAAATGATAAAATACTAATTGATGCCATAAAACTCAAGCATTAGCTCCCTGTTGCCTCGGGCAAAGCGGTTCAAAAGAGGTTTCTAAATAAACGAAAATAATGGACTTTGATCACGTCACGTCATGCCACGTACCAAAACTCATGACCTTCGTAAATTTTTGATCACTATACATTTTCGTTAGTTCACACATCAAACACAACCAAATTACTTGCAGAAGCAACATGTAGTGAATCATTTTATACCCCCATATTAACAGCAGTCGTACCATCAGTTGTACTACTCATAATTTCACTTTCTGTCGTAAAGTTTTCAGATTCTGCAGTTGTACTGGATTCATTTAGCTTTGTAATAACTTCAGTAGTGTATGAATCATTATTTGCTATTGACTCTTCTTGAAGTTCTGTTTCAGAGGTTTCTGCGATTAGCTCATCGTCGGTAGCGTAATTAGTATTATATTCTAAGAAGGAGCTTTCGTCGAATAACGTGGTGTTATCATACCACATTTCTGTAGTCGATCTAGTGTTGGGTTCTGTAGTGGACACCGTATTGAATTCAGTAGTATAAACTGTGTTGAGATTTGTAGTAGTCGATACTGTATTGAGTTCCTTAGTTGAGATTGTATTAAATTCAGAAGTTGAAAATTCTGTTGAAGTAAAAGTTTGCGTAGCCACTACATTATCAAACTTGGGTGTTCGTGGAGTAGTAAAAAGAAACGAGAAAAAAGTACCTTTCTTTTTTCCATTTATAACAGGTTTTGCTGTGCTTGGATCATACATATCTTCATAATCAGGGTTAGCAAATGTGTCGTGTATAGGCGTGCCTTTCTTACGGTCTCTACTAATTTTCACCATCTCTTTTGCCATTAGCTCTTGGTCGCTACTTCTTTGTACATTCTCAATCACACTTAAAAGTATATCTATAATGATACTATTATTAGGGTCTTTAGGTCTATCACTATATACGTCCGTTTCAGCATCCTTTTTATTTATATCAATGTATTCTTCATCAAGTCTTTCTGAAATATCCTGCGTATAATTATTATTTGGATCATAATCAGGATCGTTATTACTATTGTTAAGTACATCTAACACATTTGTATCGTCTTTCGTCTCACTAGGCATAAGATCAAATGGATTTTCAGTGCTGACATTCATATTACTTTGATCTAATACTTCATCATTATTTTTGTACTTTAGTTTCGTGTACTTCGCTATGGCAGGTCCTAAGACATTTTCTAGGTACGTACTAAGTCGTTCGCACTTAGTTACTGTGTTTACGTCACTTGAACTACCCCATATTATGAAACCAGAAGCGTTTGACTTGTACATTGTTTTTAAAGCTTGTTTTAAGTCAACCTGGAAAAGAAAATAGTGCAATCATGAAATTTGCTATCAACCAACTCAGCTAAGAGCTCTCAAGCTTGTATACAGTCCTTACTAGAATATTTTTTTAAAAATTAAAACAAGGGACGATGTCATACGCACACTGAAATGATCTGGAATAGAATATTTCGGATTGAGTTACCCCTAAAGTTAAGTTGAGTTAAAGCCTTTTTTTATAACATGAAAACTGGCCTCTTAGAATCTTAATGACATTCAAACAATTAAAAAAATGTTTAAAAACAAAAACTATGTTGGTATAAAGTTGACACGTCGTTAACAGAAATGGAGCTCACGCGTGAACATTTCCGTGACATAACTTATCACAATTTTCGCCACGGCTTATCTCAAGATAAACGTTGAGCTGACGAGCCATCCTCTGTACAGTCCTGACCTGGGCCAAAACGATTTCCTTACATTCCCTAGAATGAAAGATTTATTACGCAGTCAACGGTTTGAAGACCCCCAAGCAGCTGTTGAAGCGTACAAATTGCCATTTTGTCAAGATTCAGACCGGAATTACTGTTTTAATGATTAGTTTGCACGAATGGAATAGTGCATTAAATCTATACCGTGCATGTGGTTTTTCTTATTCCCGATCATTTCAGTGTGCCCCTCGTACAAATTGACCTAGTTCCAAACTAAGTAGAAATATTTCCATCTTCGATAAAGAAAGCAGTTTGCGAAATGATATTGAAGGAAACCAGTTCGTCCAGCTTGTCTAATTTGGCAATCATTCAGATGAGGATGTTCATGCACATCACCAGGAGTTCAGAACCTGCTAGGGGTCAGCTCCAATCTATCTTTACGGTCAAACAGTTAAATACAAATCAAATATGTTTAGAAATGAATCAGAATTTTGATGAAACAAAGCTTTTTCATACCTCACTCATAAATCCTCCATCTCTGTACTTAAACCAAAAGTAGGGTAGTATAGGAGACCCAGTGCCTACTCTGGCTGCTTCAGCCACGCGCTGACGTATAAGGGCAGCCAGTTGTGAGGATGTCAGGTTCTTGGAACTGTACACGGAAGGGAACAGCGCTGTGCTCTCCGACCAGAGCCAGGATATCCTTAAAAAAAAACGAGGTTAATAGTAACGGAATACAGTATGAAAACCCAGCCAAGTGCAAATTGGACTCACGCACGAAGGGTTCCGTGCAGTCAAAGACTTCAATTGTTATGCCACTGTTCATAGGCAGGAAGTTTTATTTTTAGTCTATGCCAAAATTTAGACCGACAACTTTTTCTTCTTCATGTCTAGCCACGGCCATAGCGTGTTGTTCAGTTTGCATTATATTAATTATTGGTGTCAATATACATCTAAAAAGTTCCTAGCGTGTTTTATTTATCAAACATGCTAAGTGGTCCTTCGAACCGCATATGAACCAGTAATTTATGGATTATGAAACCCTGTCATAATGACAGCGTCAAACCACATGAAAGAAAGCTATTATTAATTATTAACGCTGTCATTATGACAGGGTTTCATAGTGGCATAACAATTAAAGTCCTTGTCGTACCATTAAACACTATATTAGTCTACCTGTTGTCGTTATTAATATCGAGCAAAAACCGGCAAAAAAAAAAGTTTGTTGTTTGGGAGCCCCTTAAAGTTTATTTTATTCTGGTTTTGTTGTTATAGCGGCAACAGAAATACATCTTCTGTAAAAAAATCAACTGTCTAGCTATCACGGTCAGATACAGCCCGGTGACAAACAGACAGAGAGACGGTTAGTGGTGGTAAACCCTGTGCAGGGTCCGCCCGGATCGCTACCACCATCTTATCCATTAACTACCCACCAAGCAACAGTGTTCGCATTGTTGTGTGCCGGTGTGGGGATAAGACAACCGGTGAAATTAGCATAGAGGCATTCCATCTTATTCCTCAGGGTTGGCAACGCATTTGAGGTCTTAGGATGAATATAAGAATTCAAATGTCTATGGGTCTCCGATTACACTTACCATCAGGTGGCCTGAGTGCTCGTGTGCCTTCTCCTTAACATAAAAAAACGGATTGTGGTGTCTTAGTAATAGGGTCCCGTTATACCCTTTGGGAAGGGAACCCTAAAAATGACCGGTAATTTTATGCGAGATAATTTTCTGGATATGTTGTATATTTTCGGAAGAGAATCAAAAAAACTGCGAATTTTTATTTTGATTCTACTTCGAAATTACTTGCTTTTGCAAAAATATACAATAAATCCAGTAATTAAAACTATTTTTTCAAATTCTAAAACCGAGACCGTTTCGGTGTCCGCAACAAACAGCATGAGAAGTGGGAAATCCTTGCACCACCTGTTTAGTGACACTCACTGATCATTCTCCTTGGGCACATTATCAGCGCAGCGCTCTACGAGACGGCTACCGGCCATGTTGAAGCAGTACGGGAACGCGTAGTATCCCCACCAGGCGCGTGGGCGCAGCAGCCGGGCGAGAGACAGGGTCGCCTGCATGAACTCCCGACCTGCTCGCTCGAATCGGTATTTAGCCTGAAACCGATGACAAAAAACAGTTAAATAGATGGATAAATATTTGCGAACTACCAATCACACATATTTCACCGGAACATAACAATGCGAACACTGTATCTTGGCTGGTGTGAATACTCAATACTCAAATGTTTATTGCATTCCATAGTGTTAGATTACAGATGTTAGGCTAACTTAAGTTAATACGGTAATCATTAATTATAACTTATTTATGGACCCTATCGGGCATAGCAACATTAGGAGAGGGGGCTTGTGCTCTTAGAATATATTTATTAATTATATTGCACATAAATTATACTTTAAATTACCTTAAGTATTACCGTCTATAATATCGTATTATTTATTTATCACAGAATAGAAGAATAATTTCCTATGTTCTTAATATAATAATATTAATTTTAATTATTTATCAATACGATACGCTTGCGCCGTCTCACGTCCAAGGTTCTGCTCGCAAGCCAGGGACCGCCGCAGACCACGCCCAAACCATCAAGTGCCGCAAATACGCTTTTTTAAAGTCAAATTACATATTTGCTGCACTTGCGCTGGAAACTTTTGGGCCGTGGTCGTCTGACACGAAACAATTTATAAAAGAAGTGTCAGAGAAGTTAATCGGCGTCTCTGGCGACCACCGGCAAGGATCCTTTTTTGCTCAACGACTGAGCATTGCAGTGCAACGGGGTAATGCTGCGAGCGTCCTCGGCACGATGCCGCAAGTGGGTTCAATGGAGGGTTTTATTTTATAAATTAGTTTTAATTAATATGTAATTTTTAAATGTGTTTTGTTGAAATAAATTTATATGCGACGATATTTCATGTAGTTTATCAATGTCTCTATTTATTATTTGTGTGTGTAAGATATGATTTTATTGTTTGCTTTCCAAGTACATACTTATCGTATATTAACTTTTGCTTTTTTTGCGATATATGTACCTATTGAGGGCTAGTAGCTGTTGCAACTTCGTCCACGTAGAATAAGTCGTTTATCGTTATTTCCTCGGAAACTGACCAATTTTCCGGGATAAAAAGTATCCTATGCCCTCCTCTGGGACCTCAGTTATCTCCTTACCAGATTTCATCGAAAATGGTTCAGCGGTTTAGCCGTGAAAGCTTGACAAACAGACAGATAGAATTACTTACTTTCTAATTATTTACTTTCACATTTATAATATTAGTACAGATTTAGCGTAGTAACACGACTTAGGTACAAACACTCAACTTTTATCGAAAGACGGTGTTTAGTGCCAGTCGAGACGAGTTAAGAATTTGGCAAAACGAATGTAATAAAAGAAATGGTAAACACTTCGTACAACATTGGTACCTTTTGGTTTAAAAAAATACTGTCAGTCGGGCGACAAATTAAACTGATCAAGTAATGACGAAGAATGCGTCTTTTCTCAGTTCAATTTATATAATTACTGCTTTGGCTGGCTTTGTGACGTTAAGGGGGAATAAGGGGGGAGCCCCACAAATAAGTAGCGAGAGTTAAAAACATCTGATGGGCGCCTATTTCTGAGTAAAAATCCATTTCCATTACTCGTACGCCACATAGATGTGGTAACTAAGCACCACACACACACATACATAACTTCACGCCTTCATTCCCAGAGTGGGGTAGGCAGAGCTACAGAAGTACTAACAACTCTAAAAAGACTTGTTGATAATTCTGTAACCACATTTTGCACACACAGGCTAAGATGTACATTCTAACCAAAAAACAAAATGAAATAACCAAATGTGTTCAATTCACACTTTCTTTTCAACTCTCTCTGGTCACTTGCGTGCTCTAAATGCGTTAACAGCCTGATTTAAACGTCATGCATGTTCTAGACACTGCACCTCCATTAAGACGGCGAAGTGCAACGCAATATTCATTACGGAATCTATGTTAATTGTTACGTCAATTATGTTGATGGCTTTAACACTGTGCTGCACTGTTAGCGAACAGGTCTTTAGAATTTTGAAAAAATATTCTTTGTTTAAGTTGATTATTATAAACAACACACATTTTTTTTATCGTTGATGAATTATTAACGACCATACATGTTACCCGTCACAGGATTATAAAAATGTGTGTCTATTAAAAACGGTTTACGGTATTCTGTGATTTTTTCAATCGTCTACTTTTTCCCGTTATTAATATCGAGCAATAAACGGCAAAGAACAGGGCCTCTATTAAGGTCACATATACATACGAGGTTCTATGAGACATACGACCTTTTTTCTGAGGTGGGCATTAGGTTGATGGCTTTAACACTGCGCTGCACTGTTGGTAAACAAGACCTTTATCAAAATTGCTTGTCTTTAAATTGATTATTTTAGCGTTGAAATCACATCAATATAAATGCCAAGTTTTTTCGTATGTGTGTTACTCTTGTTAATTTCACCTGCTGTCTTTGTATGTATTTCGTCAATCACCTTTCATCCATCCTTTCCAAATAACCGAACCATCGAAGCATGCCGCTTTCAATCATAGCCAGTACATCTTCTTGGGTACCTTTTATATTTGGCATAATGTCCTCAAGCAAGGACCTGAGGACTTTGGAGGGTAAACGGTAAGATGATAGTATCATGCGCCGAAATCATCCGGGGCTGCATGCAGAATCGCGCTTAAAGCACTCAGAGCGCGCCACGATCGGACCGAATCACGCTCACCAACACTCACAGCGATTACAAGAAATCACATGACGTCATTGATGACGTCACGGATGGCGCTCACGGTGCTTACATTTCCAGGCATGGGCACCGTGAGCACAAACGTCAAGTTGACGTTTGACGTACTGTTAATAAGAGATCGCATATTATATTCAGCATGTTTTGAAAAATCACGCAACTTATAAAGCATCATACATGTGCTCACCGACCAATAATGACTAACTTTAAAATCAATTTGTGTAGCGATTATCTACGAGCGGGCCCTGCTTTTGCATTTGATATAATAAAGGCGTTATGTTATAATGTCAAATCCAAAAGGTCGGCCCGCTCGTACAAAAAATCGCAGTACAAACTGATTTTAAAGTTGGTCATTTTTCTTCGGGGAGATTCAAAAATCGCACCCCTGGCTTGACTCATACCATTACATGAGTGACAATAATTTCAGACTTTCCTATTTTGACTTGACAATAAACATTTAGTGCGCTAACGAGCGGTCCGAAACAAAAGCACACTACACTGCCTTGAGCGCGCTAACTGAATCGGACCCACAGAACTATAGGACCGGCCGACAGCACTGTGAGCGTTGTGAGCACCGTGACCGTGATTCGGAACGCAGCATGGGCTGACTGCACCAGCCCCCTATTTCACCATTCTGACAAAGACAGATGACAGGTGACCTTTTAGTATACATGGCGCGTCTTATACGAAACCCAGTGATGTATCAGCGTGTTAACTTTGCAATTTATACAGAATTGTCACCTATCACGAGTCATTGTCAAGATGGTGAAATAGGGAGCAGGTTCTACCGCCACTAAAAATTGACGAGGTCAAAAAGGGTCAGTTAAAATAAGTGAACTCGTCAATACTGCTTATAATAGCACCGTTCATAATAAGCAATTAGAACACCCAAGCACGCGGTGGAATTAGACCGAACGGTATATTTAGATGCAATCTCTTGATGCAATCACAACAGATGTATCAACCTAACCGATTCGATATTATAGCGTTCAAAGTGAATATGTTTACTTTTTGCGGCTTTGCGGGTATGGCTTGAATATTCTCAAACGTGTAATTTTGTCAGTAGTTGATATACGAATATGTACGTGCAAAACATATAGCCGGGCTTTTTCCAAAAAAGTGTACATCGTTAAGGAGAAAATTAAGGAAACTTAACTTTTTCCATTTCGTCACGAAAATTAGCCATACATTTAGATACATTAATTTTCGTGACGAAATGGAAAAAGTAAAATTTTCTTAATTCTGTCCTTAACAATGTACACTTTTTTTGAGAACCGCCCAGCAACATAAAATAAATATCACAGAATGAGCACGCCCTAACCTAAGCTTTTGGTTTGTACTGTGGTTATTCAACAATGATAAACATACTTTTATCCTAGTAATATCACAAATGCGAAAGTTTGTGTGTGTGCTACTTTAGCTGAACGGATTTGGATGAAATTTGAATTGGAGATGCTTATACCCTGGATTAACACTAAAGCAACTTTTCATCCCGGAAAATTTAAAATTTCCCGAGGGTTATAACGATAATCGAAATGTATGCAAAGTCACGGGCTGAAGCCAGAAGTGAAATAAATACTTAACTACGAATACATACAAAACATCCAAGAATGAGAAACAATACTCGCGCTCATCAGTTCATCATCATCACACAAGTGTTTGCCCATACCGAGAATTTAACCGGGGACCGCTAGCGTCGTCAATATATCGCACCTTCGGTAGAACAAGGGCACAATGAACAATGTGACTACACGGGAAATTGTGCCCTTGTCCGGTAGAACAAAGGCACAATGTACAATGTTACTAAAGAGGAAATTGTGCCCTTGTCCGGTAGAACAAAGGCACAATGTACAATGTTACTAAAGAGGAAATTGTGCCCTTTTCCTACCGAAGGTGCGATATGTCCTTATTGGGATCGTATCATAATACATAAAGTTCAAAATACATGATGGTTCTTAATCAGTCAGATTCTTCTGTCAGTTTTTGTTGTTTTGGGCACAAACGGTACAATAGATATTATGACAAAGATAATTTAGATATAACATTGACTAGTGAAGATGCCACAGTTAAGTAATACTCGTACAACAAAGAGTAACACGTCGCAGATCAACTCGAGCCAATATGAAAAAAACAATAAAAAAACACATTATGGAGTGTCAAACAAATATTTAAATTAATGATTTTTTATTTTAATAACTCCCTATCCGCACACAAATAGGGCATTGTATTTTTTTTTAAATAAATAAATAAATAAATAAATATCAGGGGACAATCACACACAAATTGACCTAGTCAATCCTAGTATTTTAGTCTAGTTTTTGTCTTAATTTTTTTTTTTAAATGACATTTTTAAATTTACTAAGGGAAAGGTTAAAGATGTCTAAATCAGAAAACGTGATACGAGGCTTTACAAGCTCTGATAACAAAAAAATAGATGGGTTTTATGTGTTTTGCTTGTTTTCTGTTCTTTAGTTTTCTTTAAACTTTCCTGAAGTATTTCTACAATGTTTTAAACGTACCTCAGCTTCGATCCAGCCCCTGGTCCACCAAGGGTGCAGGCGTCTCTCAATCAGTATCGATACGTTCTTGTACGGCGTCAGCTCCCCGAAGTTCTGCCGGAACACGGGGCGCCACGACTCGAAGTCTATCACGCCGATACCTGGAACCAGATGCAGTTCAATATTCTGAACTAAGGCGAAGGCTAGACGTACAATAAATACTTTGGTCCATCAATACAATAAAAACTGATAGATTACGTTTTATTGACGCAATACACAAGCAAGGCTACACGTTCAATATTTATCACGTCAGTACTGTAACGTATTTCGTAGAGTTCAGACGTGTACTGGATATCAAGATAAAAACTATACTGAAATGTCACAGTATTTACTGATCGTGTAGTCTAGTGTATTGACGGATTTCAATATTTATCACAAACTGCCATCCAGAATCCAGAAATCTAGATTTCCGTGATAAATATAGTCATCTATCAATATAGCAGACTAGACGAACAATATATATCACAATATGAGATAAATATTGATGGATAACAATATTTATTGTACGTCTAGCCTTCGCCTTATAACTTTTCAATTGGCAGACCACGGATAAGAAGATTTATTTAGAAGAAGAAGAAGAAGAAAGTCATTTATTTAGTGCAAACATTAAACAATAATGATAAATTAAATACATATGGAGATTAATCTAGAGTAAAAAAACTTGCAAGTGTTTTATAAATTTTATAATGCACCAAATTGGGTGCCACTCAGCATAGTGTTAGACACTTAGGTGTCGTGACGCTGATTTTCAGGGCAACCAAACGGGAAGAAAGCGCGGTAAACGAATTATTTAAACATACTTATACAGGGTGTCTCATTTGAATCGGTCAGTATGGGAAATTCTCAAACTATAAGACATACGAAGATCTATTGGTAGGAACCATGTCATCGATTTAATATGAAGAAAATCTGCATTCATACATTTTAAAAAAACCTGTACTCAGCTCGGAAATCGAACCCGGTTGTTTTGAATCTGAATAGAAATAGAAGATATACGAACATAGGGTGGTGCTTAAATAGATAAATAAAATAGGGTGAAAGCGACAGTGCAATTACACACCGTACAGCCAATAGGTGTTGGACAATTGTAGGCCAATTAGATACTCTTTGAGTAGTATAGTAGTATTTAGTTACATATACATACATAACGTCACGCCCTTAATCCTAGAGTCTAGTAGGCAGAGTTTCAGAAATACCAATAACTCTAAAAAGACTTCTTTATAATTCTGTAATCACATTTATTTCTTGGGTATACAAACCAAGAGCTTAGTTAAGGACTAGGTCAATTTATGTTACATTGTCCCTGATATATTTTCTTGTATTTACTAACAAAACATTTTGCATTAGATTGCAGATCATTTTACAACAACAGATTACAACATCGAGTATTCAAACAAAGCCCTTAGGTCGATAACACATGAGTCACTCGACTAAGAGCGAGATAACGCTATCAAGATGAGTGGGCAAGAGGATTGAACTTGATACTGAAGGTCATGAGAATCGATAGATAGATAGGAAAGGTGGAGAGCGCATTCAGGTTGTGACGATAAACAGAGCTGAGATTCTGTACGGTAAAAATGATATTGCTATTGACGTATTTCCGTATTCTCAACGTTTTAATAACTCTTATTTACTTGGCGTTGTAGTATAAATAGGTACTCTGATAATGGCGATCGAGTTAAAATTAAACTAAAACACGTCAAACGCAACATCGTTTAGAATAGCGGTTCAGTTCTCTAGGAGAAACGGGCAAATTAATCAAGTAATTTCTTTAGAGAAATAACTACTTACCTATATATTTTTTGGTCTGTATGTCTGTCTGTCTGCATATCATGAGACGTAATATGTAGGTGGTCAGTTAGTACAAACGTACTAGTATTAACAACAAAATGATAATAATATTAAAAGGGGAATTCAACAGGAAACGTGATAATTAAAGCATTTTTTTGCCCAAACAAAAAGTAACAAACAACAAACGTAAGTAAGTAATAAAATAAATTTAAAAAGTAAGTAATACTATATTGGCGCTATAACAAATAACTCAAACTTTAGGGCATTATCAAAAATACGTGTACCCTAGTTAAGCACTGAAGTTAAGAACAAATTAACGATGTGTGCTCAACCACCCTGGACTGATTTCAAACGGTTACACGCCTGTGCTGGATTGCCACACAGCCCACATTGCCTGCAAATTCGCAGAAATCAAAGAGAAGGTTCACCGCCGTACTGGCAAATCCAAAAAAAAATACGATGTCAGTTTTGTGACATGATGTTCGTTTGCCTGCATTGCCATGAAAATCTATCAGGTAATAAATAGCTCGGCAATACCACAAACTACAAACAGTTAAAGTGGCATAACGATGTTGCAACCAATTGCGGTGCTAAAGTCCAATCAGGAACCGAACCCGGTATATTCCACCGGCCTGGTCGCTTAGGTTAATTGACGCTAAGTCTGATTTATAAGTATGTAGTTGTCATGGCAATTTGTTACTAAGCGTCTTTCACCAGCTTTTGATTAACTTGCTATATTTGTATATATGTATGCTCGAAACAACCATCCATAGGGTTAGCTGGAAGAGATCCCTTAAAAGGAATAGTTCGCCTTTGTACATTATTTTCTGGTATCTTCATTGTATTTTTTTTGTTTTATTTTGTACAATAAAGTGTTTACATACATACATACATATATTATCCATTAATCATCCGCCAAGCAACAGTGTTCGCATTGTTATGTTCCGGTGTGGGGATAAGACAACCGGTGAGATTACTAGCATAGAGGCATTCCATCTTAGTCCTCAGGGTCGGCAACGCATTTGAGGTCTTAGGATTAATATTATTAATATTATTAATTGCATTTTCATCCAGCTCTGAACTTCTGAACTATGTTAAAAGTTTTGTGTTACTAGCTCATCTGGAAATTAGTTAAAAATCACATTAACTTATTTCAAACATCATACAGAGTTCGACCCTGCCTCTTCTCTTAAAAAACTTGGTCCTCAGACCTCACAATCGTCTTAAAGACATATTATTCAGAAAATAACTAATATGACCCATTGACCTAAAAACTAACACGTAAAACTATAAATAATAAACGTGGCTAAACCGTAAAAAACACGTTAACTATGGAACATTTCGCAACCCAAATCAGTAGTTAAACATGTTTTAAAGTATACATTTTCTTTATCACACGCAGTCAAATCTTAAAAATTTCAAATGGGGTCTGTAACTAATTATTATTTTTTATTATGCCGAATAACTTGTTTAATTTTAATGTAACTAAAACAATTGTCATGATGGTCCAACAAAAGGTGCCAACCGAAAATCAGCGCTGCGGTCCCCTGACCACAGCATAATGCTGAGTTGGAACAGTTTGGCGCCAGAACTCGAGCATGCCGTATACAGGGTGTTAGGTAATGAGTGGATAATCCTTGAACTACGGATAGAGGGCACTTAGGACGTTATGAAAAAGCTGAAATAGGTCTAGTAAAAGTCACTCGGTTTTCGAGATATTGGTCATTTTAATCGGATTTTTTTTTATTTTTCCTTATGTCCGTGTTATGAAAAACCCCTAAGTTCATGTATTAATTCAATTTTATTTTCGTTGTTTCTTGCATGTTTAGAATCACTACGAACTAAGGAAGTTTTTAAAGTTACATGCCCAGTTTTTTTTTCATGACAACTTTTTGAGTAAACGCACAAAGTTTGTTTTTCCATACTACGTGAAAAACAAACGCGGGGATTTCTTAGTATGGAAAAAGTAATTTAGTGAGTTTACTCAAAAAGTTGTTATGAATAAAACTTGGCATGTAGCTTTAAAAACTTCCTTAGTTCATAGTGATTCTAACCATGCAAGAAAAAAGTGAAAAAAATATGAATTAATACATGAAATTCAGGGTTTTTCGTAACATGGACATAAGGAAAAATGACAAAAAATCCGATTAAAAGTCCAAATATCTCGAAAACCGTGCGACTTTTACTAGACCTATTTTAGCTTTTTCATAACGTCCTAAGTGCCCTCTCTCCGTAGTTCAAGGATTATCCACTCATTACCTAACACCCTGTACATTTCTCCAAGTTATTTATGTTTGTTTTCGGTGCCGAATAAATTATTCTCTATTCCAATACCCAAATCCTGATTTCTTCTTTTAAAAATTAGGCCGTATTAATAAACTCCTCTTTACCGAGATGCCCGTCACAGAATACGTCAATCAATAGACAACTGTCATTTTTGACGCAACTTGAGACGAGCTTCACAATCTAGATCAGTTTATTACGACCCTTATGGCCGTATTAATAAACTCGTCTCAGTTTAAATGCCCATCTCAAGATGCGTCAAAGTAAACGTCAATCCATAGACAACTGTCATTTTTGACGCCACTTGAGACGAGCTTCACAATCTAGATCAGTTTGTTACGGCCCTTATGGCCTTATTAATAAACTCGCCTCAGTTTAAATGCCCGTCTCAAGATGCGTCAAAGTAAACTCAAGCCATAGAAAATTGTAATTTTTGACGCATCTTGAGATGAGCTTTACAGTTGAGATTAGTTTATTAATACGGCCCTTAGTCTTCAGAACTCACACGCCATCTTAAAGACACGATAAGTAAACGTCATGCCTTAGAAAACTGACATTTTTGACGCATCTTGAGATGAGCTTTACAGTTGAGATTAGTTTATTAATACGGCCCTTAGTCTTCAGAACTCACACGCCATCTCAAAAACACGATATTCAGAAAATAACTCTTATGACACATTGACCTAAAAACTAACACGTAATAAACGTAACAAAGTAATAAATGTGACTAAACCGTAAAAAACACGTTAACTATGGAACGTTTTGCAACTGAAATCAGTAAACGTAACTCAAATCTGTCAGAGTTCGCTTCATATTAACTTCACTTGTAACTAAACATTTACAAGTGAACCATTCATTCATAGACAACCGGTGAAATTACTAGCATAGAGGCATTTCATCGTAGTCCTCAGGGTTGAGGTCTTGGGATTATAGTCTTGAGAATTCAAATGTCTATGGGTCTCAGTTTCCACTTACCATCAGGTGGCCTGGGTGCGCATGTGCCTTCTCCTTAACATGAAAAAAACCCTAAAAAAACTAAAGTACACTTTATTTTAAAAATGCCCAACTAACAAACTAACCATGTAATCAAATCTTCGAAGTCGATTTCAACCAAATTTGGATGGATATGGATGTATGAATCGATGGATGTTTGTTACTCTATGACGCCCGAAAGACTGTACGGGTGTGGATAAAATTTAGCACAGGGATAGATTGTAGTCTAGAAGAGGACAAAGGCTTACTTTTTATCCCGAGTAATACGTCTAAAAATATACTTCGTCCGGGTCATGACACTGCGCAATGTTCGAGGCGGCAAGATCAATAAAAATATTCCACTTGTTTGTAAACAATTTTGTTATTGTTATGTTTATTGACAAGTTATTTCGCAACAGGCAAGTGGCAATTAGAAGTAATGAAATAAATCAGTGTAGATAAACAAGGACGTTTTTGTGAGTAGGAAATTAAATCTACTACCAAGGAAATAAAGTTTAGTTACCTTTGCTCTTAAATGCCATTTTCTAATTTGAAACAAATAAAAATGAGCTTTATATACAATAACGATCCGAATCCGATGGCCCACCGGGTCTCACGAGGTCTCTAATTGAGATAAGTACATGTCATAATATTTTCATCAATGTATCAACATCATAATTTCAGTCGAAGGCCTTCCATAGCTGGGGCCTTAGCCAAGATGCAAACGCTCCTAACGTTTTTCTTTTCTATCGCTCAAAATGTATGCGATGACAGTCGACCGCGTGGTTTATCGAAACGCACGAGAATGTCATTCCATACATTTTGAGCGATAGAAAAGAAAAACGTTAGGAGCGTTTGCATCTTGGCTAGGGCCCCTGATCATAGGCCTTTCCCATGATCTCCACTTTTGGTTGCTTTAGAGCTACTCGTATCTCAAAACGTATGTTTTATGTATAATCGCTGACAATATCTTCAAATCAAGCTTTAAACAACACATATTCATCATATATTTACTTGGATATTTTTTGTACATACGAAGTTAACTAGCTTCAAAAGACTGTCTTCGGAGTGTATTTCGGAACAAATGTAGGTTTTTAATTGTTAGAAAAGAAAAGTTAAGAGGGAAGCATTTAGTGCCACTAAAACTAAAATAAAATTTGAATCATCATCATCATCATATCAGCCGAAAGACGTACACTGCTGGACATAGGCCTCCCCCAGGGCTCTCCACTTAGACCGGTCTTGTGCCTTCCGCATCCATCGCGATCCCGCGATCCTTACGAGGTCGTCGCTCCATCTTGTTGGAGGCCTACTAACAGCTCGTCTCCCGGTCAAATTTTGAATACTAGTAGTATATTTTGCACTTTCATAATATTCTTTTCAATTTTAGTAAGTTTATATGTCACTGTTAATTTCTGGATAAATAAATATTAAAAATAAAATAATATTCAGCATATAATCAGGCCTTGGCGCGATGAATACTAACGATAGCTCAGGACAGCCGTCCTGCCGTAACCACGGCTGGTGCAACCATGTTGTGTTCCGGTATGGGGATAAGACAACCGGTGACATTACTAGCATAGAGGTATTCCATCTTAGTCCTCGGGGTTGGCCACGCATTTGAGGTCATAGGATTGCAGTCTTGAGAATTCAAATGTCTATGGGTCTCAGATTCCACTTACCATCAGGTGGCCTGAGTGCTCGTGTGCCTTCTCCTTATCATAAAAAAACAGGATTCGAAATGTCAAACGTCGGTTCAGTAACGAGGTATGTGTATACCCGTCGTTAATATTCATCGCTTCAAGACCTGATTTTAGGTCTAATAAAATTTTATAGGCTTCTACTAAACCTGTAAGCCCATCCTTCCTTATCCATCCTTAAACAACATTTACCATCAGGTGTGATAGAGGTCAATAGCGGCCTATATTGGACAGTTCGGACTAAACCAAAATTGTATCGTGGTCTAAATGGTCTAGAAGACAAATGTGCTAAGTGCATAGATGGTCTAGAAAAGAAATATGCTAAGTGCAAAGAAAATATTATCCACTTAGCACATTTGCCTTATAGACCATCGAATGTGACCACGGCTTGGACCGCGGATAGATCAATGATTACTGCCGGTCTGCAGTCCGAATTTTCCATGTAAATGAATTTTTCAGAGCTCGTAGCGCCATTTAGATTGGCGCTTGGAATGTGAACACAACATTAAAGTTTCTGTTACGAATAGAATTCAAATAGTTTCGCGCCGCGTTGCGATTACACATACAGTTCGGAACGAAGATTGAAACAGTACCCCCACCGTTTACTATGACCGTATTCGCTAGCAAGTCGAATGCTCTGTCCCTTATAGAATGGTAATAGAGTGAGAGGGACAGAGCATTTGACTCGTTAGCGAGCACGCTTACTGTAAACTCATAATAAGCGTACTGCAGATATAACCAAGATGCGTTCGGTAACTAGCGTTTTTGTTCGTTTTGTTTTTAAACCAATCGCGTCACTGGTGGATCGTGTTATACGAAAAGTCACGTGATCTACCAGTGACGCGATTGGTTTTTAAAACCAAGCGAATAGAAACGCTAATTAGCGTACATTTTGCTATAGGCTCAGGCATTTCCTAAGGTCCCAACTTCACGTGTAAAGACCGCTAATCGCTGGTCAGTTCAGAAAAAAAACAACTTACCACTGAACTCAGGATCAGGTATGCTGCTGTCCAGGGCAAACCTGAAGGCAGTCAGGTGTTCGTCCAGGTTCCCCTCTTGGGGGACACCACCGTTACGGAACTTGAGCTTGCCGCTGTTCTCATCTTTCAGGATAGCTGGGAAGAGCCCTGGGTCGTATAGGATCACTATCTGAAAATAATAGGCATTTGTAAATCAAAGCTTGCAACCTGTCCCTAATACAATCGTAAACATCTTGGCCTGATTGTGCAAAATGTGGTTACAGAATTATCAACAACTCTTTATAGTTGTTGGTATTTCTGTAGCTGTTGCTACTCTGGGAATGAAGGCGTGATGTTATTTATTTATGTTGTAAACAAAGGATCTTTGAGCGATTTCTGGGACTTCAATCGTCAAAACAATATTGCTCTCATTTGGGGCAGTATTCCACTTAGTAAAACAATATTGCTTTTGACATGTTATCATATTGTCAACGATACGATAACGATTTGCTTGAAAGTGAACGGTGGAAGGACCCTGTGCAGGGTCCGTCCGGATCGCTACCAACATCTTATCCATTTGGGTGTTAGCGTATTGTTTTGAACTCGGCCGCCATTACTATGAAATAAATAAGAGCTATCGTAACATTAAATATGGGAACACTTAAAACAAAAAAGTTTTACCGTGTAGAATCTCAGCCCAGGGGTTAATTTTTTAATCTCACCGTCGACAAATCGACGGTATGACTGCAAAACCGCGTAACTAACAATTTCAGTTAGGTGCAAAATGTACCTTATAAGGTGTATAAGCAGTATTATCGACGAATTGTGTCTAGTATCTTTAAAATCAATTTATGCAACGATTTTATCTACGAGCGGGCCCCCGTTTTATGAGCATTACGGCATTACGATATCGAATCCAAAAGGGGGCTCATACACAACAAAAATCAAAGCTCATTATTCAATGTTTCACTTTGAGCTGTTTCGGGGCGTTGTAGTATACCTGCGATGACTTTTATCTGAACCTCTGATGACTAGACCCCGTTATCGGAGGTGCAACTTGGTAGCTGGACGCTCTTAGGCATGGGTAAAAATAATGTGAAAATAGAGGCAAAGTTCCCTTAGCCTTACCCAAAAACAGAAGTCAGAAAAGAAAAAAACAAACATCACAACAGACATACCCTATTGATCTATGTCGATACTTTTTCTCTAATGATTGTCTTGACAAAAAATATTACTGATTATTTTGTTTATTTCATGCACTGGCCTGCACCTCGAAACATTAAAAAACGTTAAATTGTAACTTTGAACTATTGTGAAATGGCAACCATCGTGATTTTGTTCTACTGATAGCGGATTCTGCTTCTGATGACATTAATTATCATGGAATACAAAATAAAATGTTACATTTTTGTCTAAAAAACTGTTTATAAAACTAATTGAAAAGATTAAGAGTATCGATATCGACATCATAAATATTTTTACCCACGCCTAAGAACGACGAGCTACCAAATTGCACCTCCGATAGGGTCTACAGATAACTCACCTGTTCTCCCCTAAAGCTATCGTTTTTGTTCTGCACAATGCCATACCGCTGATACAGCGACTCGAAGAGAACCTTCTTCGGCCGGCACTGCATGGTGGGAACATTCCAGTACACTTGGAAGGGTTTCAACCCGCGGATCGGGTCGTCGGACGGCCGCTGTATGACGTAGTAATTGCTGAAAGAAAAGACATTATTAGGTTATGATTTACGCTTTCCGTAATGATTTTGTAAAATTAATGATAATATCTCGTTACTGTGCATAACATGGACATACCCTGTCATTTAATGGTCGTTGTCCCATCTGTAATTTATTTAATTACGAAATTACTTAGATCAATCAGAAATAAGAAGATGTCATGGCTAGAAACCCGGAGTTGAATGTGATTAGGGAGTATGATGAAAAACATTCGGAAGGAACGGATATGAACAGTATTTTAATGTATACATAAATTTTGCTCTACTCACTTCAGTGGATGTTGAAAGATCTTTTCTATCTTAAAGCGGATATAAAACGCAATAATAAATGCATTAAAATGAAATATATTTATACATTTTATATTTTTAATGAATTTATTCTTAAGTCTGATGTTCTCTACCAACCTGCATTTTTTTTTGTAACCTTGTTTTGGAGATGTCACTCAAAGTGGCAAAAATTTGAGAAATGCTTAAATAACTATGTCAAAGCCATCTTTGAATTAAAATATTACCTAAATAAAATAAGGATACCGAAAAAACCAATCTAAACATTAATATAAGTTTAAATTTTTTAACAAGTTTGGATTCTATTTTTTTTTAAATTTTCTCCTAAATCGTATCAATGAAACTTAATTCTCTCTAATACTATGTAGTAATGTTCTCTATTACTATGCAGTTAGTCGCTTTCTTTGGGATTACGTTATAATTACGCTCCATTATCCATTCATTCGATAAGATTTTTTTTTTTTTTTTTTTTTTATGCATGTAATAATTTTATTTCAACACAACAAATGTACATCATACATAACATATCATAAAATACAAATATTAACTAAAATAAAAATAAATTAAAACAAATCAATAAGATAAGATTGATCAGTTCTGAACAAAAACTGGCCTTCGCGTGTCTATGTTTAGACTCGCTTTGAAACCTTTTGTTAGCACGTTCTATACACTACTGAGGTGTTTTGTGTTTAGTGACAAACGGGCTAGCGCTGCCGTGTAAATCAAATACACTGCAACTTAAGATACAGTGTTTTGATTTACGAACATACTATGGACTTCTCGTCCTTTAATCTTTACTTAAATTTCGTTACAGTTACTGAGCTATGAGGAAGTGAAAAATCACTATATTTTAAAAATATCGACATTCTTAATTGGTAAAACACTGTAACTGAACATACAATGTCCTTATTTAACATTTTTTGGTCAATCTAAGATAAAGTGTTAGGTATGACCAACATAACAAGGCCGCGGCTAGATAAGGCGAGCGCTGTGTGGAGGGAAGGACGAGAGCTCTCCTGTTACTGGCCGATCGTTCGACCCTTCCAAATGCATTTGTCTATTACCTCACAAATAATTAATGTCTGTTTATATTATCTTCATTTAGTTATTATTTTATTACTTAACTTTTTATATGTACACTAGAAGACGCCCGCGACTTCGTATGTGTAGAATTAGTTTTCCGCTATTCTATTATTTTCTCTGTGTTTGTAGACGACACTATTAAATCACAATTTGATAGTGTCGTCTATATTATGTCAAATACCTCATTTATCGCTATTCCCTCGGGAACTGTTTAATTATCTGGGATAAAAAGTATGCTGGTTCCTTCTCCGGGACCTTGGTTATCTCCATACCAAATTTCATCTAAATCGGTTCGTTAGTTCCTGAGATAAGCGCGTTCAAGCAAACAAACAAACTCTTCAGCTATTGCCTATTAGTATAGATTTACTTAATTCTTTTTTATGTTTCTAAGTTATCTTCTTTCTACCATTAAATATAATAATTACTTTAGTTAGCCAGTTTTTTCCTAGGATTGTTATTTTTCTCTCTATACATCTTTTATAATTGTATAATTTAATACCAGCTTTACTACTAAAATTGCACTCTAATAGCACTCTATTAGAGTGCAATTTCAGGCAGAGCTACAGAAATACCAACAACTCTAAAAAGACTTATTGTTAATTTTGTAACCCCATTTTGCATTAGACTAAGATGTTTACCAGTGTACTAGTGACAGGTTGCAAGCCCATCGCCTCACAGTACTACAAGCCCTTATTCCCTTAGTCGCCTCTTACGACATCCAAGGGAACACATGGAGTGGCACTATTCTAACCCGGCAACCACGCGGGTTTTTTTACATTATTCTAATAAAATATAATAAATTCAATAATTATTTCCGGGTTCCGTGTTTATAATTTGACTCCTTATAATGATAAGAAGATGGTAAGTGGGATCCGAGGCCTGGGTCCGATGTCACATTAAATATGCATTTGTAGACTGCTGTATCGACTGCATCTCGACTACAAAATTGCAATGCATACCCTGAGGACTGTAAACTTTTGGTAGGTGATCTTATATTACCACACTGGCGTACAAAAATGCGAACACTGGCACTTAGCGGTAGGTTGATAGATAATCTATGGTAGAGAGACATTCTTATTACGTGTTATATGTTGTTGCCTTGTCGCTATAACATCAGGTGTAAAGTACACCATACTAAATTGTCTAACGAGTAAAAGCGATAAGGTACAGTAAACAGCAGAAGTAGCTACGCAACCGAAGAGCTCAAAATGATCTGCACTCGACTCTATTGTCAAGAGAATACGTCGTGTCTAGATCATTTTGAGCATGTATTCTGCTTTGCTACTTTTGATGCTGACTGTTTCTATGAAAGCGAGGCAATTTTGCAACATGACTTCTATTTTGTTCCGGTACAAAGTCTTAATGGCGCACGTACAAGAGCGTTTGTTTTTAAAAAAACGTGTTAATTCCAAATAACTTAACACTAGTAATATGACAATGAGAAAGTTATTCTAAATCAGCCTGAGGACACTTTTACATTATAAACAATAGACGGTATTTAAATGTATGCGTAATGTATGCATAATTTCTGAACAGGGGTGTCCTAAAAAATACAACATTTAAATTTAAATATATTTCTTAACGCTGTTCGGAAATATGAACCTTTTTGGCCTGGTTTGGAGTAGGAAAGGATTTAATATGCTTTAAAGGAAACCCTTTAAAAATAGTATTTGCCACAAAAAAAGTCGATTTATGTAGATTAAAATCATGATTTTAAAAAGTGATCCAAGAGACGTAACCATGGTAACGAGGTACAAAGAAGTTGATTGACCCAAATAACAAAGTTCCAGTAGCCCATTAGCTGTAGTCTATTGTAATTTTAGAAATGATGTAAGCGCCATATGTACGGTCGCTGACCCCTTACATCATAACTCGTCTCATTACGCAACCGACATGCAAACGCCTTTATATGACAAATCAGTTCAATTGCCTAGTCCTTGAAAAATAAGAATACGAGCATTATTGCTTTGTTCGCGATAGGATCCCAGATCCTGGGATCCTTGTGAGAAAGTCGACTTAACTCGTAATAAACGAGGGTACGGTGGAAAACATCTATGGGCTATGGAGGAGAACCACTTTATTTTTATTAGTTAGCTTATTTACTTAAAGAAAACATTCCTTTTTTTAAGAAAGAAAACTGCATTCAAAGACCTTTTGAAATTCGCTTGTCTCACTCGGGAATCAAACCAACTAAAAATAAAAAAATTACCCTCGCTATTTTATAACACGAATCGGTAGGATTATTGTTCAGGATAAAATTTGTCTAGTAAAGATTTAATCTCCAAAATAAAAAAAGTGAAAAGTAATATTAATTTTATTTAATTATCACTACGAAGGACACAAAAACATGAAAAAAACATGATATTGAGAAAAGAATCTTAACAATCTTAATCTTAATCTTGGCGACACGTTGGGAGTGACCCTGCCTCCGAAGCCAGCGGTCCCGTGTTCAAATCCCGGTAAGGGCAGATATTTGTGTGATGAGCGCGAATATTTGTTCCTGAGTCTTGGATTTTTCTATATATATTTAAGTATGTATTTCTCTATTTAAGTATGTTTATCGTTGTCTAGTACCCATAGTACAAGCCTAGAGCTTAGTTTGGGACTAGGTCAATTTGTGTGATTGTCCCTTGATAATTTTTTTTTTTATTTTTTTTTTTTGTACTTAGCTGATGATAATTCGAGTGATTGTTATGAAATTGAAAGTACCTATAGAAAAAAAAGTTAAAAACATTTAAAACGAATGGTAAGTTAAGATCATGGAAACTAACTATTATCAGTGACTGTGTCGCCAATTAAAGCAAAACGGGACCACGCTGTTTTGTCTGTCACGTCGGTGTTAGTCTTATATTTACTCGTATATAGTTATGTTTGCAGTCCCGTGTGGTTGCCGGGTTAGAAATAGTGCCACTCCATATCTTCCCGTGGATGTTGTAAGAGGCGACCAAGGGAATAAAGGCTTGTAGTACTGTTAGGCGATGGGCTTGCAATCTGTCACTAATAAATACACAGGTAAACATCTTAGCTTGATTTTTCAAAATGTAGTTAGCGAATTACCAACAAGTTTTTAGAGTTGTTGGTATTTCTGTAGCTCTGCCTACCCCACTCTGGGAATGAAGGCGTGATGGTACGTATGAAAATGTTTTAAATACTTTTTCTTACTCTTAAATTTGTCCCGTCAGAGCGTACAAACTACATTTAAGGGTGTGCATTCTCAATCTGGCGACTGAGCCCGTTCGACAGATAGCCGTTTTCAACACCTATTAACTTAATGTTCAAGAATGTAATAAATAAGTTAAAAAGATGTTGCATATTATTTTCTTCAACCTTAAAAACATCTTCACTCGTATATTTAACTAACTTCGCCCCGTAATCGAAAGAGATAACAATATTGGTGACAACACTCCGCGTGACCCAGTTCCACTATGATAAACCACCGAAATGTCTTATTCGGCAGGTGGATGGCTCCGTCAATATTTGCGCGCCGCTCTATTTCCCGCCCATATTATAAGTGCTAGTGTGTTTGTCGGTTCCCTAATGTTTGACCAAATCATCCTTTGGAAAACTATAATTCGATAATGGCGATTCAATAAAAAGGTAAAAATGCTTAAGCGCCAATATTAAGCATTTTTACCTTTTTACTGTCGAAAATAATCATTTTACAAACGTACATTTCACAAATACGTACTTCCCGCCGCATTATTTTTATTTTTTTTGTGGTCAAAAGTCCAACCTAACCTAACGTATTTAATAAGGCCATTTAACCTATGTAATATGTAAGGGTTACAGCACAACTACGTTTTTGCGAAATTGTAATTTATAAAATGCTACGTTTTGACAAACGTTTTATTTTCTGGTCAAAAGTACCTACGGACCGCGTGTTTGTCCTAACTTGGCTGGCTAATGTTGATGCGGTGTTTCTCGATTTTCACTTTTCGTTTTGTATTTTGGCATTGTAATACATAGTTTTGTGGAATCTATTACTTACTGATATTAGGCAGTCTCAGCCTGTAGATTGTTTCAAAACTAGACTGAAAGAGTTCAGGCTAGACACTTGTTCATTAAACTTTTTCCTGAATATTACGTAGGTATGTTTATTTATTATTTTAGTTTATTGTATATATCTATAGCTATATGTTTATTGATGGCATAATTTCTTTAAGTGTTTTACGAGTACTTACTTGGCTATTCTTTGTTATTGATTATTAATGATTATTTCTCAAACGCTCAAAGATCAACTCCCTCTTGCCTTAAAGGGACAAGTTTTTGTTCATTTTATAAGTGTTACCTCTTTGTTTACACAATGCAGTATATATTTCTTTAGAAATAATGAGTCTCCTTCGCGTAAAATTATGTATTTCCAATATTTTAGGTAGTTACTGTACATGTGGCGTTCGTTTTTTCCACCCTGTATATCAACTATAGTCGTGCGGTTGTAAGAGGCCCGATTCGACAGCTGTCAATTTAATACTGTAAAGGTGGTGAATCCTTCAAGTTTCCGTTATAACCTAATAGTTTAAAAAAGGAACACCGAGTGCTCTTAAAGAGGTGTCATCGCAGATAGCTGTCATGGACTGAACTAGACAAAACCTCTTATCGGGATTTGAACCCGGGACCGCTAGCTTCGAAGGCAGGGTCACTACCAACTAGACCAACGTGTCACCGCACTTGCGGTTTTGACATTGTCATCGTATGATCGCTATCTTAATATTGTAAATTTATGTGGCCCGTGTGCTCGTTCGCGTTCTACTTGGTAAGTGGGTAAGAATTAGAGCCGCCTCGGGTTGAGGCACGCACGGCTCACCTATTTTGCTCAAATTCATATGCACTTACGCGCTGTGCGCGAGCAGCGAGCGGCGCGCGGCAAGCCGGCAGTCGGTCTTTTGACCATGCTCAAAGGCGCCTCGGTGTGCGTGCCTCGCGTAATTTAGACGAGTATCCGAGGGTGCCGCGGGCAGAACGACAAGTTCTGAGTGTTCTAACCTATCTTTGGGCGAGGCGCGTACAAATTTGATAAAGTTGCTGAGCCGCTTCACCACCGAGGCGATTTCTTCTTCTTTTTGTTAATAATTCGGTGAATAATGATAAACGCAGCAGCGGCTGTCATCGTGTCAGACATCATTTTGAAATGTCGGCTCACGGTGAGCACGCTGAATCACCCGCGCATGTTTATGTGTATCAATTTGCCTCGCGAGCAGCTCGCCGCACGGGGCGAGCATGCCTCAGGCTGAGCCGCTCAGATTCGTACCTAGCTCTACAAAAACGAGTTCTTTACAGTTGGTCTGTTTTTCATTAAGAGGTAAAAAATATTTACTGCCGTGCCCCCATTACACTGATATCGCATGGAAATGCAAATAAAAGATTACGTCTCATGGAAACCCGGTAGCAGCTCAATGTTACTTCCGACTTGAAATGTAAATAAAAATGTTTTTCATGGAAAATTTTGATATTAGGCAGAATTATGTTTTAAAGTCCCGTTGCGAAAAACTACTGGGATATTAGCATGGACCACTAATAAATGGGTGCGTATCATGATATATAAAGATCAAAATACTTACATACATACATAACATCACGCCTTCAACCCCAGAGTGGGGTAGGCAGAGCTACAGAAATGCCAACAACTCTAGGAATACTTGTCAGACCAAGATTTTGCTGGTGTATTAGTGATAAGTTGCAAGCCCATCGCCTAATAGTAGTACTCGAAGCCCTTATTCCCTTAGTCGCCTCTTACGACATCCACGGGAAGACTAGGAATGGCGCTATTCTAACCCTGCTGGTCATAACGCACGTTAATTTTGAGTGACACTATGCAAAAAATTATGTCATTCAAAAGTAAATTATTTTTAATCGCAGTAATGACACTATTTAAATGGCTTTGTTTTTAGTTTAGTGTCACTCTCAAAATCAACGTGCGATAAGTAATGGTTTTATTTCTGAAATTATACACTTTTCAGGATTGCTATAAAACAAACCTAACCTAACCTAATGTGCTCTATAAAATGGCTTTTTAAATACTCCTGTAATGTTTACGGTTTCGTAGTTTCGTTTATCTTAAACTATATTTATGATATGATCCCCAAATAAATACATGCACTAATTATTAGACAGAATAGGCACTTTTAAGATCGTGATTTTATGACTGTATTTGATGCAGTAATTTTATTTTATTAATTTACTATAGTATGCCCGCGACATATTTCCAAAAGTCCCTTCTTAGTGCACCCCTAGGATAACCAAGGAATATTCCCTCCTCAGTTCGCAAGGTCCAGCGGATCCGGGTTAAAACCGGTTAATAACCGTCTTTTGCTTTCTCAAATTCGGTTATAACCGGTTATTTGCATTTCCTAGTTGTCAGTCAGTCAGTCAGTTTTGATAAAGAGGAGTTGTTGGGGCTAATTGGCACTCATCGTGGTAGTACGTGGCCCTACTTTGAAAATTGAACTTCGAAGTTACGTTAGCTGCATCTCCTTCTCTCGATTTAGACTCGAATGTCGAGTGAAAGAGATGAGACATCCGAAGTTTGTAATTGAGCTCTTCATGGTAACAATCCAGGATCCGTCCGGATCGCTACCACCAACTTACCATTTAACCTACCACCAAACAGCAGTGTTCGCATTGTTGAAATCAAACAACTGGTGAAATGACGCATAAACGCATTCCATCTAAGTCTTTAGGGTTGTCAACGCATTTGCAGTTTTAAGACTGTTATCGTAAGATTGCAATCTTGAGATTGGACACAGCTATGACTTGAGTCTTTACTCTCAGATGGCCTGTGTGCTCGTTTCCCTGAAACCATGCCATAAAAAATATGGTGGAGACAACAGGATCTTCGTTATATTAGTCTACGACTAAACTCGATAAAATATCCATTGCAGTAAAATCCAATAATCTAAAAGCTATGTGATCCAGGTTGCGTGCTCTTGGTCTATAACCTCATCCGAGACTCAATTTCATTTCACCTTCTGGTCAGTTCGTGCTCAATAAAGGTGTGGTCACACTGACGGCCTCTTATCTAACCAATGCCTAAGTTAAAATTAAGACTGGCAATTCTTTTATCTGATACAACTAAAAGAAAAAAGAAGTTTCTGTAAAAATAAATATTTTTGGGACTAGCTTTTGTTTTTGATTGTTCTTTTTTTGCTATGTTTTTTACTGCTTATCAAAACCAAACTAATGAGTCCCAACACGGTGGGTCTACTTTATTTAAGTATAACGGAGATCCTGTCACCACCTTCCGACTCCATCATCAGACCAGCTCGATGATGCCACATTATTGTATTGTCATTGTAGTTACGTAGGTATACAAAATTTCAGCTCGATCGGTCCCCGGGAAGTGATTACAATCTTCCTTGCGAGATTTGCCCCGAACATTTGCTACTATGGAACCCTGTCGTAAAGACAGCGTCAAATCACATGAAAGAAAGCTAATATTAATGATTAACGCTGTCGTTATGACAGGGTTCTATAGCGGCATATCAATTAAAGTCCTTAACCGTACAGACAAACATCGCAAGTTAATAAAATGCCTGTAAAAAGGCATTATTTGGACGATCCGTTAAGGACAAAGGTTTTTAGCCAATTCATAGTTTCATACTAAATAGATGTTTATGAATCAACCTCTTGTCGCGCAACCCTGTCTCCGTCGCTGGTCGCGGTCGCGAGCATCGACATCATACCTTAAGGCTGCGTTTCCACCAGAGCTATAATATGCCTATAGCGGAGCTGTGTGTGAAGAAAAAATCCACCAATAGGAGAGCTGCGCTGAACGAGGTTAGGAATTATATTGGTGGATTGTTTTCTCGCACACCGCTTCACTACCTCACACAGCTCTGGTGGAAAAGAAGCCTTAAGCTCACGGGTATTTTTTTTTTGACTAAAACACAGGTGAACTGTATAATAGTAAACAAAAGAGGTATAATTACGTAGTGATTGATGATAATGAATCATTAATTTATTTAATCCTTATTGCACAAAAACGAGTACAAATGGCGGACTTCATACCTAATGGCGTGATAGTGATCTATTTATCAATAAGTGTTATTTAATTGTCTACTAACATATCGTTTTTGAAAATGCATAATAACACGTTTCTTTTAATAACGTACATGGGTAGTACTAAAAAGTATTTCTGCCAATGTTATAATACCTATTTTTAATTCCTAATATTGACTTCCTAAATGCGAAAACGTACTCTTATACAAACAATTCAGAACTTAAAAAAATATATTTTATGATGATTTATGATTGAGATAAACATCTAATTGAAGAAAAAATTAAGGGTAAAATTTAGTCGTGACAAGCAATCATAAAGGGCAAAGAAATTATACGCGCAAAAGAAAATGTAGTCACGAAATTGTCCTAACTCAGCGTAATACTAGTGTATTAGAAATCCGAAGCCATATGCTACAGTTCTAGACAGATAAGTCGATTTTTCCACAACCATAAGGCACTTGTCCACCGCCGACGATGAGCGAGAAGCGAGTAGAGCCTTCTTTTTCGCACTAATTTGGGACGTTTGGTAGGGAAAGTCAACGCGCCTAATATATCTCAATGCCAAACCAATGATACTAAATTATTTCCTGTCAAATAATGAACAGTCACGTAACATTTCAGTAAGGTTATGGGGTTTCTAAACGGGCCATGTTTTTCTGCAATTTATGGCTGGAACTATTGCTATTTTACTCTTACTTCGTATGTTAGAGAAAGATGTGTATAGTTGCCGGCCACAAATTGTACAAAACATAGCCCGTTTAGAAGCCCCTTTACGCCTAGCTGTGTGAGCTTCTAGCAGTTTACCCATCACTCGAGTTACTAACAAACCCTTTACTGGTCATGCCGCATAATTGAACATGTTATGTTTTTATTATGTCATATTAGTTAAGAATTATTTTATGTTCTCTGTTTGTTTTAATAAACGACTTTGTTTATCATTATTTCGTCGTATCCTAGGGACGCAACCATCATTAATACCCTTTTTGTCTTCTTTCAAAATCGTAATCTACTATGTTTTCTACACCAAATGGCTTTTAAAATACGTCATCAAATTTACAAAGACATTCAAGTTTTTGAATTAAGCCTCAATTGCATTGGCGCCGTTTTATTCGGCGAAAGACGTCGCAATTGTAATACGGGCCGTCTTCCACAAGGTGACTAACAGCGGGGTAGGAGAAAGTGTTTAGTTTTAAGATTATAATTATCATGGGTGAAAACTAAATGAAGCGTATAAAGTACGACTTTATACTATCTTTATTACTTGTGTCCATAACATTTCCACTGACAATTTATTATGATTTAACATAAAATGTTCAGTAATATGAAGCAGTCAGTTTGATACTATGATAGACTGTAAGCGTGGAACAGAGTCATTAGAAATCATAACGCTCTTCTTCGGCGGGTGGAACGACAATTTCATTAATTTCTCAAACAAATATTATGAAGTATGATTCAAATTATGTCTCATAAATAGAGTAGCATCAACAATATTTTAGTATGTAATACCTAATTAAAAAGGCCTCTATTACCGTTGTGGCCCTGAATTTTCTCCCGAATAAGGCCTCTATATTACTTACGTCTTTATTGCTCGATGAGAAATAAAAATAATCTTGAAATTTTCGCGGAAGAAGACGGAAGGGACCAAAGTACTTAAAAAAAATAAAACTAATCAAGAAAACTATTATAAATAGTAACTAATAGGTATTCTTAAGTGATTAAAAACATAATTTTAAGAACTCAGATGTCTAAGTTCTAACCTGATTTTTCAGACACAAAAAAGCGTCCCCTGAAAAGTTGACTTCTTGTAATTACGCCCTTAATTATTTATTTATTTAACATAGTGAATCGTCTCAATAGCTCTGTCCCTATCGCACTACATTCGGGACCAAATGGTGAGAGAGAGCTAACGGTACCACGAACTTTGATTAAAGATTATACCATAAATATTATACCCTTAGGTTGCATGCCTAAAGCGAGTTCTTTGGCTCTATTTCACTTGATAAAACCATATTGTTTTTGACATGTTATCATATTGTGTTCAACTTGGATACCATTACTGTTAGGTAAATAAGAGCTATCACGTTGACACATTTTAAAAGCAATATGGTTTTACAGATTAGAATAGAGCTGAGCCCACGAACATTTTAAGATTTAGTTTGAAATAGAAACAGAAATGACACGTGACAGGTGACAATTCGGTAAACATTGAAAAGTTATCGCGCTGATACGTCACTGAGTTTCATATAAGCTGTGCCAAGTACACTCAAATGTCACCTGTCACCTGACAGACGATTAAAAATTTGTCAAATGTCAAGTTACTTCAGATATAAACCAAATTTATAATAATTAAGACCGATTTAGAAGAGAAACCTTGTTAATAAGATAAGTGCAAGAAATAATATATCCCAGATTCCAGTATTATCCTCATAATAATTATTAATACCTAATATTTCCTTACAATAACCTTATTATACGATTTTGACTTTTGATTTTGATTTTCGATCATGCTAAGGATACTTTTAAAAGGGTTTTCTGTGCTTTAGCTGTTAAGGTTTCCCTTATAGTGAATGGTTAGTTTAACAAATAACTTAGTCATATAATATATGTATTTCGTTCCAAGAAGTTATTCTATTCAGAGGTTAGTCTTTCAAAGGCTTTTCGGTGAATGGGTGGGCGGGTCCCTGTTTTTTTGATAACTATGAAACTAATGTATTGGCAATACTTGGGTGTTATATTAATTACTGCACCAATAAAAAACCATTTAACAGACAGACATTTTAAAAGGAAGTCTTTTCTAGAGAATTTTCCTTTTTTTATTTCATCAAAAGTCTCCTAACTTTGAAAGACTTACATTAAGTAAGTTTATAAATGCATTACCTTACCTCTATGACTTAGGTGTTAATACAGCACTCAATTTTCATTAAAAGAGTGTTGTTTACGGCTGTGGGATGCGAAACCCTAAACGACACGGACTTGACGGTTTTTTTTTGATTACCTAAGTTATTAACTACTAGGACTTAAATAGATAGGTTCAAGTTTCATTAAATGCCGTAAAAAAACAACAACAACTAAACAATTTGTAAATAAATAAAGTGCTGTTCTAGATGTAAAATGATTCATCCGTTGCCTAGCAACGTTCGATTCTAGTCGTGTAAACATGACAATAGTTTTCGCGAATGGACTTTGAAGCGTTAAACCGATAAAATAAATATGCAGTGAAATTGGTAACGTCCTTTAAACAAAAACTAACCAAATATAGAATAGCTTTTTAAGGATACGAAATACAAATAATTGGATACAAAAGATATTGTCAACAGACACAATGCCAAGAAACGTCACACATGCAGCCGCTCCAAAAAAATCTTTTAACTTTTTCACAATGGGCTTTCTCAAGTCACTGACTTTGTCTTCATTAAGAATATATTTATTTTGGCAAAATGCCAAATATTATACGTCGGTTTTCTCAAACACGCAACAAGGTACGTTTTCTCCTTATCATATACATATACCCAAAAGTATGCCGAATGTATCTAATAAAATAACCAATAAAAAAACTTACTTTGACTCATCACATTTCACCGCGCACCCCGAAAATATTAAAAACACCAATAACTTCATTATTTACAGTTCAAATACTTTTAAACACTGAACGCACTTTAAAAAATATTAAATTCATATAAAAAAAAAATATTGGAACCATAATAGCCTTAGTTTGGTTGTTAATTAAAAAGTTATTTTCCCGCCACTTTTTGACGTCTGAGAGGCGCGTTCGACTACCGCGCGGTCTCGACTCGATGTGTGTTGTATGACACTTAAATAGGGACTGCTCAAACGCCCGCATACTCTAAGAGTTGTGGTATTTTTTATGTTGGAATTTTTCTATGCGCTCCGCATATTTGTTTGACTGGGACACTGATGGAATGTAAAAAAGGTATGATGTTTTTTACTCGTTTATATGTAGAATTAATGTGTTAATCGGTAAGATAAGCGTGGCAATCAAATTAGGCTAAATAAATTAACAGTACAATCTGTGTTTAATCATATTACAAAATATTATACTACTTACATACATACATACATAACATCACGCCTTTATTCCCAGAGTGGGGTAGGCAGAGCTACAACTCTAAAAAGACTTGGTGATAATTCTGTAACCACATTTTGCACAATCAGGCCAAGAAGTTTAAGAAGTTTACTACTTAACAACTCCAATACCAATATAGTTTTACTACGTTTTACAACAATGCAACTTAGCATCATAATACTTACTTACATATAACTTAACGCATACCATCCCATCGCAATTTTTTATTGACATTCTAATGACCAGCAAAAATGTAAAGGTCACAGCCATAACCAAATGATGCGGGCCATTGCGGGCATAGGTACGTCTTGTTTACTGAAACGTGATCTGGGGCACACTGGTATTAAGCAGCGATGTAGATCAACTAATAATAATAATATTAATATTCTATGATTCTGGATCATTAAATCCAAAAACTATGACAGGTTTTCGGGAGAAGTCATATTTTTGTTTTTTTTTTAATTCCTTTAGCTCTGAAACTGGATTACATATCCCGGGTTACTATGTTTAATTGGTAGCTAGACTTAAACTTATTATTTATCACATTTTATATACGTTTGACGCTGAAACTAACAAAACACCAGACAGGCAAAAACCCATCAAGCTTGATTTGCAGTCAAAAAAACCTAAGCATTATATCGTCAAGTTTTTATTTTAACAAACTTTAAAGGTCAGTAACACTTCTATGAGTCTTTTTATGTCACTTACTATAATAATTTAAAATGATAAAATACTAAGCTTAACTATGTAACAAGTTCAAGTCCAGAGTCCGAACTAAAATACAAAACGTTGCAAATATAATTTGTTTGCATAGATACTCTGAATACCTGCATTACTAGTTTATTTTCAAGGTCATTTCCGCTATGTTTTGGCTCTAGCTGATGTGAGAGCTATTTAGTATGCATTCTCTACGCACCAAGCGCTTGACGTAGTCAAAGATTCAATACTTTTAATTAAAACTTAGTATAATTGTAGAGCCTTGAGTGTAAGTTGTCGTTTACGTGGAAAACCGTCTCGAACGTGTTTGCGTCCATGTTATTTATACGAGAAACGAAAACGTGTTCGAGACGTTTGTGCATTAGCAACTTACACTAAGGTCTCAGGTGGATTCGACATTTTTATTTATAATTATGACTATGTTTATGTGTTACTTATAAATGAATCGACAGTGTGCTCAAAGGTCCCTATTGTATATTTTAAACAATAGAGAGGAAAAGCGTTATACTTTTAACTTTAGTTCAATATCCTTCTGTAGATAAGTATATATAGAATACTGGACATTAATGGGAATATCAATTATTAAATACTTCATATCAGTCCAATAAACAATCACCTGTTTTGTAGGTAATTAATATCGTAATACATATTTATTCTGACTAATAAAATGAATGGTAATGACTAATGACGAAGCACTTAATCTCGAACTTTGGATGCCTCATCCCTTTCATTCATCAGTCATCATTAATGATGAAATCGATATAAAGGTATCTAATTAGCCTGAATTGTTTGATTATTTAAATTTATTTTGACTTTTAATGCTTAGAACAATGAAGCACAAATTCAAACCACATGGTGCCAAACGGCACCGGTAGCCTATAACGGGTTAACTTGGAACTTCGATTTTCAAAGTAGACTGACATTGTGAATGGACGGACGATGTAATTTGATCGATAAATGGAGACAAAGTAAACAATACGGCAGTGGGTGTCTGTAGGTGTATCGATGGATGGTAAACGTTACGTTTCCAAGTAAGGCATGTTAGAAACAAACAGATCAGCTGAGCAAGGTTGAATTAATTGCCTTACGCTGCGTTCTTTCACAGTAAGCATGCTAAAAACAGTATTAGCTTTATTTATTTATTTTCACCAGTTAATAATCAATTACAGAAATGATTTCATTTGTTAAAAGGATCGAGTAGTTAGTAAAATGTAATTATAACGAGGTTAATTAGGAAGCTGACATGACACATCTGTAAATATTATTACAACATACATTTCAAAGAGAGAAATAGAAGCATTTATTCACATTAACGCTACAAAAAGAAATAAACTATAAAACAATAGAAAAATAGGCAAAAAGTTTAGTGACCTAATAAACAATACCTGTGTCTCACTCAACCATAGTCAAACTTCGTAAGCATAAGTACAATTATTTAAGAGAATAACTCTTCCCTATTGGTTTTCATATTCGGTACATGTTATCGTATTGTTATATTCTGTGTATTGTAGCTCTAAGCAGGAAGTTCGTCTTAAGATTGGCTGACTCGTTCATTTCATTTTGCAATAAGCACAATACGTACGTTCCGTGAGTAATCCATTCATGCTTAGGTATTGGTTAGCAATTACTCAAAATTAATGTTCGTGTTTTTTGTTTGACCTTACGTGACTTAATGAACGGTTTAGAATCATGTATGTGCGAGTGGGTTGAGATTAAAATACTTTTTTCACACATACACGTGTAAGTAACGTTTTCGTGTGACAAATGCGCAAGAAGAATTATTTGTTTAAAGTTGTTCTAGTTAGTATCTTTAACCTTGGAATTAATTAATAATTGATCACTAGTTTCAACTGTCTAAAAGTTATTTTTCGGGACTTGGGCATGATTGGATGATTTTGTCAATTGGAAAAAATGGATGTAAGAGGATTGACGAAATATACAGTGCAAAAGTTAGTGAAAGGGTCAGAAGAGGCCGCCCTAGGCGAACCTACTTTTTGGAATCATATCGGATAAATTCTGCAAAAGGGCCGAATCCTAAGTACACGAAAGCGACGTGCATGCATGACTCGATGTATGAATGTGGAAAAAGCGGAAGAGATTTGTCAGGATCGTAGCAGGTGGAAAGAAGTGGTCTCTGCGTACTCCTCTGGGAAACAGGCTTGATTTAATGTATGTATATACGGAGTCATTTTAAGTACCTACTTATTAATTGTTATTTATCCTAATAATATTATCAATGCGTATTGTGTGTTAGTCTGTTACTCCTTCATGCTGTAACGGCTACTTTTCTTTCCGGATTTTTTTCATTCGTGGGCATAAGCCAGTAAATAATATTAAAAAAATTAAAAATGGTTTCAAATGCGCTTAGAATAAAATTAAATAGAAGAATAGAATAGAAAAACGTAAAGTAAATAAATTTGCAAAAAACGACAATGACAATAAAATAAATAACGACACTATTAAAATAGTGTCATTTGCTAGGAGATAATTATAACTATTCAGCTCGGTTTATGTTTCGTACCTAGTTAAAAATAGCGTTTTTTTTTAAATGCACAGCAGTAAGCAGATCAGATTTTAAAAAAAAATACCGTTTATTTTTCGTTATACATATTTTTCATTTTTCTTGAATACCTCTATCTCTTAGCCTACAGGAAGCGAAGCGGCACCTCAATTATCTATAGAAAGTGTCAATCAAGTTGCGTAACGACCATTACAACCTGAGCCCTATTTCCTGATCTTAATTTTCTTTTATTCCATTTTCTAAAGCAAAAGAAATGAGTAGGGCTCTTTTTATAATAGCTGGTACTCATTTGTTTCAGGGTTTCCAACTGCTAATTTAGATTAATTTGTTGCGGGAATTTGGGTTTTATCAATTTAGGTTTCAAGGTTAGTACGGCGGATAATTGTTTAATTGAAATTGGTTTGGTAAGTTTGTAAATTGATGCATTCATTTGATATATTCATTAATAGCATTTGAATGGTAATTAGAAGCTTTAAATGAACCTACATTTATCTGAACATTAATTTTATCTGCGTGATTGAATCAGAAGTGAGGATATTCGCACGAGAACCAAAGCCACTGACATAAGTAAATAGTCTTAAGAATTGCTAGACTTAGGGTCTCCCCACACCTATCAATGCGGATTCGGCGTTAGCTGATCAAAAAACTCTTTATTTATTTATTTATTTTATTGGAGAAACAAACAGGAATAAGTGTACAAACAAAAATGAATACAGATTTATATAAACTAATCATGCACTTACCCCCTTGATAGTTCTCACTAAAACACAAGTATTAGAGAAGGGTAGTTTCGTTCTCTTACGCTATGCTTAATCTGACGTGTCAAAGGTACTGCCAAGCACCATAGTACCCTGTCACAGTAAACTACAAACTGAACAACAAAATGACAAACAGATGTAAACCAACAAAACTATGAGTCCAAAATTTCACATTTTTTTTTCCTTAATTGATATTTATTTGTGTTAAAGATATCTACTGAAACAAAAAACTTGTTGTAAGAAGTACACAAACGGCGCAAAGGTGCACGAACACCTGCATTGCTGGAGGATATAGGAACGGCGAATAAGGCGGCTGATCGTGAAGTACACCGAAATGGTACTCTGAAGCGAATTAAATTCAGGAGGTCGATACTGTTATATCTACGCAATAAGAGCGAAAAGATGTCAATCGGTTCCGCTGACACCGGCCGACGTAGAGAAGAGTTTTTGATCAGCTTACGCCGTTTCCGCGTCGATAGGTGTGGGGAGACCCTTATGTGGCAGTAGGGCTCATTGCTCGCAGAACTGACGGCCGATGGGGTCGAAGAGATCTCGAGTGGCGCCTGCGTATCGCCAGACTCAGCGTGGGTACCTTCAACAAGCAAACGAAAAACCTTAGGAGGCCTATGTCCAGCAGTGGACGTCTTTCGGGTGAAATTATGATGATGGATAATGAATGATATCTGAATGTTTTTTTTTCTATTCGCGTACTTCTTATAAACCGCTAATATTGATATCGTTAACGGTACCAAAATACCACCTATAACTTAACCGAAGCGTGAAGACTTCTACATTGAGCGTTGCCATAGTAATAACTGTTCTTTAATAACCATTATAGCATTGTTATTGCCGGAGCCTGGAATTTTCGTGTCAGTTTTCAATAACGCTAGTGACCCATTTATAAACTTACGTTTATAAATGGGTCACTAGCTAGCACTAGAAAACTGACACGAAAATTCCAAAATGAAATCAAGATTAAAAGAACAGGTGTAGGTGAAAATTTTAAATTGACATATGAAATTAAATACAGTGTATCCCCGGATAAGGTGCACAAACGAACGATGAAACGAACTAGATGCAATTTCACCGACAAAAGAATAAAAAAAAAACTTTTTTTAAAAAAAAACATTGATTGCTGTCAAACCTTTTGGAACAAAGTGAAATATCTCGCCTCATACCAGATCTACCTATTGAGATGAAACGGCGTTTTAACCCTAGAGCATTTTCTGTGACAATAAAATAAAAAAACCAAAAAATACGCCACAAAAAAAAAGCTTTTCCTGAAAAAAATGTGACTTACCATCAGGTGGCCTGAGTGTGCCTCTACATTGTCCCAGTAATACACTACACATAATAATAGACTTTCGATTTTTGACAGACTTGTTTGGATTGTGAAAATATTTACTGCCACATCTGTTCCGGTCATTGACCTAATATTTTAAACACCATTGTATAAAATCGTGCAAATGTTTTTATTTACATTTAAAAGATCGAAGCCATATGTGCGTATTGGAAGATTTGGAAGTGAATCGGCAGTCGTTAATTAAGCATAAATATTAACATTTAACAAAAAAACGGACAAGTGCGAGTCGAACTCGTTCACTGAAGGCTCCGTACAAATACTACTAAGTTTTCGTTGTCTGTTCGTCCGTGCTTACTAAAACTGTCTGCATCTTTTAAAGGGGGGTCCCCAATACAATAATTGTTCATTTTTAAGTTTATCTTAATCTTTTGTCTTTGTTATCATAAATGGTGCAAACCTTAAAGAAAAAAAACCGGCCAAGAGTGAGCCGGCTCCGTGTGGGGTTGGATAGGTCTTTCGAAAATGTTATGGGTTTGTGGAAACAGTTTTTCGATTAAGTAATCCGTTTATGAAATATTAAGTTTTAAAGCGCAAATTTGCGAAAGTGTCCCCCCCCCCCCTACAGCCAAAACTACAAATACTAAAAGTCTGAAATTAAATGAAAGCGCACATAACGAATTTTAAAGGAAAACTATCACGACTAAGTAGACATCATTGGTTTTTGAGATACAGGCGATTAAAGTGTTTATACCTACTAAAATCATCTAAGACGGCACCAATTGACTTTAAATAGGAAAGTAGTTATTACTTGTTGATTTTTATGTTTGTAGTACTTAACGGCTTCGGAACCCTATACTGAGCATGGTCCGACATGCTCTTGCCCGGTTTATCTTTATAATCATCTACTTAGCTATCTAAGTCACCCGACTTACTCCCAATAAGTCGGGTGACTATGTAGGTCAAACCAATGGCTACATGTGCAACCCATTGACTTCGCGGGGTACCTACGCTAAGTGTGATACCAGGTCTATCTCCACTAGTTCTATTGATAGTTCTATTAATGGAACTAGTGGAGGTTTAAATATAATTATATATATATATATATCTTTTAATTAATTGTTGATACACAATGTTTTATGAATTATAAAAATTATTCAAGAGAGTTGGAGAGTAACTATTTTTTGAATTATAATATTTATAAATTATTTGAACAATCCCTATTAATTTAACTTCTAGTCCCTACTAGTTTTCTAGATAAAAGAAAACTAGTTCCATCAATAAAACTAGTGGGAATAGACCCGATATTAGTAACATTTTTATGTATTTCTGTCTGTAATCGACGATAATCAGGGATCTAGAACAACTGGTAATTTTTTGCCTAGTTGGTAGTGACCCTGCCTATGACGCTAGCGGTCCTAGGTTCTAATCGTATCCACAGTTTGCGTGAAGTAGTCAGCTTGCTAATTGTCATAGGTGCAGAGAAATTGGCTTTATCACCACTTACCTCTGTTACAACTCACCTCGGTCTCCCCAACTACAGAAATACCAGCAACTCTAAAAATACTTGTTTATAATTTCTGTAACCACATTTTGCACAATCAGGCCAAAAAGTTTACTAGTGTATTAGTGACAGGTTGCAAGCCCATTGGCTAACAGTACTATAAGCCCTTATTCCCTTAGTCGCCTCTTACGACATTCACGGGAAGACATGGAGTGGCACTATTCTAACCCGGCAACCACGCAGGATTATTCTAATGTAGTCAAATAATATATGGCTACCTATACAACGTGTTACAAAATAATCCGTAAAAAATAAATAACAAAAGTAGTGTCAACCCTTATTAAATAACGTCAGTTTAGTATCTTAGGTATACAGTATACTAGGGTTGACACTACTTTCGTAATTTCTTTTTTACGGATTATTTTGTAACACGTTGTATATCGCTTTTAGATTTAAGTAAAGGACTTGCAGTCACATGTCTAAAAGCTGTAAAAAAAACCGAGCAAGAGCTTGTCGGAACATGCTTAGTGTAGAGTTCTTACAACAAACACGAAAAAAAACCCAAAAACAATAAGTATTAACTAATTTTCTATTTAAAGTTATTTGGTGCTGTCTTAGATGGATTTAAGAAGGTAAAAACACTTTAGCCGCCTGTATCTCAAAAACCCATTAAGACTACTTAGTCTTTTTTTTTACTTTATTACCTATGTGCTTTCATTTAGGTAAAATATTATGAAATGAAATGAAATATGAAATGAAATATATTTATTCAACAAAAACATGAAACAAATAAATCATGGCTTTGGGTCCTGAGCTAGGATTCCCTGTGTTACAGGACTCAGTGAGGCAACAACATTAGCTTGATACGTGCCTTCGTACAGAGTACAAAATCTAAAGACTATAGAAAAAAAGACTATACAAAATCTAAGATTATAGTTGGGGGAGACACGTAACTTCAGCGAAAATTACACTTTTAGAGTACAATATTTCCTAAAATATTAGAACATGTACCATAATATTTTTAAGTGCTATCCAATGACACCTCGCTTAATGGCAAAATGTAAAATACTTAAAATCTTTTGCTTTACTTGTATGGGAGATTCGCACCATCGGTAGAACAAGGGCACTATGTACAATGTGAGTACAGGGTAAATTGTGCCCTTGTCTGGTAGAACAAAGGCACAATGTACAATGTTACTAAAGAGGAAATTGTGCCCTAGTCCTGCCGAAGGTGCGATTATAAGAAAAAAAAAGGTTATAATTGACAACTTTGTCAGCGTAACTTAAATGTCAACTATGCCAAATTACAGCTCTGTAGTATCAAGAGTATTTCAGATTACCCGTGGACAGACATACAGACTAAAACGTGAACCTTATACACTGCCCTGCAACTCGTAAGCCAATTATCAGCATCTCAAATAAAACTCCTGTTGCAATCACAACCTCATTACTGATAGGAGAGGACTGAATTTACTTTGGTAATTGAATCTGTGATATTGTTTATTGGCTTACGTAGGCAGATAAGAACTTAGTGACACATTACACAACAATGGTTTGTTAGATGATTTTGACAAAAGCATTTTTTCATCGCAACGAATTCTCACATCGCGTTCTTTCATAGCAAGCAATAAATTTGATAAAATATTATGTAAACTTATGCAAACAACTGAACACATTCTTCTTTATTATTAAGAAAATATTTAAAATACGACTGACAAAGTTTACTTAGTAAGTGCTAAAGCAAGTAATGAAAAACAATTAAAAGTGTAGATAAAGCAAAAAAGGCCCCTGCGGCTGCTGTAATAGTACATTGTGCATCAAGGGAAGTAAGAAGGGGATAACTAACGAGAGTATTAGAATTAATTATTATAAGAACTAAAAGCATGAAAGCATGAAAGTCGCATAAAAATCAGAAAGCAGTAGAAATGCGCTCTTTGCGTAGTATGTGTGGTGTGAAACTGTGTGATAGAGTAAGGAATGAAAACATCAGAGAGAAGTGTGGTCTGAAAGAAGATGTAGTGACTAAAATTGAAAAGGGCATGCTTCGATGGTTCGGTCATTTGGAAAGGATGGATGAAAAAAGATTGACGAAAGAAATTTACAGTGCTATAGTGAGTGGAAGGGTCGTAAGGGGGCGCCCTAGGCGTACTTTTTTTAATCAAATCGGGGAAATACTGGAAAAGGGCCGAATCTTAAGTACCCGAAACCGACGTGCATGCATGACTCGATGTATGAATGTGGAAGAAGCGAAAGAGCTTTGTCAGGATCGTAGCAGGTGGAAAGAAGTGGTCTCTGCCTACCCCTCTGGGAAACAGGCGTGATTATGTATGTATGTAAGAACTAAAAGCCCGCTAAAACCTCAAAAAATGCCCAGGTTAACGCTATTTTTATAATACTCTGTGGACAAAGTACCCATCACTCTCGCACGTAAATACTGGTCAGAAAGTGACACGATGTTTTATCTACGTTTATACACATTGTTGAACACGACCGGAACGCTACTACCATCTTATCCGTTAACCACCCGCCAAGCAACAGTGTTCGCATTATTGTATTCCGGTGTCGGGATAAGACAACCGGTGAAATTACTAGCATGGAGGCATTCCACCTTAGTCTTCAGGGTTGGCAACGCATTTGAGGTCTTAGGATTATAGTCTTGAGAATTCAAATGTCTACGGGATTCAGATTCCACTTACCATCAGGTGGCCTGAGTGCTCGTGTGCCTTCTTCTCCTTAACATAAAAAAACGACCATAAATATACTAACACAACCAACAACTTTATTAAGTAATAACATTTTAAAAGGAAAGGAAATACATCAAGCCATTCTTTTTAATTCTCGTGTAGGCGCTAGCATTGTGATCTTTTATTACCCATCACTGGATCTTCATAACATTTTCAGGGTATATCCTCCTGAAGTTCCACCCATAACTCTTCTGGGTGCCAGTTCCACTTAAACTTGGCGTAGATGGCAAGGACTCAGGAATCCTGCTCAAGGAAGCATTATGGCTTAATGATGACGTGATCTTAGTCAATGAGTCTTGACCAAAAGTCAACTTGGATAATGACTCGTCTTCAAGAGATGGAGGGATGGAGAGGTCTGACTTGATGTCTACTTCGAAGTGCTTGAGGCGAGCGGCACTGCAAAGAGGAGTGGCGTCCTGTTCCATGGTGTTCAGGTCCTCCACCTTGATTATGTAGGATTCCTTGCTTTTCGAATATCTGAAAGGGAAGTTAACAGTGATTTAGTGTGAAGGAAAATAATTACTATGGATTAACCTAATACGTAGATGATATGACCAGGAGCGTCTTCATTTAATATAATTGGTGATGAATGTTTTGTTCTTATCTCAAATTATCTTACAGATGTGGGCCCTTTCGGATACACTTCGACCCCTTTAAGATCTTTTGTGCAATACAAACAAACATTTGAAGTGAAAATTAGCTAAGTATTGTCTAAACATTATTTTGTGTCTAATATTGTAAAAAGATTTTCTTTTTTTAAGTAGAAGGCACACGAGCACTCAGACCACCTGATGGTAAGTGGAATCTAAGACCCATAGACATTTGAATTCTCAAGACTACAACCCTAAGACCTCAAATGCGTTGCCAACCCTGAGGACTAAGATGGAATGCCTCTATGCTAGTAATTGCAGCGGTTGTCTTATCCCCACACCGGAACACAACAATCCGAACACTGTTGCTTGGCGGATGGTTAATGGCTAAGATGGTGGTAGCGATCCGGATGGACCCTGCACATGGTCCTACCACCACTAATTATAACGAATATATGGGTCCTATTGTATGTTTATAACGAATAAACTCAAAACTACTGGACTGATTTCAAAAACTCTTTCAACATTAGAATGCTACATTATCATAAAGTAATGGCTATGTATTGTTTTTCTACGCGAACGAAGTCGCGGGCAACAGCTAGTCTTGTACATAAGGGATCTTCGACATCGACCATGTACGATCTTTTGCTCAATTACTCCTTATACACACTCAGCTGTTCGAATGTACAGTCCTCACGATATTTGTCCTTCACCTTAAGAGCATCGCTGTATGCACTTTAGAAAGAAAAACTTATTGAACGAGTAAATTGCCACAGCAGGTTCAAAATCGATAACCTTACGATCACGAGTCGAAACCCTGATCAACAAGGCCTCCGACGCTCTATTGTCTAACTTATACAAATAGAAATAAATAAATAAATATCAGGGGTTAATCTCACACGAACTGACCTAGTCCCAACCTAAGCTCTAGGCTTGTACTATGGGTACTAGACAACGATAAACATACTTAAAAAGAGAAATACATACTTGAATACATAGAAAAAACAAATGAACTAATTTTATGATGACAATGAACTAATTTATTCGACGAGCCTAGACATAATAAAAAGAATGGCAACAAACTACACAAAGGAATAAGAAAAGATACAATTGTAGCGAAATGTTGCCATGGGTGGTCCTGTGACGTCAAAATTGACACCACTCAGCACTGTGTCAAGGCATAAACCGTAGCTCTGGTTTTTATTGGCCTCAAAGTGACACGCTAACGATGAGACAGTAGACACAGATACTGAGGTAAGTGAAATAATAAGATAAAAATAAATGGGAATGAATAAAGAAGAACAAATTGGTCATAAACATCTGTACAAAAAATGAAGGCAACTAACCACAGACAAAGGAAGCGTAGAACAAAAGAAAAAGAGGAAAAGAGCCAATCTGTACCATCAACATTAACCCGCAATGGTCAGCAACGGGCAAAAAAATGATGATGAGACTTTTGCGTGAAATAAGTAGTGAATGGTTATGCGTCTGAAATAGCCAAGATGCGTTCGCTAACTAGCGTTTCGATTCGTTTTGTTTTTAAACCCATCGCGTCACTGGTAGATCACATAATACGGAAAGTCACGTGATCTACCAGAGACGCGATTGGTTTATAAACCAAACGAATAGAAACGCTAGTTAGCGAACGCATCTTAGCATAGGCTCTGGTGGCCAGTGTCAACCACACCATAAAAAAAATCGTTAATTAAGTATAAAAGTCATATTCTTACTTCAAAACATTCTTGAACCTGTACCCCCAGTTGATCTCCTTAGACAAGTAGGAGGTCCGGCTCTGCGTCACAGTCCCCATGTTCTTGGAAGCACCGGTCAGGCAAACCACGATCTCGAACCTGAATGCAACGATCAAGAACAGTAATAATAAACTGATTGTAACATTACTGATGTGTTAACAAATCATAATTTGTCAAACCATAATTATCATTGTAACCTTCACTTCGGGAGGTTTAGATTTTTTAATTATTGCTTAAGTAGGGTAAGTGTACCAGTGAATGAACACCCCCCAGTGAATGAACAAAATGCGGTTTTTATCAAAAAATAAGCTTTGTTATAGAGAACAGTCCAATAAGTTGTGTTTTATTAGTCTGTCAACTCTTTATTTAGGATAGCAACATTATATAATCTATGGTTCGACTTTCGTTCCGCCATGGCGTCGAAATAAAAGGAACGTGTGTCGGTGTGGCCCGAAAAACAAGCAAAAAATATAAGGAGCAAGGTGAGTACCGGTTTGGAATGTTTGATATTATTCCCATTTATCTTATGTTTATTGTTGGTTTCATATTTGTATGTTGTGGTGAAAAGGGTGAAGTATAAATAGGATGTGTCGGCTTTTGATAAATTCTAACCTATTGATTTATTTTAAGGTGTTTACAGAAAGGAACCTTAAAAGTACCTCACTCCAGTGAATGAACAAATGTTCATTCACTGGAACATATCGGATTTGTCATTTTTAAATAGTTTAAGCATTTTTTCTTAAGAAATTATTGCTTTTATTTAGTAAACACTAAATTACGTTTATTTTGAATCACTGGTCCAGTATTGGAACAAACATTTATGTCTATATCTTTTAAAACTGTTTTGTATTAAAGAAACATTTCTTAGTTCATTCACTGGAATTTAATTGCTAGTAAATAAATTACATTATTTTGCGGTTGTTCATTCACTAACTTTTCGTTCCAATGAACGAACGGGATTTATTTTCTTAGTTCATTTATTAGATCCGGAAGCGAGTAAATGAACAACTTTAAAATTACCAGTGTTCATTCATTAGATTTTATTTTCTAGTCAATGGATGTTATACACATTTTATGCTTGATATTGAAGATGATACTTTTATATTGTTTGATTGATATTTTTTCATATTTCACCAATACCCACGTCATTACAGATGGAGGTCGACACTAATCGAAAAAAATACGTAAGATTCGGTTACACTCAAGAAAACTTAGAAAAGGCTATAGATGAAGTAGTAAGAGGAAAAATATCTTTAAATGCAGCAAGTGTCAAATACAATGTGCCTAAGTCTACACTGCATAATAAAATTAATTTCAAGGTTCCTCTTGGACGACAAACGGGACCAAGCCCTGAGCTGACTCGTGAAGAGGAACAAAAGTTGTGTGATTGGATAATACAGAAATCAATGCTTGGTTTCCTGATGCACCCAGATGAAGTTTTTGATACCATACAAAGTTTTATGAATGAGACAAAGAGAGACTCTAAATTTAAAGATAACAGACCAGGAAGGAAATGGCTAGCGTTGTTTTTAAAAAGACATCCGGTACTTATAAAGCGAAATGCAGAAATGATATCGAAATCAAGCGGCAGTGAAAGAAAGTGACATAAGGGAATGGTTCAAGACCTTGAATGAACATTTAGAAGCAGAAGGTGCGTTGGATATTCTTAATGAACCATCTCGTATATTCAATGCTGATGAGACAGGAGTTCAAACATGTCCAAAAACTGGTATAATCCTGGGAGCGAAAAATTATAAAGATACGTACACTATTACATGTGGTAAAGAAAAGGAATCAATCACAGTTCTGTGCAACTTTTCAGCTGATTTAACAGATGTCCCACCTTATATTGTGTACCCATATAAACGAATCCCAAAAGATATAGCAGAATCAGTTCCAGATCATTGGGCAGTAGGTCGATCCGATTCCGGGTGGATGGTATCCGCAACTTTTTATGCGTATATTCGATTATTTTACGATTGGATAATTGAGAAAAATATCCAGCTTCCCATCTTGTTGTTTTTAGATGGGCATAAGTCGCACATTAATAAGGAGATGTCTGATTTTTGTGAAGAAAAAGGGATAATGCTATTTGCGCTTTATACCAACGTCACACACATTCTTCAGCCATGTGATGTGTCAATATTTCGGGCCCTTAAATGTGTATGGAAATCTGTAGTCCGGAAACACAAACAAACGACTACCAAAATCATATCAAAACAAAACTTTGCTCCGTTGTTTCATCAAGCCTACACAAAAGCAATTAAGCCAAGTATTATTAAGAACGGTTTTGAGAAATGTGGGCTTTTCCCGTTAAATCCGAATAATATAATAAATGTATCGACACACGTAGACAAAATTTGTTTTCTGCACAACGACCCAGTTGTCTAGATAATTCTGGTAATGATGACAAACGTGCAACAATGAGCGTTATCGAATTGGAAGTTGGCGAAGTCTTGACTGCAGAGTTCCTTGAATGTTATACTTAAAAAACTACTCACACACATGGTTTTTACCCATTATGGGTGAAATGTAAATCAGAGACTAATCATTCTAGTACTCCCAATAGGCCGACAGACGTTTCTTCAAACGAGCCCTCTATCAGCCCAGGAGACATACCCTTGCCAGGAAGTTCTGTTACCGAACCTTAATAGACGTTGAATTTATAGGTAAGGGACCGACATAATTTTTTGATAGAAGAGTCACATATTACTTTTATACGAATAAGGTGTTATAATTATTAAAACACTGCTAGAATTGTTTTCTTTAATTTACTCAATAAAAATTTACCAAAATATTTTTTGTTCATTTATTGGGGTAAAAAACCGTGTTCACTTCTATTACCAAATATGGTGTGTTCATTCATAGGTTCGTTTTCGTTCATTTATTGGTATTGCCTGTTCATTCATAGGTGATTTCGACAATATTTCAGAAAATAATATATATTTTTTGAACTATAAATAAAAATTAGGTCAGAATTATGCTTAAATAATAAAAGACTATATGCAGATCTAAAAAAAAAAGGCAGTAACATGTCTTTTTTTTAGATTTGTTTTAAAAGTAAGGCCAAAGTCACCCTAGTCCTTATTCGTTCATTCACTGGTACACTTACCCTATGTCACCTATGTAAATACGAGTATTAAACTGTTTAAGCACAAATCGTTTATGCGAAATAAAGTTTGACAAACGGATGAACGGATCCCTATTCTATGGAGGACGTAAAGTAACCAATGCGGTTTACCGAAACGGTAAATTTCGTATGCGGTTTCCAGTGGCATATACATATTGATGCATATTGCCGAGATCTTCAGTCTGTATGGGATCCAAAAGTTACGGTACTTTGACCGTAGACAAGATGCTTTTGGCGAACGTCGTCGCAATCGAAAAGCGAAGATGCAAACACTGCTAATGTTTCTGTTTCCTACCGGCTTGAAATGTATGGAATTGACATAGCGGTTGACGTGACCCGTCAAAAGCTTTCTTCAACCCTATACATTTTGTCGATTTTCGAAAATAGCCCCCAGATTTGAGGTATGCTGCAGGATGTTGAGCGCTGGCGTAATCCATACCCCTTGATAGTTTTCTAAAATCGTTCACGTCAGCTTTAACGCTCAGTTTCATTGGGATCAATCATGCAAGCTTGTGTTGTTGTATACTGCGTCATTGCAATAATCGTAGCTCCCAACTCCATAACGTGAATAGTTGGTATTAGTTCTTCAATGTATTGCTACTACCTAGAATGCGGGCTAACCAATGAATAAAGCCTTTATGCATCTTGTCTACTTGCTACTTGACTGATTCCATACCTGTAATCCATCATGTCCTGGGCGGAGAAGTCGAAGAGTGGGCTCTCCGCGTCGATGACGTGGGTGACGGTGATCGGCCACAGCAGGAACGCTCGCGCCTCTTTGAGTTTTAGCTGCTGAATGTAATTGTGGACCGTCTCGCCTTCCAAGGTCCTAGAGAGGACAGCCAATTGATCAACTGGATCTTGAACTGTCTTTATAACATCAAGCAGGCTCCGAACCAGTTTGCTTTTAAATAGCAAGTTTGTCGATTCTTTTTGCAGACGGAATCGATTGTTTTTTGTTAAGATACTATTGATGGTTCGGTCCTTTGGAAAGGATGGATTAAAGAAGATTGACGAAAAGATATACAGTGAAGAAGTGAGAAGGGTCGGAAGGGGCAATACTAGAAAAGGCCGAATTTTAAGTACCCGAAACCGACGATGTACGCATGTGGAAGAAGCGAAAGAGATTCTTTAGGATTGTAGCAGGTGGAAAGAAGTAGTCTCTGCCTACTCTTCTGGGAAAAAGGCGTGATTTAATGCATGTGCCTATGTATTTTATTAATTATTATATTTTTGCGACGCAACGGGTGCGGTCGACGACCTCAAACCGCGTGTATGCTGTTGCTGCCTGCAACAGCTAGAAAACCAGCACAGGTGCTGACTTGAAGCAGAACTGCAGCTAACCGGTTCGCGGGGTGCTGCCGCCGACGAGTCCCAAGTAGGATAAAGATGGAGACGAGTGGAGAGGAAAAAGCCCGTCTCGGGGAACCTTTGCGGCACCGTACCGACCGGAGCGAACCACTTGCTGTGTCCTGCTGCGCCCACGACGCAGATGTACGTGTCCCGATTACATTACTCTACGGAGGCGAAGGAGCTCGTAGAGTATGTACGAGTTAAGACCGGAGCTACCTCAAGGGTCGAGAGATTGGCGCCCCGTCACAAGGATAATTTTAAGTCCTGTCGACCTTTTTAAGGGAGAATTATGGCCGAGGAGTGTCATATTTCGGCGACTTGATCGTTGGCTAATTTAAAGTTTTATATGTACCTACATTTTATTATAAGGTATTTATAAATACGGGCCTTGTTATCCGAAATAAAGTTATTCTATTCTATTACATTATTCTAGCTGTTGCCCGCGACTCGATCCGCGTAGATAAATAATACATACACAAATACACACTCACAAATAACGTGGCTTTCTATTGGAAAAATAATTTTAAAAATCGGTTCTGTAGTTCTAGAGATTTCCTGCATTCTCACAAACTCTCAAACTTTTATCTCTTTATAATATTAGTATAGATTATGATCGTTCCCAATAAACCGTGGATAAATTTAGTTTCTTCGGGTTAAAATTGGACACATTTTGTAAATTGAAGACGGCATATTTAAACGAAGTAACCAGATCCTATCCGCATTCTAAATATTGCAGAGAACTAAATCGCTATGTAATTGTATATCTTTATGTGAGTATGTTCGTCCAAATAAAAGCTACGGACATTTCAACTATCATGACATTTATGACGTGAGCGCGGCAAGTTTGTTTCAAATAATGGTTCCGTTTCTACACTACTAGGTAGGTGCAATCAAAGTCATAAAATATGTCTACACTTTAGTACCTTATCACTTTAATCGCTTCTATTTCATATAATGAGAGTTTTAAACACGTTATATAAACTTCGACTGTACAGTCAAGACGCATCCCAAAAGTGATTCAACTGATTTAATTGTTATTGTCACCGTAAAACTTCTATCCAAAGAATAAGGCAGTATAAGTAATCCTTAATTAGATGACCATGCATTACCCGAATTTATATAAATGAATCGCTGAAATGTAAAAGTGCGCGTATAACTTCCGAACGACTGCACCAAATTGATGTTGTGTTCGTTATTGTCAGGACAAGGTTTGTATGACAGAAATAAAGGAAAATCTACCTGGAATGTCGGAATCTTTCAGCGGGGCGTATCCGCTAGCCGCCCGTTAAAACTGATATATTTTTTGATTCACCCGATACTTTTGCATGAAAGACGGTAAGCTACACAACTTTAAGGATATTTAACATAATACGAATACGTACTGTTTTTTTCTCCTGCCCTAATAACGTATAACGTATATGTATGTTAGCTTGTATTTTCCTAAAAAAAAAAAAAAAATTAGAGTAGTATGTACAGTTACTTTGGAAGCAAAAACATCACTGGAGCAATTCTAAAGTAATAAGAAAATCATAACTCAATAGAAACGACTCGAGTGACCGTAAAAGGACATTACATTTTTTATTTCCTTTCGCAGTTTTCATGCCGCTTTTTTTCTCGTAAGCCCATGTTCCAATCGTTATTTCGCCAAATTTTACTTTATAGGTAAGGTTGCTTAACTTTTTGCTTCTTTCATGCCATATTTACTTAGTTAGTCCATATTTTAAATGTTAACTTCACTCCTGGGATGCCCAATGTACAGGCTCAGCCTAGTTTGGGATCCACCGCAAAAAAGACTTAAGGAATATGTAATCTTTTGGATAATAAATTATTCTTATTCTTAACCAAATGTCGTAAAAAATATAAAACCCAAATATTTACAATATTTACATGACTAGTTGTATGAATGTTGAAGAAGCAAAAGAGATTTGTCAGAATTGGAGCAGGTGGAAAGAAGTGGTCTCTGCCTACCCCTCTGGGAAACAGGCGTGATTTAATGTATGTATTTACAATTAAAAAACTAACCTAATGGGTTTCAGCATGTACGCAGTGATTGTGCTGTCTATCATGTGAAGGTTCAGAAGGTCCCACACTCGGAACTGGAGACAGAGTTTCCCGTCGCGTAAGCATATCTGAAAATTTAATAAATAAATTCTCCCCCGTGTGCCGTGTCCTTTGCCAGGTTAGAATAGTGCCTAGTGAATAGTAAATAAGGGCTTGTAGTACTGCTAGGCGATGGGCTTACAACCAGTCACTACACTAGTAAATTTCTTGGCCTGCTTGTTGACCAAGTCCTTTTGGAATTGTTGGTATTTCTGTAGCTCTACCCCACTCTGGGATTGAAGGCGTGATGTTGTGTATGTATGTATAAATAAATAAATAATATCAGAGGACAATCTCACACAAACTGACCTAGTCCCAAACTAAGCTCAAGGCTTAAAGGCCAAGGATATAAATACTTAAATATATAAAAACATCCAAGTCTCAGGGCCACGGTTTAAAAATGATGCTTAAATTAATGGAAGAAATCATTGCATAAGCCTTCATCCATTTTTAAATCCTGTCGGTAATAAATATAACGTGCGTATCTGAGCTAAATCTGACTGGCGTGGTTCTAATGGGACCTCTTGCCTGCATTACATTAACATTTTCCCAGCTTAAAATAAAGAAGATATCCCTCATAATGGTTCTCTGGATTTTGATGAAGATTAAAATAAAGAAGCTATCACTCATAATGGTTCTTCATATTTTGATGAAGATGTTGTGTTGTTACTGACTGTAGCTTTTTTGCTGAAGCCAACTGAAGACACGTGCCGGTTGGGCCTCACCAACTTCGTGAACAGCAAACTGGAGAGACCACCCGACAGCGCAGTTCCTGCCACTATCTGAAAATATTTGCTGATATTACATTTAAACAATAGTATAGTTTTAAAAAAGAGAGAAATAACATACTCACAACAATACAACCAAAAATATTTTTGGGACAGGGATTTTCGCTTCCAAAGCAAAGTCTCACACCTTATACAAACATGAAAGATGACGCATACTTTACGATATATGAGGACAAACGAAAAAGTTCTAGTGTTGGTAGGACCTTGCGTCCACCCATTGTATTTCGGTACGGGCATAAGACAGCCGTTGATATTAATAGTATAGAGGTATTCCACCCTAGTCCTTCGGGATTTTGGACTGATCGGACTTTTCTGGTCTTTAGGAAGATGATCTTTTTATGTCATAGAGAAAGCACATGACAGGCTGATGGTAAGTGGGATCTCAGTTTTAATCGATTACCTCCAAAACCATCACAATGATGGCTTCTGGACACTCTTCGCTTGGATATCTGACGCCATAACCAATTGTCATCTGAGAAAAAATCAAAAATAAAACATGAACACAATACATAGTTTATGAAGCATATCATAAAATTTAGAAGACCTGAAGAGCTTTGGTCATGGTATGGTGTTGTCAGTCATTCCACGAGCATTTCATTCAACAATTATCTTACTGCCGTTTTACGAGAACGTACTTTTGTATAAAAACTGTCACTAAAAAAAGACTTAATCGTCATTACCAGGGCTCGAATTTTCGCACAAAACTTTAGTCATATTCATACTTATAACGCCAAAAGTTACAATAAATAAAATAAAACATAAACATAGTTAATCATTAATTATGTTATATTATAGCATCAATGTATTCTAGATGTAGGATGTAAAGCAAGATTTCCCCGACTAGTACAAAAAAACACCTAGCATTGAAGACTATGCGGCCGCTTTAGCCTTCTTACCTATCCAAATCCTGCCCCAACAATCTTGCTCGCTCGCTTATTGCCATTTGTCATTTGTACTAATTAGATATAAGCTACAAAACATTATGCATGATCGTTACTACTAATATTATAATTGCGAAAATGGGTCTGTCTTGTCTATTACCTCTTCACGCTTAAATTGCTAAACCGATTTAAATCAAATTCGGTATGGAGATAGTTTGACTCCCGGGGAAGGATATAGGATACCGTAAAATGCTGCAATTTTGCCGTTTAAGCTCAATTTTGCCTATTTCGTTTAAATTACGATATCTCGCATTTGCTCAGTTTTTTCTTGTTTTTTACCATTTGGTAGTAATTTTCATTATTCTGGCAACACATTTTTAATTTTTTTACGTTGGTAACTCCATTGTTGCGACGCCAGTTGTGCATCATAAGTTGGAGGGAGTGGCTGCATTTTTTTAGTTTCCCGCAACTTTTAAAATTTTAAGTATAAGGAACGTGATTTTCGAGAAGTAGGTGCGTCCCAGGGTAAGTAAATATTGTCTATTTTCCGTAAGTCTAATATTTTCAAGAATAGGACACGATTTCATTATAATAACGTAGTAGGCCATATTGGGCAGTGTTCTGGAAACTTGAGTGACACAATTTTGCCTGGGTCTAGGGCTGTCACTAGCTGGGTTTTATAAATGAACAGATAAGAGTAAAATATTAGGAGTTAATTTATTAGGTACTAGCTTTTTAATAACTTGCAATGCTAGTTAAGTCAAATCTTGCAAATCGATTTACGAGTCAAATTGACCCAAGACTGGTTTTTTTGAAATTACGTACTTTCCCACAGTTCCTAATATAATTATGTTCCTAATCATAAATATTTTATAAGAGCAAACATTTTGTAATACGTAGGTAACAAAATGAATGTACCTAGCAGTATTCCGACCAAAAAAATATATTGTATTATCTAATTTATAAGTTTGATTTTATGTTATTTCTATATTTTCGATTTTGATTTTATGGTTCGTGCTTCTAGAGAAGAAGACAGGGTTTGATAAACGTTTTTTTATTAAGGTTTTTTAAGACTGATGTTTCTTTAATACCAAAGCTTTCAGTTGTGTTCCTACGCTGTGATGATTATTTTTTAACAAAAAAAAAAAAAATTAAAAAAAAATAACAATCTTTTTTTGGCACAACCCTACAGTTGCCGATGTTTTTGTATGGAAAGTTCGTGGAACCTGGTACAACATTGCCTGTGAAAAAAAAACATAAAGCTTATAGCAATAATTTGACTGCCAGGGACAAGCACAATTTCTCATGTACACAATTAAATATTATTATAAATAGCAAAACGTTATTTATCGAGATAACCGTCTAGGCAAAGTTACGTCTTAGGCCTAAAACTTTGCCTGCCACTTTAAATGCTTATAACTAGGAAATATTGTATGATTACCTACTGATATTTGAGTCTAATTTGGCGAGGCATAGGGTCTGTTTTCCGACTAATACTCATTAAACCACATAAGACAAATAGTTTCACAGATATAAGGAAAAAACGTCACAATCCGTGCAAAGTTGCAGCATTTTACGGTAGTTTTTATCCCGGAAAATTACACAGCTCCCGTTGGAGCAGTGATAAATTAATGCACGCAAAGTTCATAATCAAATTCGGCTTAGTGAATGGTATGCGATTTAATATTCAGACCGTTGACAATTTCACCAATTACGCTCTCTGCAACGTGGTATGCCAAATACATTTCAGACAATGGAAATCATGCCAAACAAACGGAACCCGCATTCTGTCCTCCTAAGACAATAGGCAGTATATCAATTTCAACAGGCAAAGCAGATTCAATCCTCTTCCGTCAGTAATAAGGTTGCATTTGCTACAGGAGTCTTAGCAGGACAGCTTTACAAACCTGTGTTTCTACGGACATCATGAGAAGACCAGCGAACGAGGAGGTCCCAATGACGCAGTGGTCTTTGCCGTCGCCGATGTCATCCTTATAAGCAGTGGAAACGGCAAACCAAATGCCAGCAAAGATCAGCCAGAACACGAAGTGTGCGACAACCATCATGAGGATTATAAAACGCCATTTAGCATTGATCTGGAAAGTAAGAAATAAATGTCAAATGAATATCAGGGGCCAATAGCTGAATGTATTTTTATGTTGAATTCATACTGTTTTTATCTGTTATTGTATTGAAAATAATTTTAAGATTTAAAGCCACGGGGAGCAAAAAGATCTAGCCAACTGACTTCGGAAAAGGAAGAGGTTCTGTGTTCAACTGTTTGTATTTTTTATGTATGTTCACCGGTTTTTCTGTAAATTGTGAACCAATTTTCAAAACTATTTCATCATTCGAAAGAGGATGATAGGAGGCCACTTGCCCTTTATTTCACCATTCCGACATTGACAGGTGTCACGTGACATTTCAATATATATGGCGCAGCTTATAAGAATCCTACTAATGCAATGTTTAACGAAATGTCAGCTATTATTGTCAGCATAGTGAAATAGGTGGCTGATGGTAAGAGGAATCAGTGACACATAGATATTTGCGTTCTCAATACTGTAATCCTAAGGGCCGTATTAATAAACTAATCTCGAATGTAATGCTCATCTCAAGATGCGTCAAAAATGACATTGTTCTATGGATTGACATATACTTTGAGGTATCTTGTGACGGTTGTCTTGCCCAAGGTGAGTTTATTAATCCAACCCTAAGACTTTAAATGCGTTGCCAATCCTGAGTACTAATCTTTAAACAGTGTACCCACGACTGTGTTGACGATATCCCGCATGTACTTGATGGACTTGGCGGGAATATTGCTGCGCACGGGCACGTTCTCCTCGCCTGTCTTTTGCACCACTCGCCGTGATCGAGTCGGTCTACCGGCCCGTCGCCTGTAATTAGATCGATATCAATTAATTATTATCTATCACGTCAAGCTATCTGTACACTAATGTTAAAAAGTAATTGTAATATTTTTGTTTGATGCCTTGCATAAATTTGCATGAATGGCCCCCCTCACGTCTAGCGTTTTTCTGACGTCAGCGCCTCATTAACGCCCGCGCAACGTCGACTTACTTACTTATATAGAGAAATACCTATGTATTATAAAATACATAGAAAACATCGAAGACTCAGGAATAAATACTTGTACTCATTACACAAATACCGGCCTTACCGGGATTTAAACTCAAGACCGCTAGCTTCGAAGGCAGGGTCACTACCAACAATGCCAGCATGTTGTCGTTTATTTATATCGTTGTAAATGTGATGAGCACGAGTATTCATTCCTGAGTCTTGGATGTTTTCGATGCATTTAAAACTGCATATTTCTCTATATAAGTAAGTTTATCGTTGTCTTAGTACCCATAGTACAAGCCTAGAGCTTAGTTTAGGACTAGGTTAATTTGTGTGAAATTATAATAATAATAATAAATAATATCACGGGACAATGTCACACAAATTGACCAAGTCCCAAACTAAGCTCTAGGCTTGTGCTATGGGTACTAGACAACGATAAACATACTTATATAGAGAAATACATACTTAAATACATAGAAAACATCCAAGACTCAGGAACAAATACTCGTGCTCATCACACAAATATCTGCCCTTACCGGGATTTGAACCCAGGACCCCTAGCTTCGAAGGCAGGGTCACTCCCAACTAGGCTAGCGTGTCGTCAATTGTCCTATCATATTTATTTATTATTTATCTAAATACTTACATGGAGAAATACTTACTTAAATACATAGAAAACAGTCATGACTCAATAACAAATATTTATTATTTATTATTACCGGGATTTGTATTCAGAACCGTTAGCTTCGTAGGCAGTGGTAGTGACCCTACCAACGAAGCTAATGGTGTCGTTGATTACAATGCAAGGACATCTCTTTGTAGTCATACATGTATGTATGTATAGGTACAGACGAAAGTTTGATGCGATTATTAGTTTTTGTCATCGAGAATACGTAGTATCGGAATTAAGCCAAAAAACACAACTCTCGGTTGTTGTAGATTCTTAGAATATCGAAATACGCTATCTTATCGGCAAACATGCGATATGATTTATCAATTTATTTGAATCAATCTTAGTCATTGCCAAAATACATTTTTATTTTACGGTGTGCTTAGTACGAGCCTCATTTTTACTCGTAAAGTTTTAAATGTACCTGTATAGGTTTTAATCACACAATTACTAAACCTTTTATACCGGTATACCTTCACTTTGCTATGTTGTTAATTTAGGAGTTATTAAGCTTCCTTGCGGCACACCTTTGGCTCCCTTGGCTAGAAATAGTTAACTATAATTTGTTAATCGAAAACTTGATGTCTAATCCTTAGTAACGTAGCAATGTATTGAATTACTAAGCGTTTCTCGAGTTTCATTCAACATATTTGAATCTACTGAAGAAAAAATAACTTGTTTCAAAAGTTGGCGCAGGTAATCAATATTTTGAAACCGTGCAACAAGTTTAATTATAAGCAAAAACAAAGTTACTTTTCTTTCAAGTGAGCCAATTTTGTTTAAATTTTAAATAATTTGACTTATACATGTGAAACGTCGCAATATACGGGCGTGTGGGGAGGCGTATGACCAGCAGAACCCTTAAGTATAAGTTGCTAACGCAACAATCGTTTCAAACGCGTTTGCGTTTCTCGTATAAAATATATTATGGACGTAAACGCGTACGAGAAGGTTTGCCGCGTGAACAGCAGCTTACACTCAAGGCTCAGTAGACCGCTTACTACCGTTGAGAGCGTCTCTGGTGCGTTGTCCTGACTAATATAACCAGTCTGGTTTTGCTGAGAAATCCGACCACACTCACCGCAAGTTAGTCCCCTCCAACTGTACTGTATGGCCGCAGATGGTCGAGCCAAGTCGTAAAGCAATACGCTACTTGTTTCAACACTTACCTATGCCTCAAACCCTTCTTCCTCTTACTATAAGGCGTAGAATACCCATGTGCTGAAGGTCCAGTGTCATGATCATTGAATACACTCTCTACAACGTCAATGGCATCGTAGTCACTTGTAACATTAGAACTAACTAACGGCTGTGTAGATGCATCCGAAAAATTCCTGGTCGTATTAGTTTTAGGACTGTCAGTTTCTACATCAATAGTCATAATTAAACCTTTGTCTGTCCGTTCATCTTCGCTAGAATATTGCGAACTTTCTGTTCCAAAACTTAGAGTTGATGGAATCACTTTGGTATCATAGTTAGTTATTACTGACGGGAAAGCGATTTCTTTGCCTTCCACGTCGGTTTGGGATATCCTGTAATGTTTCTTTAGTTCTTCATTAGTGTAGACTTCAGTGTCAACTATTCTGGGGATTTCTATAGATGACCGACCAGATCCATTCCCAATGGCTTCTGAGTAGCTAAGGGATCGCTCGAGGGCGCGATTTCGGCTGCCTCTTCTTTCAGGTTCGAATGTTGCTGGTAAGTTCATCATGATACCTTATTATGCTTTTATTCAAACGTTATAACATTCTTTACTCAGTTATCGATCTTTGTATTGATTAAATTCTCCTGCCTCTTGTTTTTCAAATTTGTTTAGATTTTCTTCTTCTGCAATTACACAGTTACAAGTTTGTCAACTTCATAATCTTCACCACTTACAGTATTATCATTACGAATTAATATATTGATTTTTAGGTAAAAAAATGTTATCAACAAATAAATGTGCGTCTCCGGCGAGTTGTAACACAACTATATGTTATCTTGTCTAGATAACACACCTTTATCCGACTTGAGATAAGAGACATATATTTGTTTTTGGTCTGTTTTGATCAGGTGTCCTAGAAACTTTGAAACACGTTGACTTACAGTTGAAACAGTTTGCTTTGCGTTTGTTTTTGTGTGTGTACTAATAGAACACAATCGCAGCTGTTGTTCACTCACACAACCATAACGTGTGGTTTGTTATTTTATTTTATGCGCAGTAAAAACATTAAGCATTTTTGAACCTTGATCATTTTAAAATTTCCTCACCTTTTATAAGACTGTTTACTTTTTTCATGGTGTCATAACCAGTATTTAATTACATCGTCATATTTTTTATCGATATCAAATCCCTAGAACTTGCCCCGAGTTATACCAGGTATGTTTATTAGTTACTAGCTTCTATACGCGACTTCGTCCGCATACATTTCGACTATCGTTGTTCCCCGAGGAAGTTTTTAATTTTCGGGATGAATTAAGTACGTGTGTTAATCCAGGTTATAAACTATCACCATTCCAAAATTTATCCTAATCCATCCAGCCGTTGCAGCGTGATAGAGTAAAAAACTAACACACACACACAAATTTTCACATTTATAATATTAGTAGGATAAGTTAAGTTTTATATGAGTTATGAAAAGGCACTAATGGGCTCCACATTTTCATTGCTACAGAATAATACAGACAATGCTTTTGTCTTTTTATAATTTTATCAAAGATCGATTTTTGTATGTGTGTATCATTTTGTTGTTTGAGTTAACGAGTTCACTGCCAGGGGGCGTGGCCTGGGAACAAACTTGTATGACAGTGAACGCATACCTACGTCGGTGGCAGTGAATACGTTAAGTGATTAAATAAGGTTATTGTTTCATTTGGACAGGTGGTATTAATGCCAAGGAAGGCAAAATTTACTTGAATAACACGTTCTTACATTGAGGATAAAATGTAAAATGAACTTTGTTTGCTTATAGCTTATGGTTGTTTATTTGCATTCACAGCGAAACCGCTGACAGCAATATAAACTCGTACCACGGAAAAGAACGTAGAGTAATTATTACACTGAAAAATTTAATTGTTCCCGAGGGAATACCAATTAGTACAATCGCTCACACAGCTGAGTGACCAATGAAGATAAACTGAAGAGAAACTGTCTTGGTCGTGCACATGAGATTCTTATGTAAAATCTATATTCATCTCTTTCTGCATTTTCTCACTTCCGTCTTTAATGGGCAGTTAACTGTGTGGCTGTTCGAACTGTACAAATTTTAGACAATAATATTAAAACGCCTACAAAAATATTATTAACATGAGTGTTTTACGGTGACATTGCAGGTTTTATTTAAAAAGGAACTATACTTGGGAGCAAAAAATGAAAAACATCCGAGAAAAATGTGGATTGAAAGAAGATGTAGTGACTAAAATCAAAAAGGGTACGCTAAGATGGTTTGGGCATTTAGAAAGGATGGATGAAAGAAGAGTTACGAAACAGTTATGGCGAGCGAAAGTGAGTGGAGATGTCAGTAGGGGACGTCCTAGACGGACATACAGTGATCAGATTCGCGAGGTACTGAATAAGGGCCGAATCAAAAGCACCCGAAACCGACGTACGTGCATGAAGAGATTGATTAATGTGGAGGAAGCGAAGGTTGTATGTTTGGATCGGTGCACCTGGCGTTCCATAGTATCTGCCTACCCCATTGGGAGACAGGCGTGAAGATATGTATGTGTATGTATGTACTTGGGAGCAAAGGAATCGAGCCACTTTCAATGAAAATTCAGTACCTACTAAGTGGCTCGATTTCTTTGCTCTTAAGTGTAGATAGTTATAGTGTAGGCCGAGTTTCGAATAAATACATTGTCACCTATTAGGTATATTTCTACTGTAAGGTAAAATAAATAATAAATATCAGAGGTCAATCTCAAACAAATTGTCCTAGTCCCAAACTAAGCTCTAGGCTACTACTATGGGTACTAGACAACGATAAACTTACTTATATAGAGAAATACATACTTAAATACATAGAAAACATCCAAGACTCAGGAACAAAATATTCGCGCTCATCACACAAATATCTGCCCTTACCGGGATTTGAACCCAGGACCGCTGGCTTCGGAGGCAGGGTGACTCCCAACTTGGCCACCGTGTCGTTAAGGTAATTGCCAGTTTCATACTATTTTTAGGGTTCCGTAGTCAAACTAGGAACCCTTATAGTTTCGCCATGTCCGTCCGTCCGTCTGCAGCCTAGCTCAGAGACTCTTAGTACTAGAAAGCTATAATTTGGCATGAATATACATATTAGTCACTCCAACAAAGTGGTACAATAAAACATTTCCTAAAAGTTCCTAAATGTGGGATGTATGTATTTTTACTCTCGTCTACCCCATAGAGGGGGTGTCGTTGGAAAGGTCTTTCAAAAATATTCCGGGGATCCGCTTATGAACTATTATTAAGCTTTAAAGCGCTATTTTTTGCTACAGTCAAGAGTCCCCCCCACCCCATACAGCCAAAACTACAAAATTAAATGCTAAAAATACGAATTTATAAGGAAAGCTATCACGACTAAGTAGCCTACTGAAATCATCTCAAGACGGCATACCAAATGACTTTAAATAGAAAATTAGTTACTATTACTTGTTTAAATTAGAAAGTGAGTCAGTGGCATCTTTTGCTAGATTTGATAATACTATCCTGCTAGGTGACTTCAACGTTAATCTCTTGAACTCGCACGATTTGCAATCAAAAAAGCTGCTGGAGTTTTTAACTTGTATGAATCTTACACAGTTTGTCGACCAACCAACCCATTTTACAGATCATAGCGAAACTTTAATAGATCTAGTTTGTTCTAATTTACAAGTTCAGGATTTGTGCGTCAATCATGTACCAGCGAGCCATGCGTTTTTCAGCTTTAAAATTAAAGTCAAGAAAAGTAAACCGTCTCCAAAGCGTATTTGTTATAGACCGTTGCATGACATTGACTTGGAAGTGTTCAATGCGCAAGTGAAATCTATTCTGTGGGATAATTTAGAAAACTATAATGTCAATGATATGGTAAAGGCTTTTAACTCATATGTGTTATTGTTGTTCGATGAATTTGCGCCTAAAAAATCGGTTTTGTTAAAAAATAAATCTTATCCTTGGATAACCTTCAATATTCGAGAAATTATGAAATTAAGAGATGACGCGCACGCTCGAAGTAAATTAACTCAATCTGATGCTCACAAGCAATATTACAAAGAACTTAAGAGCATTGTTATTTCGGCAGTTCACTCGGAAAAAACTGCATATTTTTATCATCACATTAATACTAACATAAAAGACCCGAGTTTATTGTGGAAAAATATTAAAAAAGATGTCGTAAATTTTAAACGTAACGATCCCGAATTGCCTTTTCATTTAAGTAATCCTGACCGCATCAATCAACAGTTTCTTGACCTTCCTGGAAGCAAAAATGTTAGTATTTCACTCTTAACTAAGTACGAGTTTGATAGATTTAGTTCCTCTGTTTTTTCGCTGAAACCTGTATCCGAATCCGAGGTGTGTAAGATAATTCGATCTATTACCACCAACGCTGAAGGCATTGATGGCATTACACTAAAAATGATTCTCCTTACCCTTCCTTACACGTTACGTGTCATAACTAGCATAATTAATAAATCTATTATCAGCGGTGTCTTCCCTGAACTTTGGAAAACTGCTATTATTAAACCTATACCGAAACACCTAAATCCTCAAAACTTTAAAGATTTACGCCCTATTAGTATTTTACCCTTTTTATCTAAAATCCTTGAAAAAGTGGTTTGTTCCCAGCTTTCACATTATCTTGAGCTCAATAATATTTTGCCTAAAAAACAGTCAGGATTTAGGAAGTCTCGCAGCACGACTACTGCCTTGTTAGATGTAGCTGATGATATCCTTGCAGCTCAAGATGGTGGTGAAGGGACCATTCTAGTGTTGCTCGACTTCTCTCGAGCTTTTGATACTATAGATAACACACTTCTGCTCTCAAAATTATCCTATTATGGTTTTGATTCTATTGCGTTGCGAGCTATGTTACAGGACGCAAACAGTTTGTACAGGTACGCGACGGTAGTGGTACAGAATCAAATTCATCGACCGTGACCGATAAACAGAGGAGTTCCGCAGGGCTCCATTCTGGGACCGTTACTTTTCATTTTGTATAATACTGACATAATAGAAAATATTAAATATTGTAAATATCACATGTATGCAGATGACCTCCAATTATATATATCATTTAAACCTGATAATACGACCCAAACCGTTGACCGGCTTAACTCAGATCTAAACCACATAGCCCACTGGTGTGATGCTAACAGTCTAGTCTTGAACTCTGATAAGTCTAAGTTTCTTTTGTGCGGATCCAATAAACAAATCAATGATATCCATCTTCATAATCCACAAATTTATATTAAGGGCAATGTTTTAAAACAAGTGTCAGAAGCTCGTAACTTAGGTGTTATCATGGATAGCAGACTTCGATTCGAGAAGCACATGTTAGAAATTATGCGTAACAGTTTTTATAGGCTTAAAATACTATATCGTGTTCGCGACTATATAAGTATTGATTTGCGTGTCAAACTGTGTGAGTCATTAATATTGTCAAAACTGAACTATGCTGATTCTGTTTTTGGAGCATGTTTACTAGGGCGTACCAGTAAGTTAATACAACGTATTCAAAATGCTTGTGTTCGGTTTTGTTTTGATGTACCCCATCGTTCGCATATAACTCCATTTTTGAATATTAACAAGATGTTAAATATGGTAAATCGACGAAACTTACATTTAGCTTCACTAATATTTGGCATTTTAAATAGTGGTGAGCCATCTTATCTTTACGAAAAACTTAAGCAATCACAACGTCAGGTGAGGTTTGCCTCACTCTTAATCGGTACCCAACACAGGACGACTGCTTTTCGCGGCAGCTTTCGCTATGCTGCCACGAAATGTTGGAATAATCTGCCACCACCAATCAGAAACTCTAAAAGCGTTACAACCTTAAAATATAAAATGAAACAGTACCTACTAAATATCCAACTGGCTAACACTTAGCAAACGTCCTGTGCTTATAAAATTTGCTTGATTTTGTCGTAAATATTAGTATTACTTTTTAAAAATAATATAATCTTACATAGATACATACACACAAACACACACACACACACACACACACACAACCAATAATTTTAAGTCAGAAATGTTTTTTGTCAATAATTTTAGTTTAAGCATAGCATTTAAATAAATAGTAGTGAGACGGACTGGCAGCGCTCTCCCCTCTTTTCAACTCGGTGGGCCTGAAAATCAGCGTCAAGGCTAGTAAGCCTGGACACCTTGCTGAGTGGCAACCATTTCGGTGTTACTTTTAGAAGATTAAGTACCTACTCTAAGTTCGTATTACTCTTTTTTTGATATGTTTTGTTGTTGTTTTTGTTCATTTTATTTTAACACCGAATAAACCATTTCTTTCTTTCTTTCTTTCTTATCAAAACGTTGACAATACCTACGGAAACAGGTCAAAAACGATATCGTTATAACGCAGTTGAATAGAGGCCCTAGGCTGGAATTCTACAAGGTAATAACGATATCGTTTTGAACTGTTTCCGTATTGTCAACGTTTTGATAATTCTTATGTCATTTACAATAATGGCGACTGTGACATAAACGATTCTTAAACGAGTCAAACACGATATCGTTTGAACGCACCTGAATAGAGGCCCTGTTGTACACTTGAAATTTTCACAGATATGGGCCTCTATTCAACTGCGTTATAACGATATCGTTTTGGACCTGTTTCCGTATTGTCAACGTTTTGATAACTCTTATGTCATTTACAATAATGGCGACTGTGACATAAACGATTCTTAAACGTGTCAAACACGATATTGTTTTAACGCACCTGAATAGAGGCCATGATGTATTTCTTCTGTCGCTATGACAACGAATACTAAAAACAGAATAAAATAAATATTTAAGTGGGGCTCCCATACAACAAACGTGAGGGTAGGCGCTTGGAATATTCACACAATATTTAATTGTATATTCACTTGAAAAATTAATGGTGTCCCCTTGTTTTACAGAAACTCATTTCATAGAATGTATCACTTCGCAGAATTTTTATTTCATAGAAAGCTAATTTCTGCTGAAACCTTCATTTTTTCAGATAATCTTAACCATGAGTATGGTTACAGCAGAAATTAGCTTTCTATGAAATGAAAATTCCGCGAAGTAATACATTCTATGAAATGAGTCTTATAAAACAATGTACAACCAAAATTATTAATTAAATTCACATAATTTAAGAGGGGTCCTATACAAGACACGTGATTGTTGCATTTGTTTCTTTTTAAAAATGTTATATTATAATAATATAGTGTCTAACGTTGTATAGATAATGGTACGGAACCCTTCGTGCGTGTGTCCGACTCGCACTTGGCCGGTTATTTTGTCACCTTTTACTAGTTCGATTTTCGATGAAATCGCTCACTCGCTCGCGGGGTTATAGCGTTTATAAAAATCTTGACATTTGGAACTATTGATGTACTTAAAATTCAACCACTCTATAATACGTTACTGCGATAAGCTACTAAAATGTACAGCTACTTCCGAATTTGAATGTATTCACGATTTTTGGGCTTTGAACAGCGACATCTAACGGGTAATAGGATAACAAAAAGCGCCATCTGTTGTCGAGTAGCGTTACGAGCGTTCCTAATTTTTACGGTAATTTTATAAGTTTTCTAAAATCGTGAACGATTTCGCAATATCAAAGATGAAGTGAAAATTAGATAAAATCCTTGAGTAAAATTAGCTAAGAGTTTTTTGAGACTCCCCACATGAATTCTATTTTTTTTGTTCAGAATGATGGTCCGTGCAATTTTTTTCGAAATCGGAAGAAAAAATATAAGGTGTGCTATTTAATTTATTTGAAACTCTCCAAGTATGGACCTATGGTAAGAACCCAATATAAAAAAGTACTTTACTCCCATGTTACATTCATATCTATTATTCACCGTATTTGCGGTTGAAAAAAAAACATTTCGTGATACATTGAGTAGTTAATAGTGCCACTCAGAATGTATCATTTTATCAAGCTTCCTTGTAATACATCTTGCGGTTGTAAGCTTTATGAGTTCTTTTTCAGATTTGCAACAGGCCATTGTGATAAAAATGAAGCAATATTTCTTATTGATATGAAACTTATCAGTTGTTTATTATTGAGAACGCCTATATATGATAATATCATAATATAATTGTTAAAGGGAATCGCTATTTTAAAAAAGATTTTTTTTTCTTTTTTTTTATGGAGCTAAATAAACATAAAATAAATAAATAAATATCAGGGGACAATCTTACACACATTGACCTAGTCCCAAACTAAGCTCTAGGCTTGTACTATGGGTACTAGACAACGATAAACATACTTACATATTTAAATACATAGAAAACATAAAAGACTCAGGAACAAATATTCGCGCACATCGCACAAATATCTGCCCTTACCGAGATTTGAACCCAGGACCGCTGCGCTGGCTTCGGAGGCAGGGTCACTCCCAACTAGACCAACGTGTCATCATAATATCTGTTTTATTTTATTATAAAGTTTTCCATCCTGTTTAAAGCAAAATCTTCAGTGCAGGTTTTCAGCTTTACTACTCGTAAACTGAATCTGTTTGTTAAAGCTACAAATGTGCTACAAATAATATAAATGTTTTTTAAGGCTATTATTGATCAACATTGACAGACCGGAAAGGGGCGCAGACATCTGTTTGAATGAAAAATATACCATTACAACTATCTCGTTCTAACCAAAAGCCGTATAATAATGTTGGCTGGCAGTCCAACAGGGTCTGTGGGAGTCTTTTATGGACGTCAAGGACTTTAATTGTTATGCCACTATGGAACCCGGTCATAATGACAGCGTTATTAATTAATGTTAACTTTCTTTCATGTGGTTTGACGCTGTCATTATGAGAGGGTTCCATAGTGGCATAACAATTAAAGTCCTTGACTTGTCCTCGTTTTGTAACATTATAGTTTTATTCGTTTTTTGGCGCAGCAGACACGCCTTAAGGGGGTTAGTTAACCTTCTCACGCAAGAAACGTGGAAACACGGGGTAAGTAACTAGGCTTAGGGATCTACTCCGAATGTCCCTTATTTTCTCGCTCTTTATTCATGGAAGGAAGTAGGAAAGAGGTAAGAGTTTGCGTGACTTTAAATGATATTTTTAGGTAGTTTTTTGTTAGAAGTAGGGCCTCAGAATCAAAATTAACGAAGAGAATGTAATGTTTAAAGTTTACGTTGGATTTATGAAAACAAATGTTTATTTCTTTTATAAGGTCAAGAAGTGGGTAAGCTTGACCTTAAATTGTATTTGTTAACGCAAATCAGCATACTCTTTTAATACTTTATCGGTTGACTTTGACCAAGTTAAGTGGGTTTTACTAAAATGCATTTACGCGCGTTAATTTGTGCGTACATTTTTGTGATCTTTAGTGCAATTACAAACGGATTTGATCTTTTTACTGGCCATGATTTCGGGTCCAGAATGTCGTACGTCGAGGTGAAGAAACACGGACTGTTGTTTTTTAGAAGACACGAAACTATCACATTTTTGTATCCAGAAGGAACCAATATCACAGGAATCGCTTGTCAGGACATGTCACCGAACAAGAAAGGAGAAGCAGAAATTACAGAAGGAGGGTTGTATACAAATTATTTAAAAATAAATTTACAAAGTGAAACAAGTGTGGAGCTAAAATACATTATAGAAATTTATACGTCGACCTTTAATTTTGAAATTGGTTACTTTAATCAAGCCATCAAACCGAAGCACGTCGTGCGTTTCAAAAAACCTGTTAGAGTTATTAGTGCATAAATGTGTGAAAGATGCTAAAATAATGAATACAAATTGTATTAGGTACTGCTTTTAAAATTAATTTCATGTAAATAAATTACATTATCTGATCGCACCTTTAATTAAAACGTCCTGTAATTTCAATAAAGGAATGCAACTTTAAATACTTTGTTCTATGTTACACAATTTATACTTTTTAAACGTCAATTTGACGATCAGCCGAATGATATGAACCAATGGCGCATTAGTAAGGGACATATTTTATCCAATGAGAACAAATTGTCATGTCAAACAACTGAATGAAAAACTGATATGAATCTAGTTTCTTGAAAGTAATTTTGCCTGTAATTTTAACAAATACTGAACTAAGTACTTTACAAAAATGTCGGAAAATGTCCTCGACGATGCGTAAGAAAACTCAAGTATCGTTCGTAATCCGCGACGAGGAGGAGCGTCGTCATAAAAATGGCGTTAGTTCTTTGCAGTTGGACCCAGTGCAGGGCAGACTGTACTCCGCAGGCCGAGATGGGATTATCAGGGTATGGAACACGGCTTCAGGGGTACAAGATAGGTATATACAGAGTATGGAACATCATACAGACTGGGTAAATGACATAGTGTTGTGTTGCGGCGGTAAGAACCTAATCAGTGCGTCTTCCGACACCACTGTAAAGGTATGGAACGCGCCGAAAGGTTTTTGCATGTCAACTCTTCGCACTCACAAGGATTACGTGCGAACTTTGGCGTATGCGAAGGATAAGGAGCAAGTAGCAAGTGCCGGTTTAGACCGGGCTATATTCCTATGGGACGTCAATACCCTAACGGCGCTAACTGCGAGCAATAACACAGTAACTACCTCTAGTCTAGTGGGCAACAAGGAATCTATCTATAGTCTTGCCATGAACCCACCTGGTACAGTCTTAGTTAGTGGATCTACAGAAAAAGTTCTGAGAGTATGGGACCCTAGGAACTGTGCAAGGCTTATGAAGCTTAAAGGTCATTCCGATAATGTTAAAGCTTTAGTTGTGAGCAGAGATGGCCAACAGTGTGTGTCAGGGAGCTCCGATGGCACGATAAAGTTATGGTCACTTGGGCAACAGAGGTGTGTATCTACATTAAGGGTTCACTCTGAAGCAGTTTGGGCTTTGCTAGCGACAGAAAACTTTACACACATAATCTCAGGTGGACGAGATAAGCTAGTCATAATAACGGAGTTACGAAACCCAGATAACTCTATAATAATCTGTGAAGAGACTGCTCCAATTTTAAAATTGTGCTTTACGGCAGATCAGCAGGGTGTTTGGGTATCTACATCCGAGTCCGATGTACGGTGCTGGAAGCTGCCTCCACTAAATAACCTTAACACTGACATGTACAATCAAAATAATTACAATACTAACAACGTATACCAAACTACACCTATCACTAACATACCTGGCGGGCCTGCAATAAGGCATTATAAAGTATTAAATGACAAACGACACATATTGACAAAGGACACAGCTAACAACGTAGCCCTCTTTGATGTCTTAAAAGCATGTAAACTAGAAGAACTAGGTGAAGTTGATTTTGAGGAAGAGGTAAAGAAGCGCTTTAAAAAAGTATATGTACCAAATTGGTTTAATGTTGACTTGAAGACTGGTATGTTAACAATACATTTAGGACAAGATGAAACGGACTGTTTGAGTGCTTGGGTCAGTGCTAAAGAGGCTGGATTGACTATGGAAGTTGATCAGAAGGTTAATTTTGGTGCGTTGCTGTTGCAAGCCCTGTTGGAACTTTGGAACCATCCGAGTAGAGTCAGTGATTCTGGACAGAAAGTGGTTGGAAACAATTTATTCAGTGTACCAGTGCACACTCCTCTGATTTTCAGTGAAGTCGGTGGCAGAACTCTGTATAGGCTGCAGGTACGTTTATGATTTATTTGTACAATCACTGGGCGCTGTTTTATAAAACTACAAGTTACAAAATACAAGCAGAACTCCCTTTCTAGCAAAAGTAGTTAGGAAGAGACTTCTGCTTGTAATTTAGTGGTGGTAGGATCCTGCACAGGAGTGCAGGGTCCGTCTGGATCGCTACCACCATCTTATCCACTAACCACCCGCCAGTCAACAGTGTTCTCTTTGTTGTGTTCTGGTGTGGGGATAAGACAACCGGTGAAATTACTAGCATAGAGGCATTCCATGTTAGTCCTCAGGGTTGGCAACGCATTGGAGGTCTTAGGATTATAGTCTTGAGAATTCAAATGTCTATGGGTCTCAGACTCCACTTACCATCAGGTGGCCTGAGACCTTGTGTGCCTTCTCTTTAAAAGAAAAAAGAAAAAAAAGGAGCTTTATAAAATAAAGCCCTGTTGCTGTAGCCCAAGAACTCTTAAAATAGTGATAAGTTCAGTAACTGGAGTAGATCCCTTAAAGGGATAAGTTAGCCTTTGTACATCCCTGTTATATTTTTATCTATTTTAGTTCAATTAAATGTTTCATACATGCATAAATACATGTTGAAACATTTAAAATCTGTCATTGCATGTTTAAGACGTTAAAAAACTATAAGAGCCTGATGATTACAAAAGTTTGAAGGGGTTGAAAAATAACAATTCAGAATGTAGATGGGGAGTTTTTCTTGAGATTTGGGGAAAAAGTTGCACATTTGTAGGGACAATCATTCTGAACAAGAAAAATTTAATTCCTGATTGATTGTCTTTCAATTTTCCTTTAAACTACTGCCAAGCAGCAGTGTTTCTTCTTTCTTTTGTTTCAGTGTGGGAATAAGCCAAACCAGTAATATTACTAGCATAGAGATATTTCATCTTCCTCAGGGTTGGTAATGCATTTGGAGGATTAAGATTGCAGAGTAGAGATTGTAATCTTGAGAATTCATGTCTAGTATACATAAGTTGTTAATGTTTCTTTTATATGGTATTTCATCATATTCTGAACAGCATACACAAACTTATATTGAAATCATGATTGATGCATATTCCAGGTTGGTGATGCAGGAGGGGAGACAGAAGGCAACCTGCTGACGGAGACAGTGCCAGCGTGGGTGGTGGATGTTGCGGTGGAAATGTCACCGCCCAAGCTGAACAAGCTGCCGTTCTACCTGCTGCCCCATGCTAGCTGTACCACCAAGCAGGACCGACAGAAGAAGGTAATTAAACTAAATTAATTAATCAAGTTTCCCGTGTTAGAATAGTGCCAATCCATGTACTGTCCATCGCCTCAGTACTACAAGCCCTTATTCCCTTAGTCGCCTCTTACAACATCCACGGGAAGACATGGAGTGGCATTATTCTTACCAGGGTCACTTCTGCGCTGCACCCACCTTTTATTAAATTGGTTGTATGGGATTTTATTCATGGTCTTTTTGATTTTACAGGCAATAGAGATCATTTTTGATTAAAATATTGCAGCAGACATGTGGGTTTTCATGCAGTAATTTTACTCGTAGGAAAAAAAATGGGGCTGTTTCCGCCATCGTTTTTCAAAAGAAAAGCTTAAAAATAGTAATAAGATACCACGTTACGGGAGTCAAGCCTGAACAGAAGTTAATTGGAGTGTTTTTTGTTCCCAGGACCGTCTAGTAGCGAACGACTTCATCCAGTGCCGCAAGGTGGGCGAGCACGTGGTGGAGAAGATCGTGGGCGGCGGGGACGGCTCGCCGCGCGCCGAGCCCGAGCCCGCCGAGCGCGTCGAGCTGCTCTGCGCCGACCAGGTCAGTCTCGCGGGCGATTAGACGACATACAACTAGATAAATAAAATAAGTTGGCGACACGTTGGCCTAGTTGGGAGTGACCCTGCCTCCGAAGCCAGCGGTCCTGGGTTCAAAACCCGGTAAGGGCAGATATTTCTGTGATAAGCGCGAAAATTTGTCCCTTAGGGCAGTGTTCACCAACAATTAATCGGACGGTTAAGTCTTAATCAGCTGTTAATCAATACATCTGACACCCGTTAAACTGCTAATCGTCCGTTTAATTGTTGGTGAACACGGCACTAAGTCTTGGATGTTTTCTATATATTTAATTATGTATTTCTCTATACTATAAGTATGTTTATCGTTGTCTAGTACCCATAGTACAAGCCTAGAGCTTAGTTTGGGACTAGGTCAATTTGTGTGAGATTGTCCTCTGATATTTATTTAAGTACCAGGGGAAAATCTCACACAAATCTACCTAGCCCTGAACTAACAAATAAATGTCCGGCTCCGATTTGATGTATTTTTAACCGACTTCAAAAAAGGAGGAGGTTTTCAATTCGGCTATGTTTTTAGGGTCCCGTACCCAAAGGGTAAAAACGGAACCCTATTACTAAGACTCCGCTGTCTGTCTGTCTGTCTGTCTGTCACCAGGCTGTATCTCATGAACCGTGATAGCTAGACAGTTGAAATTTTCACAGATGTTATTTCTGCTGCCGCTATAACAATAAATACTAAAAACAATAAAATTAATATTTAAGGGGGGCTCCCATACAACAAACGTGTTTTTTTGCCGATGATCTTAATACAGATACCATGGTTGTATACAGGGTAATTTTTTAATAGGTGCACAAATTTTAATATAGCCGCTATTGTTAATCAATAACACATGTTGTGTTATTTTTACTCTAGCTTAAAAAATATTTGAGATATTGCCGATGCAATGATTCCGCTAACTTAACGATATTCATGGACCCTCTAATGCAGGGGTGCGAGGAGAGGGGAGTGTTGTTAAGTAAGTTAATAAATGAAATTTCAAATTTAGAATACCAGTAGGAGAGGGGCTTGTTGTCTGATAAGCTGTACATGAAATTATTATATTAACGATACAAAATCACATGTTAAAAATTGTGCACTGATAAAAAAAATAACCTGTACGGAACCCGTCGTGCGCGAGTCTGACTCGCACTTGGCCGGTTTTATTTATTTAGATTTTAGTGTTAATATTTGATGGCATGATATCTTATTGTAAGACCAATTCTCGTGTATTAACCAAGTTATGTTTTATCCAAGGGTGATTTTTTTAGGCCATTTTTTCATATACCCATTCCTTCTAGGTATTGGACCCTAATATGGACCTCCGGACGGTGCGGCATTTCATCTGGAAATCGAACGTTGAGTTCACCTTGCATTACAGAATACTAAAGCAATAACTTGTAAACCACACAAGCACAACATTATAATAGAGAACATGCATGAAAATCAGAGTTGAGTTTCACTGATATGATTTAGGAGAAAATGTGAAATAAAATGCAATACACTAAGTTTTGACCCGTTTGTTTATTGAGATTTTATACTGGGTGATTTTGGAGCCATGATCAGGAATGGCCAGAAGTGAATAAGATGGTCATACCGAACAACTTTTCCGATGAGACCAAACACAAAATCGCAAAAAAAAATGTTCCATACATTAATGGTGAATTAATTGAGAGTTAATGTATAGAACAGCTGGTTTTCTTTTAGCGATTTCGTGGTTGGTCCCATTGGAAAAGTTGTTCGGTATGACCATCTTATTCACTTCTGGCCATTCCTGATCATGGCTCCAAAATCACCCAGTATAGAATCAAAACTTGTTAAATTTTTTAAACTTTTAAGAGGACTGTGAAGCAAACAGTTTCCATACAAAATGCGATAATGTTTTTCTCCCTTTAAATGTTGTCCGATTTTTACGATTTTTTAATATGTTGTAGATTTATTGGAAAAAACAAAAGCGGAAACGTGCAGACCTAGTTTTCCATAATATCTACAACATACTCAAAACTCATGGAAATTCGATTAGATTTAGGAGGTAAAAAACGTTATCGCCCGGAGCTGAAATTGTATGGATTTCTTTTGACAGCTACGCGGTTTAAGCATCGCTTCACAATCCTCTTACTTATGAACGTGGAATAAGCTTGGAATAGTTTATCTGTAATTGTGACATTTGCATCTGACAGAAAGTGACAAAGCATGGCATAAACTCTGCCCTCCTAAGCTAAAACACAGTATGTCAGATTAAATTGCCAAAGTAGATTCAATCTTCTCTTGTTAGTAATAAGGTTTTGATTGCTACAGGAGACTTATTTGACATACTGCTATTTGGCTTAGCAGGGCAGAACTATTCCAAGCTTATTTCACGTTCATAAGTAAGGGGGTTAATGTCGAGATAGGTTGTTATCGGCCCCCTCATTTTATTTTCGTAATATTTTAATTCAACGACAACGGCTTAAACATAGTAATTAACGAAATAAATGCAAAATTATATGGTCCTTATATTTTATGACGTCACAGCTGTTGAACTGTGACGTCATTCCTGTCGTCGATTTTGTATAATGTTATTGCAGGGGGTCTGAACTATGACTTTTTAAAACTTTATATTTTATGAGAAAAAAAACGCGACAATAGTTTCGCGTATAGTTATTCCTCTCTTTCATAGCACTTTCTAGACAGCAAGATTAATGATGCATGTTTCCTATTATAACCACTCTGTTCTGTTCTACCCTATAAACCAATTATTGCTTATGACATGTTGTCATATGGGTCGTTTTCAAAAAAATTGTACATAGTTAAGGGCTTTAATTAAAAACAAAACTTAATTGATTCCTTTGTGTGACGAAAGTTACCCATACAGGTTGTATGACTAACTTTCGTTATACAAAGGACGCGATCGTGATTTTGTTTTCATTAAGCCTTTAACTATGTTCAATTTTTTTGAAAACGACCCATTTCGCCAACGTTACGATAGCCCTTATTTACATGACAGTAATGGCGGCCGAGTTACAAACGATACCATAGCCATGTTACAAGCAATTTGATTTTACAGGCGAGAATATAGCCTCTGATGTGTCTCTTCATGTCATTAAGATGGATTCACAATAATAACTACATGCATTATGTTGGTACAAATCGCGTGTTGTTCATTGTGAATTCACCTTTAAGCAGTAAGTAACAACTTGTCTTATGTTTACCGTCAACCCTTGTAACTTCGCTTATATGCCGTATCTTTTCCTCGACCAGTAAAAGAAAAAGATTTCGTTATGGTGTTGGTGGGTGGGTTAGTGGTTGATGATGGGTGGGGACGCCCGGCCGGAACAGGCGGGCGGTCGATCAGTCTCCCGGTCATTCCGCCCTAATTGTTAGTGGTTAAACTGAGCCGAGATTCTACATGGTAAAAACGATATCGCTTTTAAAGCGTTTCCGTATTGTCAACGTTTTGATAACTCTTATGTCACTTATAATAATGGTGACTGTGACGTAAACTATTCTAAAACACGTCAAATGCGATATCATTATAACGCAGTAGAATAGAGGCCCTGGTATACAAAAAGTAATGTTTAAATCTAATCTAATGTTTTAATGTAATCTTGAGTTTTTTGTTGTATGTTAATACTAGCGACCCGCCCTCGCTTCGCTCCGGGTTAAGGTATTGTACATATAAACCTTCCTCTTGAATCACTCTATTGAAAAAAACGCATCAAAATCCGTTGCGTAGTTTTAAAGAACTAAGCATACAAGAGGGACAGTCAGCGGCAATCTACTTTGTTTTTATACTATGTAGTGATACTTGTATTTTGGAATCTCCTTTTTGAGACGTTTATTTCGATCACATGTTGCTGCTTGGAGTTTTTTCAAACATATTTTTACTTCGTGAGACAACAAAGGGAGTTTTTTGTGAGTAGGAATTTGAATCTACCAGCAAGGTAATAAAGTTTATTTACCTTTGCTCTTAAATTGCCTTTTTCAATTTGCAACAATGTAATGTAAAGTTTAAACTAAATTGCGTCGATTATGCACATCCTATGGAACACCTGGTCCCTATTTCACCTTACGGACAATGACAGGTGACAGGTGACATTT